>ML661353.1:4952492-5109923 GCA_007570785.1 Antilocapra americana
GGGTCATATGGCAGGTCTATTTGCAGCTTTTTAAGGAACCTCCACACTGTTTTCCATAGTGGCTGTACTAGTTTGCATTCCCACCAAATGCTGGAGAGGATGTGGAGAAAAGGAAAACCTATCAGTCTCTTGAAAGTCGCTCAGTCCTGTCCGACTCTTTGCGACCCCATGGGCCATGGAATTCTCCAGGCCGGAATACCGGAGTGGGTAGCCTTTCCCTTCTCCAGGGGATCTTCCCAACCCAGGGATGCACTGCAGGCAGATTCTTTACCAGCTGAGGCACAAGGGAAGACCCTATCAGTGTCTACGTGACTAAAAATCAAGGTAGTCTCACTTTACTTCTTCAGAGAACTCAGAGATAGTCACAGCTGTGACCTCAATTGTTGCCCTTTTCTATTCTCCTGCCTGCTGTCTAGAAATCCAATTATCTCCTAAAAATTCATCATATCCCATCAGGTTTAGATTAAAAACTTTGTTTCTGAAAGCTTCAACTGGGAAACTGGAGAAGGCTGTGAATGGCTGTAGAATGAGACAAAATGGTGTCTGCTGTGCTTTCTGAAGAAGGGCTGCTCCTCGCGTGGGCGCTTCTGTGAAATTCTGTGTCACCCACACCACCCATTACAATGTTCATATTCACATATCTGATCCGCAGGAAATGTAGCTGGTGCTGTATTTATTCCTGTTACCTCCTGGCTTGAAGCAAAGTGCCAGCGCTTCAGGCAACCCGGGGTGGTAAACATCAGCTGGGAAGAAGTCTTTATTTAGAGAATTTATCACAGAATGAATTTCTGAAGACCAATTATTAAGAAAGTGGAAGCACTGTTTATAAGGTATACCATTGGTGCAAGTAGATATTTCTAATAATGAATTTCTGATGCATTCATGAGCAGCGTCATTTCTATTATGGTCTCCAATACAGATTTGTAAATGATACACAGATTATTTCACTTTGGATGCCCACCAATTGTGTGCATTCATAAAACAGATTTCTGTGCTGTTAAGGAGACATAATATAGGCTAAGGATATGATACAGCACTAATAAAATTAAAAAATTTTAAAAACCTGCCAAATGGGTAAGATGTTTGCCCTATATTAGTGACTATCATTTTGATGTGAAACCCACTTTAATGAATACCTGACAAAGAAACCTTTTAAAGGCATGATTATCTTTGACATGAATATATTCAGCTACTGTTTATACAATGAAATCTTAACTAGCTGGTAAAAATGGCACAATATTACGACGAGTACAGGTGAGTATAGAAAACACTACATAAAGAAAATGTAAAGGCTGTCTGAAGAGTTAATGATTAATTCTTTTATCCTAGTTTGTGCTTCAGTAACGACTTGCTCTGAGAAAAGCTTATGTTTATGGTATTGTGGGTGCTGTCTGTACATTTGAATTATACCTAGGGCCTCATCAATGCTGTGTGTAAATTACAGAAATTACCAAAGCAAGAAACCTTACTGTTTGTACTTTGTTTTCAGATACAAGGCAAGATAATTATAATTTGTGACCCAGTAACTGTATTTCTTGTCTTAAAGTTGAAAAATAGGTAAAAAATGGAAAGTACTTGGGAATGAAGGTAATGATACTTAAAAATGATGACTTCATCTCATTTTTTCACTTTTACATGATGCCAAAGCAAAGGTAAATTGTTTGATTACACTGTGCTCTGATTATATTCAGAGAGGAAAAGTGAAAACTATAAATGGTTGTAAAATGTACGCCATCGTGACAGGTTAAATTATTTTTAGCCTAAAGGAAAGAAGATTAGGTTTTGAATTTGTGAGTCTACAACTAAAGAAAAGATGTGTAAACAGGCAATCTCATCTATTCATTGTCCTTCATTTCCATGGAAGACAGCAGTTAGACATTAAATTGGTTAAATAAATAATGTTCTCAGCAGTGTGACTGAAAATGAAAGTGAAAGTCATTCAGTTGTGTCCAACTCTTTGAGACCCCTTGGACAGCAGCCTTCCAGGCTCCTATGTCCATGGAATTCTTCAGGCAAGAACAGTGGAGTAGCCGCCTTTCCCTTCTCCAAGGGGTCTTCCCAACCCAGGGGTCCAGCCTAGGTCTCCCGCATTGCAGGTGGATTCTTTACCAGCTGAGCCACCAGCCACTCATAATGAAAGAAAATATAAAATACTTCTCCTGGGTGACTTTGAACAAAGAAGACATGCACCATAGGTAAAAATTTCCCTGGTGGCTGAGGTTTGAATGATCATGTTTCTTGCTGATCATACAGTTCTATGGAAATCTATTCACTAATGCAACATGTCCTCAGTTCAGTTCAGTCGCTCAGTCGTGTCTGACTCTTTGCGACCACATGGATTGCAGCACGCCAGGCTTCCCTGTCCATCACCAACTCCTGGAGCTTGCTCAAACTCATGTCCATCGAGTCAGCGATGCCATCTAACCATCTCATCCTCTATTGTCCCCTTCTCCTCCTGCCTTCAATCTTCCCCAGCATTAGGGTCTTTTCCAATGAGTCAGTTCTTCACATCAGGTGGCCAAAATATTAGAGTTTCACCTTCAGCATCAGTCCTTCCACTGAATATTCGGGACTGATTTCCTTTAGGATGGACTGGTTTGATCTCCTTGCAGTATGAAAAGGCAAAAAGATAGGACACTGAAAGATGAACTCCCCAGGTCAGTAGGTGCCCAATATGCTACTGGAGATCGGTGGAGAAATAACTCCAGAAAGAATGAATGGATGGAGTCAAAGCAAAAAACAGATGGAAGTAAAATCTGATTTTGTAAAGGAACCTGGAATGTTAGGTCCATAGTACTTGGATGCAGTCTCAAAAATGACAGAATGATCTCTGTTCATTTCCAAGGCAAACCATTCAATATCACAGTAATCCAAATCTATGCCCCAGCCAGTAATGCAAAGAAGCTGAAGTTGAATGGTTCTGTGAAGACCTATAAGACCTTCTGGAACTAACACCCAAGAATGTTGTCCTTTTCATCATAGAGGACTGGAATGCAAAAGCAGGAAGTCAAGCGAAGCCTGGAATAATGGGCACATTTGGCCTTGGAGTACAGAATGAAGCAGGGCAAAGGTTAATACTTTTGCTAAGAGAACATTGTCCTAGGCAGGTGGAAATGTCTTTTGTGTTGAGTGTAAATTAAATGCTTCTGGCATTGAACTTCATTAATTTAGGAAGTTCTCACTGGTCATTAGTAAAACCCAAATAAGGACTGTGCATTCTCGTATCTCCTAGTTAATCATGGAGGAGGGCATCAGAGAGAAGTTGGGAAATGTTAACAAAAGGATTGGAAAATAGATAAGGACATTAAATAGAACTATTTTAGGGCAATGATTTTTAATATTGGTTGCAATTATAAACATTAGGAGAATATTAAAAAAAAAAATGCTGATGCCTGAGTCCTGCTGGCTTGGGGTAGGACCCTGGCCTCGGTCTTTTGCTGCCAAGTGTGAGAATCACCATTTAGGACTTTTTGTTGTTATTGCTGTTCAGATGCTCAGTTGTGCCCAGTCTTTGACTCCATGGAGTTGATTCCTTTAGGATTGACTAGTTTGATCTCTTTGCAGTCCAAGGGACTCTCAAGAATCTTCTCCAACACCACAGTTCGAAAGCATCAGTTCTTCAGTGCTCAGCGTTCTTTATGATCCAGCTCTCACATTAGAACTATTAAGGATATTCGATGCTCATAAAATAAAGCAAAGTATGGTAAAAAAAAAAATTCTACACCAACTCTTGTTTCAGAGTATTTTTTAAACATAAAATACAAATAAGTATTCTCTACTGCCTTTCTAGCCATGGACCCACGAGTGGTATGATTTAGTAGACGCTTATGATGAGGTAGTTAGTAAGAAGAGCAATGGATCAGAACAGGTACAGCCTAGCCCTGGCTCCCGTTGGTGAGGTGTGTGACCCTGGGCAATTAACTTTCTTCCTCAGGGCTTTAATTTCCTGCTTCGTAAAGTAAGGGAACTACACGGCCTTCAGAGCTCTCCTGGTTTCCCGATTCTCTAACAATATGTGATGATTGCGCAGCTTTTCGCAGGAATCTGCTTAAAAACTATTTTCCATTTGAAAGTTACAGCAACAGCCTTATAATAAAGAGGTATCTCACTAATTCTACTTCAGTATATTTCTACTAACCAGCTTTTTAAACTGAGGTATGGTTGACCTCAATATTATTTTAGTTTCAGGTGTACAACAGAGTAGTTCAAAATTTGTATAGATTATGCTCCATTTAAAGTTATTATAAAATATTAGCTATGTTCTCTATGCTGTACAGCATCTCCTTGTTCTTATTTATTTTAAATATTGTAGTTTGTACCTCTTTCCCCTACGTTTGTCTTGCCCCTCCCCACTTCTTTCTCACTACTGGTAAGCAGTAGCTTGTTCTCTATATCTGTGAGTCTGTTTCTGTTTTGTCATATTCATTAATTTGTTTTATTTTTTAGACCCCACATACAAGTGGTGACATACAAGTGACATATAAGTGGTGGTATTTGTCTTTCTTGGTCTAATTTATTTCACTAGACATAATACCCTCCAGGTCCATTCATGTTGTTGCAAGTGGCAAAATTTCATTCTTTTTATGGCTAAGTAGTATTTCATTCCATTATGTGTGTGTGTGAATGTATCACATCTCCTTCATTCGGTCATCTGTTGATGGATACTAAGGTTGCTTCCATATCTTGGTTATTGTAAATAATGCTGTTATGAACATAGGGGTACGTGTATCTTGTTTTTGGTTTCTTTGGATGTATACTCAGGAATGAAATTGCTGGATGATATGGTAATTCTATTTTTAGTCTTTGGAGGAACTTCCATACCGTTTTCCATATTAACTGCACCAATTGGGATTCCTACTAACAGGGTACAAGGGCTTCCTTTTCTCCACATCCTCGCCAGCATTTGTTATTTGCGGTCTTTTAGACATTCTGACAAGTGTGAGGTGCTATATCATTGTGATTCTGATTTGCATTTCTCCAGTGATTAGTAATATTGAGCATCTTTCCACACGTGTATTGGTCATCTGTATGTCTTCTCTGGAAAAATGTTCATTTAGATCTAATGCCCATCTTTTATGGGATTGTTTGGGGTTTTTGATATGGAGTTGTACGAGCTGTTGTATATTTTGGTTATTAACCTCTTATTGGTCATCATCTGCAAACATTTTCTCCTATTCCGTAGGTTGTCTTTCCATTTTGTCAGTGGTTTCCTTTGCTGTGCAAAAGCTTTTACATTTGATTAGGTCCCACTTGTTTATTTCGCTTTGTTTGCTTGGCCTCAGGAAACAGATCCAGAAAATATTGCTATGATTTATGTCCAAGAGTGTTCTGCCTGCGTTTTCTTCTATGAGTTTTTCAGTTTCTGGTTTTAAAACCAGTTTTAAATGACTGTTGACCTAAGTCATCTCATCATGTTGAAGAAAATATTGTGACATACTTTACGCATGTGTAACTCAGCAGACATCTTTGAACACCTACTCTGTTCCAGACACTGTTCTAGAAATTGTGATGATGTAAAGATTTAAGGGAAAAAACCCACAGTCCTTATTATCAGTAAGTCGATGGTTCTGTAGAAAAGACGAAGTGAATTTGAAGAATGCAATTCAAGCTTTTTAACCTTTAAAAAGCACATGCTTTTCTATCAATATTTCCCCCAAACAATAGCAATAGCTCTCAGAGGGAGTTGTGGGAAATCTGTTCTTTTCCCAGAATTCCTTCCCAAATAAGTTCTGTAAATCTCCAAAGAGCACGTCCATGTCCCGTAGTCTGTCTAGATGATCTCTGCCCAGTTGACTAGACATCCTGATCTAGACGTCACAGCTCCATACTCCACAGCTCATTTTTGACGTCCTGTAAAGGCCTTTCAGTGCCGCTGCTGCCCTTCTTCGTGTCACCCTAGATAAATGCACATAGTTCTTCCTGAACTCCCTAGAGCAGAGCCAAGTCTACTGAAATACTTACCCCTTCACCGAAGCACAACATAGAAAGTGCCTGATAATTCAGCTGCCACTAAAAGCGACCCTCTGCTCTGAGGATCTTCCATCAATATTAAATATGGTATATAAAATATATAAAATTAATATTGGATCACAGAGTGCCCCATGTGGCAGGTCACCCCAGGCATCTATGCACAGTGCAGTTTTTGTCTACAACTGGGAAGAGACTGCCAGTCCGTGCCCAAGCCTGCCTCATTGCTTACCCTAGGATGACTGACAGTGGAAACACCCAGTTCCTTCACCCTCTTTAGCCTTAGGGCAGCAGACAAGACAATGCAATGGTTTAAAAGACATACTTCAAAGTCTGGGTTATTCAATTTAAAAAAACCCCATGGTTTCAACCATAAGGCCATTTCAGATCTTTACTCCAACATGATATTAAGTGAAGGCCTGATATGGACTGTCCTAAATCAATCCATGAAAAAGTTCTTATATAAAAGATATACATATCTCTTGAGTCAGAGGTGGGTTGGGTTTCAGGGTCAAGATTAAATACACAGTTAGAAAAAAAAACAAACAATATTATCTGTCTCTTCAAGGACATGTTTATGCTAAAGACACCAAAATGTACAGCCATCCATGGCTCATTTCACATCTCTGTCTAAAGTACTAACTTTCAGATTCAGTTCAGTTCAGTTTAGTTCAGTCGCTCAGTCGTGTCCAACTCTTTGCGACTCCATGAATCGCAGCACGCCAGGCCTCCCTGTCCATCTCCAACTCCCAGAGACCACTCAAATCCATGTTCATTGATTCAGTGATGCCATCCAGCCATCTCATCCTCTGTCGTCCCCTTCTCCTGCCCCCAATCCTTCCAAGAATTAGGGTTTTTTCCAATGAGTCAACTCTTCGCATGAGGTGGCCAAAATATTGGCGTTTCAGCTTCAACATCAGTCCTTCCAATGAACACCCAGGACTGATCTCCTTTAAGATGAACTGGTTGGATCTTCTTACAGAACGCACTGGTCATAGCAAACACCCTCTTCCAACAACACAAGAGAAGACTCCACACATGGACATCACCAGATGGTCAACACCAGAATCAGATTGATTATATTCTTTGCGGCCAAAGATGGAGAAGCTCTATACAGTCAGCAAAAACAAGACCGGGAGCTGACTGTGGCTCAGATCATGAACTCCTTATTGCCAAATTCAGACTTAAATTGAAGAAAGTAGGGAAAACCACTAGACCATTCAGGTATGACCTAAAGCTTTCAGATTAAAGATGACTTAACATTTTTTTCTCCAAGAACAATAGGTGGTTATTATGTTTATGAAACTATTCTAGTGATTTTCCTGAAGCAAAAGAGTCGACTTCAAAGGTGAATGAATGTTTCCACTACTAATACATTTTTTTTTCTTTTTTTTCTTAGTTTTGCCAAACAATGACATGATATCACCATGGGTTTACATATGCTCCCCTTCCAGAATCCCCCTCCCTCCGCCCTCCCCCCAGGAAATCTCGTTGCACCAGCCCCGATCATCAATCCTGGGCTGGCGATTGATTAGACATATGATAATTAACATGTTTCAATGCCATTCTCCCATATCATCCCACCCTTTCCCTCATCCACAGAGTCCACAAGTCTATTCTATACATCTGCGTTCCTTTTGCTGTCTCTCATGCTGGGTTCTCGTTACCGTCTTTCTAAACTCCATATATATGTGTTAATATACTGTATTGTTGTTTTTGCTTCTGGCTTACTTCACTCTGGATAATGGGCTCCAGTTTCGTCCATCTGAGTAGAACTGATTCAAATGAATTTTTTTTTAATGCTGAGTAATATTCCATTGTGTATATGTACCACAGCTTTCTTATCCATTCTTCCCACTACTAATACATTTTAAATGATCTTTCCAGTTAAGAACAAACCAAACTTGATTTCATTTAATACCCTATTATAAGGATGAGAAAGACTTCTGTTCAGACTGGAGACAGTGGGAATAAGGACAGAGGAACCATCCAGGGCAGGGAATGACTGAAGAGAGTGATGAAGTTTGGGTAGGAGCCGATGAGCTGAGGCAGGGAGGTCAAGACAGTGTGATTCAGACACACAGGGCAGCATCTGTGAAATCTCAGAGACCAGAGAGGAGGGTGCCTTCAAGAGGGTATGACATTTGGGTGGGAGGTCATGGAGGGGATGTCATTTTGGGTGGGCAGTTCTGACATTTGCACCTCTATTGTGACTCTCAAAGTACCGAGTCATTAAACTTTCTGAAAATAGTTAGGTGATCTGTAAAACAGACACTCTCACTTCCTCTCGTTTTAAAAAAAAATAATTTCATTTATTTATTTTATTTCTGGCCATGCTGGGTCTGCGTTGCTGCGAGGACCTTTCTCTCATTATCAGGGCTGTTCTCTAGCTGCGGTGCCCAGGCCTTTCCTTGCAGCAGCTTCTCCTGTGGCAGAGCATGGGCTCTAGGGAGCACAGGCTTCAGCAGCTGCAGCCTGGGAGATCAGTAGTTGTAGCTGCCGGGCCCTGGAGCACAGGCTCAATAGCCGGGGCACACGGGCTTGGTTGCTCCACAGCGTGTGGAGCATGGATCAGGGATTGAACCTGTGTCTCCTGCATTGACAGGAGGATTCTTTCCCAGTGAGTCACCAGGGAAGCCCCTCACTCCTTTCTTATTCTCAAAGAGGGGAGGAGGCACCGGTGAGAGATGGTTAGATTGAAACTACAATGCATTGGTGCAGATTCTATCAAAGACTGTGTAGTTTGTAAACTATGTCCAAATGGACATAAAATATCTTATTCCTTATGGTTTTATCATACAAGCTTCTTTGTACCTAATACTGGACATGTAGGTATCCTATATGCTTTGAAGGAATGAATGAATGAATCATTATGGGAAGTTATGATGGATTTTAACACAATTCCTTAAATAAGTGTCTCAGTTCTAATCCTTCCATCCCCAAATTAGAGATTCGACTACCTGAACTAGATAATCTCACAATGTCTCACTTAAGCATCATAACAACTGCTTGAAGTATGTGATGATTTTCATTTTATAGATGTAGAAACCGAAGTAAGTGACCCGAGGGCACAGATTAGAAATTTTTTAAAAAGTGGGTTTTGAATTCAGCTCTGTTTGTTCTAGTTCATTCATTCAACTACCATCCACTGAAGTATGTCCATAATTGTTTTCTATTGAAACATCAATCAAAACAATTCACTTTTGAAACACTAAGGCCACATAAGGACAAGTACTTAGAAAGAGATGCTGTTGTTGACTAGAACTGTTGTGTGAACTGCATGAAAAGTTTCCAATATCTGTTACAAACGAAGAGTTTGGATGAGCAACTGTATTCTATGCCAAACTGCTCAACTCTGAGATATAAAGAAGGATTGATTGCCCTGTGGCCTCAACCTCTGAAAAGGTTATGATGCCTCCGCCTCCCCTCAACCTCTCATACTTGTTTCAAAAAACTTAAGTCTGATTTATAAACTCAGTGTAATATAGCTCATTAAGTCTACTTCCCTCTCTTAATGATTGCCTATCTGCTGTTTTAACTTTTTGTGGTACTCTAAGCACATACCTAAATTTGCTTAATCCAGTCTGGGATACCAGATGTATTCGTACTTTTTTTTTTTTTTTTCAGGCATTATGGCCTACTTGTATTGTTGTTGTTTAGTCACTAAGTCATGTCTGACTCTTTTTTGACCGCATGGACTGTAGCCTGCCAGGCTCCTCTGTCCATGAGATTCTCCAGGCAAGAATACTGAGGGGCCGTTGGATGATTTTATAGTTAACCTAGGGTGTGGAAGTAGGTGCTTGGAGGCTGGACATGTATTCCTAAGTCAAGGTTTATGATTGGGCTACTAGTCTCGTGGGCACCAGGAATATGGTAGCAAAGGTTTTCATCATTGTTTTGGAACTAATAGATCACAGAGGCCACCTGGTCCTTATGATTATTAAACAATATCTGTTTACTGCCAAGCCCTTGACTGCAGAGAAGTGATTTACCACACAGTACAGTCCTGGTTAGGAAGAACAGGAGAAACTGTAAAGACTCAAGTTTGTGTCAGTTACATTGGCAGCCATACAAACCTTCATTAATTATTTTTAAATCAGTGGTGGGAACTGTATAATCTCATAATTGTAACCTACCAATAAAGCTCTCTAGTTCTAAAGGAAACACATTACAAGCAATTTGAAATATATAATTAATTAGCAATTAACTAGAAAAGCTGTTAGACAACTAATATTTTGTTGTATATCTAAAGATATAGATGATACGCTATTGGATAGATCTTGAGTTATAAGTTCAGCCTTGTGTTAAATTTCTTTTCTTTCTTGAGGGTAAGGGGAAACTAGACCACAGAAGTATATTTAAATATCCAAATCATTATATTGTGGAGGCAAAGAATCCAGACACTTTCCTGACATGGTACAGTGCAACATTTAGTTTGAAATATCCTGAACTCTTTGGATATCCCAACTCTGCCATTTTCTAATTATGTGACCTTGGGAAGTCACTTTGGGAAACTTCAATTTCTCTCTCTGTAAAGCAGAGTACCTACTAATAGCACCTACTTCTAGGGCTCTTTCTAAGGGTAAAATAAGAAAAGCAGACAACTGCATAACATAATACTAGAATCTTTGGACATTGGATTGTATATGTCCAATAACTTAAATACTATTAGAATTGTTATATTAAAAGCATTTTACAGTTCATAGCACTAGCTGTTCTAATCAGAACCATTTATCAAAATTGAGAGTCAGGGAAGATCTGTCTTCCTCCACAGTATCAAAGGCAACAACCTCCGGCCACAGAGTCCCCATGTCACACTTCACTCATTCTTAGAGACTAACGTCTAGAGTCAGAAATGACTATTATGGCTAGCTAGAAATGTCTGAGCCTGTGTCTTTCCTGCTAGATACTAGATTATAAATTCTGGAGGATAGGGATCATATACTTTGAATTGAATTTTATTTTTATTCATTTACTTATTCTGGTCGTGCCGTGCAGCTTATGGGATCTTAGTACCAGGAATCGAGCTTGTGCCCCTACAGTGGAAACTCTTGAGTCCAAACCACTGGACAACTGGAAATTCCTGAGCTGACTCTTAACCACATCCCCAGCTGCAATAACACTGCCTGCATATAGTTATATGATCAGCAAAGATACAGTTCCAGTCAACAGTCCACCCCTTCAATCTTGAGTTGTACAGTGGAATAACTGGGAGGGAACGTTTACTTGATCTGTCTGAAGTTGAGGGCCCAGTCCCCTAGGATGACTGCTAACAGGGATCCTTTATGGAGCCGCAAGGGCTACAGGGTGACAACCTTCAAGGGCTGGGAAGAGGGCCACGGGGTCTCCAGGAGGCGAGGAGGAGCGAAACTCCTGATGTTAACATGGTGGTGTCCTGTGTCTCCCTAGGGACTACCCACCAGACTCCACTTTGCCCCCAGAGTTTAGAGACATAAAAAATTACTTTATTACACTCAGATTCTGTGAGTCAGGAGTTTGGAAAGGGTGTGAGGGACATTCTATATACCAAAGGGCATTTTCTGCTCTACAATGTCTGGCCTCTCAGCTAGGAAGACTTCGGTGATGGGAAGCGACTTTGGTAGCTGGAATCTAAAACAGCTGGGGCTGGAGGATCTTTGTCTGTGATCACTCAGTCACCTGTCTGGCACCTGGGCTGGGACAGCTGATGGCTGGGCTCAGCTATGACTGTTGTCCAGAACACCTACGCATGGCCTTTTAACATGGTTTGAGATTTTCACAGCATGGTGGCTGGGTTCTGAGAGAGAAAGCCCCCAAATGGGTAAGAAACAGTGGAAGTTTCATGACATTCCTCATGGCCTCAGAAATCATAAAACACCATTCTATGAGCAACAGCGAGCCATGAGGTCAGCCCCAAGTACAAGGAACCAAGATTTAGAGTCTCCTTATTGAAGGGGACAAGGACAAGGTTACTCTGTAGGAGGGTGAGGGGTGGGAAGGACTGTTGGGACCATCTTTGAAAAATATTATCTGTCAGTAACCATTTCTTCTTATTATTGATGTCTTCCCCAGAGGCTTCCCACACACTAACTTTCAATTCTAAAGTTCTAAAGTAGAATTTAGAATTCTACCAGATTGAATGTAAAATTGTATATGGAGTCATTTGGGTGAGGCAGTCATAAGGGTTCTCTTATGACTGAGGCGGCTGATGTACCTGGTAGGAGCCACTCTGACTTCCCCGAAGCTCTTCCTTGCTCTTTTCCAAATAGTGCAGCCAGCTGTATGTTATGGACTGAATTGTACCTCCCCCTTGGAGAAGGAAATGGCATCCCACTCCAGTATTCTTGTCAAGAGAATCCCGTGGACAGAGGAGCCTGGTGGGCTGCTGTCCATAGGGTCGCACAGAGTTGGACATGACTGAAGTGACTTAGCATCCATGCATGCATGCATTGGAGAAGGAAATGGCAACCCACTCCAGTGTTCTTGGCTGGAGAATTCCAGGGACAGGGAAGCCTGGTGGGCTGCCGTCTATGGGGTGGCACAGAGTCGGACGCAACTGAAGCGACTTAGCAGCAGCAGCCTCTCCCCATTCATATGTGACTGTATTGGGCATGTGCGCATGCTCAGTTGTGTCTGACTCTTTGCACCCTGTGGATTGTAGTCCACCAGGCTCCTCTATCCGTGGGATTTTTCAGGCAGTGGAGTGGGTTGCCATTTCTGTTTCCAGGGGATCTTCCTGACCCAGGGATCAAACCCATGTCTCCTGCGTCTTATGCACTGGTAGGCAAATTCTTTGCTACTGTGCCACCTGACCATATTGGGAAGTAAGGCCTTTAAGAAGGTAGTTAAGGTTAAATGAAGAAATAAGAGTGGGTTCTAGTCCAAAGAAGAGACAGTAGGGGCACACACAGAGAGGAAAGGAGGGCACAGCGAGATGGCCTTCTGCCAGTCAAGGACAGAGGCCTTAGGAGAATCCAAACTTGCCAACTACTTGATCTTGGACTTCCAGCCACCAGAACAGTGAGGAAATAAACTTTTGTTGTTTAAGCCATCCAGTCATAGTGTTTCTATATGGCAGCTCCAGATGGCTAACAGTGGGTGATTTTGACTTCTCAGAGGATCTGGCCTCATGCTGCTGCTCCTCTGTTCCTCTCATCTGTGCTCTTTTGGTTCTTCCCATGTATTAACATGCCATTGCTTGTGCTGCTCCTTCCATCTAGAAACTTCTCTCACCTTTGGGCCTATTAATTCATCTTTCAAGGCTCAGCTTAGATGCCATGTTCTCTGTGATTTACTTAACCATAGTCACTCTATCTCTGTGCACATATTTTGATTTTATCATTTTCGATATTGAATGAAAATTAGCCATCTCTGAGCCTCTCCCCTTGGCCACAGAATAAGATGTTTGCAGGGAAGGACTGCATTCTGGTTCTGCCAGTTTCTGATATGGGGCCTGACATTAGTAGGTACTCAATATAAGTTTGTTGATTTAATACATTATACTAGAAACATCATACATTATACTGGAAGGAGAAGAGGGTGTCAGAAGAAGACATGGCTGAATGGCATTCATCAATGCAATGGACATGAACTTAGGAAAATTTCGGGAGATGGTGAGGGACAGGGAGGCCTGGTGTACTGCAGTCCTTGGGGTCGCAAAGAGTCTCGGGCATGACTGGGCAACTGAACAACAACTAGAAACCCATAAAATTTAGACCTGGATGACACCTTACTGTTGATCTAATCAGATTCACATTTCTTAAGTGAAGAAAATGCAGTCTGAAAATGTTGTTTCAGACAGATAAGGAAATTACCATCATGCCTCAAGTTACTACAAAAAAGGAATCCTGAAAGGTAATAATTTGAGGGGATGACTGAACAATTGAAAAGGCATGAGCTCATAGAGCTGAGAATGGGAGTGTGTTCCAGACATCAGGTAGGGGTATCCAGGAGGGTTTGGAGACAGGTGGATGCCTGAGCCAATGCATGCATATTAAAAATACGTTACTGTGACTTGAAATCTCTGTTCTCCAGTCTTCAAAACAAACCTATACATTAAATTGTATTATCCTTCTTATATTTATCTCCAATTTTTTCCTGCCTAGTTTTTGAAGAATAGGTTTTTAGAGACCCAAGCTACACATTTATTTAAACATAGATTTCTTTATATTCTGAGTAAAGCATTGAGAATTGTGCTGCATGTATATCTTGGTAAATTCAGATAAGTTAAAATAATAACAGCACATTTCCTCTCTTATCTCAGTAGTCCCCCCATTCAAACCGTGAGTTAGAGCAAAGATATTAAGCATCACCTTACAGTTGATTTTTTTCTGGTAAAATTCCAATGACAGGTGAGGGGCCTCTGGTCCCTCACGCATCCTCTCTCCGAAATCAATAGGGGGAAAATGCTAACAGTTATGAGAGTGTGATTACTCTCTTGTCTCCTAAAACATATTGACAATTTAGACACACAAAAATAATATTTGAAAAAAATGCATTTGCCCTCTGTTTTTTGAATGGTCTTTGTTTCTAAAGAGATAAAACAAAGAAAAGGCACAAAAGAAGTCTAAAATTCCATGTTTTCACTATGGAGAGAATGATATTTTTAATACATAAACATCACAAAGGGCTGTTGTGAGAGTTCAGTTGGATGATATAGTAAAGAGCTTGGTTCAATGCCTGGTACGTCCTGAGTGAGTGCTCACAAAACTGTAGAATGTTCTCTGCAAATACTGGCAAAAGGTCCATATGTCAGCATCACTCTCCAGGTGTGTAGACTTGAGACAATTACATACCTTTATGACCCTCAGTTTTCTTATCTGTTAAGTGGGGAGATGATGCCTTTTTGTGGGGTGGTTGTGAAGATCTGATGCAATGATAAAAGGGCACAGTGCCAGGCACTTCACAAAGGTAGGTTTCCTTTTGTCTAGCGCATAAACTTGAATTCTGCTCTTAACTTTTTTTTTTTAATTAATCCCCTAATGACTTTGAACAAGTCATATCAGTCCTTTGGAGCTCATTTTTTTTAACTTAAAAATGAAGAGTTGGACCAAATGTTTGAACTGAAACATGCATGCTAAGTTGCATCAGTCGCATCCAAATCTGTGTCCTAATGGACTGTAGCCTGCCAGGCTCCTCTATTCATGGGATTCTCTAGGCAAGAATACTGGAGTGGGTTGCCATGCCCTCCTCTAGGGCATCTTCCTGACCCAGGGGTTGAACCTGCATCTCTAGTGTCTCCTGCATTGGCAGGTGGGTTCTTTACCACTAGTGCCACTTGGGAAGCCCTAAACTTTTTACCGAAAGGAGACCCCGGCAGTGAGGTCATTGGTGATTATTTGAACTGGGCTTCCTCTTTTCTCCTGTTGCTTGTTGGAGTCGCTGTGAGACCTGCATTAGGAATCATTGTCAGATGATAGTCATCTGTAGATACGGAGAAATTAATATACTTGCATGGATACCTCCATAAAATATTGAGATCGTTTTAAGTCAATAACACATAAGGATGAAAGGTTTGTTTGTGCTGCCACACAACTGGTATGAGCGCAACATTTCTGTTGGCTGGTCAGAGCTCAGATAACTTACGGTATCCAATCCTAAAACCTCCAACTTCTAATACTTTGTTGGAACCATTGGGTCAGCATTTATGCCTAAGAAAAACGGAGATTTGAGAGTCATTTGAAAGGACTTAACTGCAACATTAAAAAAAAAAAATCAATGAGAGCAGAATATTGAAAGCAGAGATACCAGAGCTGTAGGCGACAGTTTAAATTGCCCAAGCCTAGGATTTCCTGTGTCTCTGCCAAGGCAGAAACTCACAAAAAAATGACTCATTTTCTCTTTCATATGTTGGCGTGCAGGTGACAAATGTCCAGTTTCTCAAATCCTGCTTTCACCTAAAGTAGGCAAGAATTAACGGATAGCTAATTTTGTGATATGTTAAACACAAGGGGTCTTCAGTGACAGGGAGAAAGTTCCTTAAGAACTGTTGTTTCCCAGAATATAAAGGGAACATAATATAGAATGAAGAAAAAAGCTTTGGAAAAGCAAGAATGTCCCTCTAAAAAGAGCACTGAAGTGAAAAGG
Organism: Antilocapra americana; assembly: GCA_007570785.1. Classification (NCBI taxonomy): domain Eukaryota; kingdom Metazoa; phylum Chordata; class Mammalia; order Artiodactyla; family Antilocapridae; genus Antilocapra; species Antilocapra americana. The sequence goes on from ML661353.1 coordinate 4,968,525, forward strand.
AAACAGCAGTGGGAAAGGATGGGGGCGGGAGATGATTCAGCCAGAGGGGGCTGGGTGAGCGCTGTGGGCTGGCCTGCCGAGGTGTGAAGTAGGCAGGCGACTATGACTAGCGTTGAATGGAAGATAATTAAGAGCAAGTTGGTACCAGTAACTGCCAGGGAAGGAAAGAGAATATGTCTGGAAAAAGCAGCTCTTTATTTCTTTGCTGAATTAAAACACCTACCCATTTGAGCCTTGAGAATTTCCTTTTGAAATAAAAAAAATATTTCCTGTAAACAGAATGCAGATTGTGAAACTGTGCATGCTTGCTCCTAAGTTTTAAAATGGCATAACTGTGCTGGACACTCTCAGAAAGAAACATGTATATTAAAATATCAGTCATTTTTTTCAAAGCAAACAAGCCATTCATCACACAAGTTGTCAAGTTTCAATTAGGGATCAGCTACACACATGTATTTCTGCATCTTTTTCAAAGGAAAAGACTGCAAAGGCACAGCTTCCATTGTTCTTTAAATAGCTTTCTGGATTGAAGAGCATTATAATTAAACTGCAACAAGTGTCACTTCAGAGAAGCTTCTAAATTACAGGTCTGAGTGGGGGTGAGAAATGCTATTTGATTGCTTGACAATCAAAACCAGAAGATGTTCAGATATGCACAACCCAGACTTACTGTAATTATATCAGATGGAGAATAAGTGGGAGGAATAGGTGTAGCCTTGAATTCAATCATCACATGTTTATCTCTCTTTCAAAAAAAAAAACATTTAAAAGAAAAACTATTCATAAATACTCAGAATGCATATTCACAAATAGTTTTGTAAAAGAAAAGACACATTAGCATGTAATCAGTCCTTTCAATGTGTCCCAGAAATAGGTTGCAAAAACACGGCCACGAATATCCTCAAAGCACTTTCAAAATTTAGAAACTAGTACATTTAACTCCCCAACAAGTACTCTATTTCAAATAAAATGTCAGAAGGGATAGTCATAAGGGCTCTGAAATCTATTTGTCAACCTGTTTTGTACTCTATTTTGCCCAGCTCTCAGCTCTCCTGAAACTCTCTTTACTCTTAAAATGGGAAGGGATGAATATGAGATGCTCTCAGGACACAGCTCAGACATTTTAGAACCTTATTTGCCTCTTAAAAATGTGCAGAATTTGCCTCTTGGAAGGAAGCTGTGAATTTAGTACAAACTGTGACATCCTGTTAGGTAGGACATACAAGAGCGAACACTAAACCCTTGACTGGGAAATGTAGAAGTCTGTAAGGCTGAAAATGAAGACATAGCACATTTTTCATGATCCTTTCCCAAGTGAAAAACTAGGACTGTAAATGTTACACATAATACACATATGTGTAAACAAAATGATCCCATGTCCTTTGGACTGATCCTTCTTTTAACACTTAACTAAAAATGGTTCTTGTTTCCATATCCCATCAAAGGGAAAGTCCAGTATCCTCCTAAAACCCGCAGATTTCTGGGGATTCTCCTCTTGGGCACTTTTCAATCCAGATTCTCATTACTGGCTTTGTGTACCGATTGACAATTTTCATGGATAAGGCAAGTGAAATGTAAGATATATTCAAGGACAATTTAGGAACTGGGTTGAACGATTTCTCTCTATCTTTAGAAACTAGATTTCTAGACGGGTTCACACAACAGTAGGTGGTCCCAAAGAGTGAACCTTTAGAAGACGCTTTCATCTCTGTAAGGGGAAGATATTTCTCTGGGTCAAAGATGGCTCAAGCTACTCTCTAGGGATTAGGAATGCAGTAAATCTCTCATCTCTGGAGTTATTCAAGGTTTCACTGGCTGCATCAACTTGAGGTCAGCTCTCAGAAGCAGATCCTGAGATGAAGATCCAAATAAAGTAGGTGATGTCAGGTGGCAGGTGGTGTCAGGAAAGTGTAGGAGACGGGGAAGTAGAACGGGAAAGGAGGCTGGACGTAAAAGACACACTGTCGCACAAGAGCCCACTGTTGTAAAGGGAACCCTAATCTCACTTGGGAATTCTGGTCTGCTGGCCTGCTTAAAGCACTAACTTTAGTTAACCCCCAGCAAGCTGAGGCAGCTGGAGTACTTACACACAAATTTCCATCAGTGGTCGTTGAAAGGGCATCAGTCTCTTGCCACTTCCTGTCTGCAATTAAATGCCGTCCTGGCGATTGGAAGCCGGACTGGCACCTACTGAGCTGGTAAGAGTGAAAGGGTGTAGGTCAGGAACTCAGGAGTATCTAGCATATGAGGCAAAAGCTTGGGAAGGCTATTATAGAAGAGATTGCAATGTGACCACCCAAGGACTAAAGCCAGCCAAAATATATATACTTAATGTTTTTTCACAGTGTTTGTTTTTCAAATTGAATTTGAATGACTACGGGTACTACCAGACTCTCTCCGATTTGCCTCAGGCAAATTGTCAGTGTCCCCTGGCTAGTTTCCCACGTTTACATCATTCATCTGCTCTTGGAGTTTGCCACCCCTGGAGGAAATTCAAATCTAAAATGATAGGCAGGTGTGGATAATCCTGAAGGTCATTGCCAAATGTGAAAATCTAGGATGCCCTAAAACCTTCTTCAGCAATGACAGTCTATGATTTAAGTATATGCGTACGTGCTAAATTGCTTCAGTCATGTCCGACTCTTTGCAGCCCTATGGACTGTAGCCCGCCAGGCTCCTCTGTCCATGGGATTCTCCAGGCAAGAATACTAGGTGGGTTGCTAGGCCCTCCTCCAGGGGATCTTCCCAACCCAGGGATCGAACTTGTGTCTCTTATGTCTCCTGCATTGATGGGTAGGTTCTTTACCACTAGCACCACCTGGGAAGCCCGATTTAAGTATATGCTATCTTTTAAATCATTTTGCAAGGTCCTCAAGGGCAAGTAGCATAGGCCTATAAATGCTCTTGATGATTAAAATGCAATTATGCATTTCTAAATGCTAATAAACAGAGATATTCATGTATAAATTCATTATACCACTATTAGCGTTTGCACAATGGAAGTGTAACTTGAGCCATCACGTCAGAATAGATTACGAAGAGACACTGCTTTTGACTCAGCAGGTTTGATTTAGGGTCTACAGTTATACTTCAGTGAATTTGTTAAGACAAGCATGAACACCGATCCTCACCCACTTAGCCTTGGTTCACAGGGAAAGATGACCTTGGCAGACAACAGTTTTTAAAAATTGGCTTTGTGTTATGTAAAGTGCAAGAAGCCTGACACAGAAGACTATATACTGTATGAGTCCATTTACATAACATTCTGGAAAAGGCAAAATTATAGGGATAGAAATTGTGTTTCCCAGGGGTGGGGGTGTTGACAACAAAGGGGCAGGGGGCTACCTTGTGGAGGTGACGGAAGGGTCCTTTGTCTTTATAGTAGTTAGTGCTACTATATGTCATGGTCTGGGCGCAGGTAGGAAAAGAATTTTCAGACATGAAACAGAATGAGAGGGAAATAAAGTTTATTAGAGTGTGTGAAGAGCAGGCCAGCTGTTAGAAGAGCAGGCCAGCTCAAGGGAGAACCGACGTTGAACAGGGGTCCTTAGTCCACTTTTATACCCAGGGTACAAGGAGTGGGATAGGGGTCTTGCGGGTCATTTGCTGCTTGAATGAGGCACGTATACTGGGTGGAGTAGTGGGGGAGAATAAGGCAAATACCTTCTCCCTATGGGGTAGGAGGAGAGACAGGTTACACGGCTCAGGAGGGCCTGAAATCCATTAATAGTTACAACATGGGGGAGGGAAGGACGATAAGGGTCTGGTTTTTCCGTCCCTGCATTCCAAGACCCTCCTGGGTTTTATCTGCTCTTTTGTCCTTGGGTCACCACACTATACACATTTGTCAAATCTCATCATCAAATTGTACCCCAAAAAAGGGTGAATTTTACTGTATCTCACATTTGAAAAGACTGGGGAAAAACCTCCTAGGCCTCAGGCAAGCTCCCTACCTGACGCTACAAGGGAAGCTTCCTGAGGAAACCAGGGGAGGCTGGGTAGGATGTCCTCTGAAGTTAAGAAGGACATGTAGTTTCTGTTCCCTAAGTTACGTCTTCTTCTCTAGCACTGGAAACCACTTTGCTCCTCAAATAGGAAAGAACAGGTCAGCGGATGAAATGAGATTTGTTTCATTGTTGCCTTCAACTTTCTGCGACTGTCTCTGCCTTAGGCTTTTCCATTTCCAGGGTTTTTCTCTAGGACCTATTTCAGTATTTCCCATCTTATCACTTTGAGGTATTTGTTTCTTGACTTAGTTATAGGAGATGTACAGAAGCTTTCTAATTTCCAAGTGAAATCCTAGGCTGTGAGAACCCTAAGTCCTGAGGAGCGCTAACGCGCTCTGAAGGAGCCTGAAGGCCCCAAGATTCTCCTTCAAAAACCTGAAGGGGTTGTCTCCTCTGTCAAATCCCTTTCTCTCTTCTTGGATTCCCTGTGCGCAGCACGTTCCGGAAGGACCTTGACCCAGAGTCTTCCTTGGGTAAGCCGCTCTCTGGATGTGTTTGCATCTGGGGCAGCCACCAGTGCTGCTGGCCTGTCCCTCAGTGACGAGGGAGAGCACTCGTCCTTCTGTGGAAGGGAGTAGGGTGAGGCAGGACGGTTATCAGAGCCTGGGGCGGGTACCAGGTCCTCTAGGTCTGTTTCTCTGTTGCTCACACATTCCTCAGCCTCACATTAGCTATTTGGGAGGTTGTCAATTATTTGACTGATTGACCTCCACTCTCTGTGCCAGGACTCCCCTCCTCTGCTGTTCCTGAATGACATGCTCATCTTTCATAATTCTGTTCCTCATACTAAAGCCTTGGATCCAGCTCCTCCCTCCTGATCAACCCCAAAGTCTATACTAGGTGTCTCTTCTTTGAGCTTCCCTAAGATCTTTTGTTTGGGCTTACCCTGAGGCTCAGCAGTAAAGCATTCGCCTGCAATGCAGGAGCAGCAGGAGATTCGGGTTTGATTCCTAGGTTGGGAAGATCCCCTGGAGGTGATTATGGCAACCCACTCCAGTATTCTTGCCTGGAGAATCCCATGGACAGAGGAGCCTGGCAGGCTGCAGTCCATAGGGTCCACTAAGAGTTGGTTATGACTGAAGTGACTTAGCATGCGTGCAAGACCTTTTGCTTATACTTAACATAGCCTAATCATTCTGTATTTTAATTGTATCCTGACTACCTTTCCCCCACCTTGTTCCCTACCACCTCTCCCCCTACACTAAGCTACAAGCCTATAGAAGGCAAAGATTTTTAAAATTTCTGGTGCTTTTTTTTTTTTTTTTTTTTTTACTGTCTGTGACATTATAGATTCCTTATAAAAGTTTGCCAGTGAATAAATAATATACTCATGCTGGTTTTGGAAGTCTGCTTAATCAGTTGGAAATGATTTCAACTACAAGTAAAAGAAAGCTTTCTAACTCGTATTGGCTTATATAAATAGACATTTCTTTTTCTGGTATAGAAATTTTCTTGGAGAAAAGCAGCTGCTGATTGTGACTTAGAGGTGTAAGAGGTGTAAGAGGTCAAGGGCTCTGTGATTCACTTGGTTTTTCCTTTATGATCACAAGATAGTTTTCGTAAGTGCCCAGCTTTTGAGATTAAGTGGAAAGGGGTTGTATTAGTTTTCTATTGCTTTATAACAACTAGCTGCAAACATTGCAAGTTTACACAAGTTGATCCTGCAGCTCCTATATGTCAGGAGTCTGGTCACTGGTTCATTGAATTCTCTGCTTGCGAAGTCAGGCTGCTGTCGAAGTGTCAGTTGGGACCGAGCATCATCTGAACCCTAGGGTCCCTTTCAAGCTCTCTAGTTGTTAGGGCTGAGCTCTTAGAGGCTTCTGGAGGCCACCCCAAGGCAGTTCGCAACTGTTTGTTTTCCTCCACAAGGCTGACAGGAAGTTGTGTCTCTTTTGAAAGGCTCATCTGATTATGTCAGGCCCACACAGAATAATCTCCCTTTGATTGGCTCCAAGTCAACTGATTAGTAACCTAATCACGGGGGTGATAGCTCATGGTTTTGCTCATACCCCAAGGCAGGAAATTATACAGGGCCATATATCATATATCAGGGGGCCAATTGAGAAGTCTGCCTGCCACAGGAGTCACGTTAGCTCCGCCTTTCTCTTCCATCTGGAAAGCCATGGCTTCCCAGAATTCCCTTTAGTATAGTTCTGCTTCTATCTCATTGGTTAGAGCTACATCACATGGCACTTTTAGCTGTAAGAAAGGCTGCCAAGAGGATGTCTAGCTCTTCCAGCTTCTATAGAGAAGGCAGGGAAAGAAAAAAGGCTGGGAACAGGTACTAAATCAGTCTATCAGTAGATGAAATCACCCCATCAAATCCCCTAGAAAACTTATTTATAGACTGTTAGATCTAGAGAACTAGAATCTTCAGAAGCTTAAGATTATTCAGTACAACTTTATGTTTTCTAGATAGGGAAGTTATGCATTATTTCCTTTGACGCCCCAAACAGAATTTAGTAACCCTAGCATATTCAGCTTCTTCAGGAATTTAGTTTGTCAAATCTCCAGGGGAACAAGGTACACAGATTAGCTGATGATGGAATAATCTCTCTTGAATTTGATCACGGGCCACTTTCCTATCACATAAAACTGGTTTCCACCATCACTCTAATCATGATTTGTGGCGCAATTAGCTTGGGCAGGAGGGATGGCTGATAAAGCGGGGGTGCAGAGGGCAAATCGGATCAATTCAGAGAAAGAAGCTACACTCCTGGCCTGGGAGGCCAGGGAAAACGTCAAAGAGGACCGGCATTTGAGATGGGCCTTAAAGGACAGATACAGTATAGTATGAGGAGCTCAGAGGAGGGAATTGCAGGAGGACGGAAATACAGAAACAGCAACTAGGGTGTTGAGCTACAAAATGTGTGAGGAGAGCTGCCCTGATGGCCCAGTGGTGGAGAACCCACCTGCAATGCAGGAGATGGGGGTTTGATCCCTGGGTCAAGAAGATCCCCTGGAAAAGGAAGTGGCAACCCACTCCAGTATCCTTGTCTGGGAAGTCCCATGGACAGAGGAGCCTGGTGGGATACAGTCCATGGGGTCACAAAAGAGTCAGACATGACTGAGTGACTAAACAACGACAGTTATCAAACGTGCAAGGAGAAAAGACATCAACTCCATTTGAATAGGCTGGCTTCAGAGAAATCTCATAAAAGGCTGATTTATTAGGCTAGGAAAGAGGTGATGCTGACTTGAACCTGGAGGGTGGCAATGGGAATGAAAAGTGGGGCGGGAGGAAACTCGTCTACAGTGATCTGCAGGACTTTTCACTGAGTCTGTGAGTTCAGTGTAGACAGTGGGTCTTGTCAATGGCCAGTGCATACACACAGTAGGTCCTCAGTGTTCTCAGCTGAATTTATGAATGGTTTGGGAGAGAAGACAAAGGAAAGGATGGTATCAAGGATCATTTGACCTTGGGTTGGAGATTAGGGGCAGATGCAGACTTGGAAAGAGGTTGTGGAATACAGTTTTAGATATGTTGAGCTCCAGGTGCCTCCTGAAACCCAGGGGTGACGTCTAGAGAGGCACCCAAGAAGCAGATGTGCCTGGATGTGTGTATTTGGAGTTTGCAGCTATGAGCGCAGAAGGTAGTGGAGACCTTTGGAGGAATACTTCCATTGAAGAGGGAGGAGAACAAGCCGGAACAAGAGAACGAATAGCTGTGGGACTGACTGGAGGAAAAAGTCTGTGGCTCCAAGAAAAGAAAGAATAAGGGTTTAAAGATGGTAGCCAACAGTTTCTGAAAAAGAAGTTTTCAGAGAGGATGAAGGGAGAAACAGCAAGAGCTTTAAGAATGAGTAGGAAGGAAAAGAGGCCAGCTCATATAACACACTTTTAAATTTGATAAGAGGAAAATCAGAGATTAAAACACTATTTATTGCATGCCTTAAAGATCAGATCCAACTAGGATAAATTCTGAAAAGCTACATGGTGAGGAAATCGTTTGACTGCAAGAGTCAAGGGGAGGTGGTTTGGCTTATTTGCATTTTAGCATTTTAGAATGAGTGTGCTGAGGCAGAGCTTCTGTCTGGGGGAATTTGTCAGAAGGAAAGGGGAGGGTCCTGCTAAGAGGGGCGTCATAGCATCTGCAGGGTGTTGCAGGCCGATTCAGAGAGGAGGCTTCGTTGTCTTTTGAAGCAGTAAGAAAAGAGGTGAGAGAAGGAAAGAAGGCTTTCTCCATTGGCCACTGTGTTACCGCCCTGAATCTCAGTCTCCTCATCTATAACGCCAAGTCTTTGGCCTAGGTGGACACACAGGCCATCATTGTTTGCTCCAGGTGCCTTATTTGAGATTCTCTCCCCTCCCTCACTACCCTCAACCAGTCAATTGCCAAGGACAGTGATGACAGCAGTCACAGCCAGACACTATTTATTGCCTCAAAGAGCAGACCCAACTGGGGCAAATCCTGAACGGTGGAGAAATTATTTGACGGTAACTTGGAGGATGACATGCATATGTACACATGCATTTAAAATGTGGTAGTAGGTGTTACCTAAAATGTTACAGGCAATGCGGTACGATGTTTATTCTATTTTCTATTTCTCTTCTGAATTCAATCAACTCGCATTTTATTTCTTCCTAAGTTTTGTTTTTTTTTTTTTCCGGTCCATTTCTCTCCTTAGCTTTTAAATTTGGTATTCAAAGTGTTGAAGATATATAACTCAGTTTAGACAGTAGTGTTACTCAGTGGTGTTAGGGAGTTTTCTTCTACTTCGCCATTCTTGCGGGGAGAAATTTAATCAGTTGAATGGTTCTGGGTTCTTTCCTGTTTTAGTAATTTTGCTTAGATGGAGGCTGATCTGCGTGCCTATGGGCGGGGCTGGGGAGGCAGGGGGTGTAGGATTCCTAGATCAAGAGCGCCCTCTTCTGTCAGTGTAGCCCAGCATGGCTTTGGAGGAAGAGACAGGCTGGCAGACTTCCAAGTTTCCCCCAAGTTCCCCCCAACCCCAGTCCCCCGCACCGCCCCCCACCCCGGCCCGGTTTTCAGAAGAACCCTCTGGACCCCTTTCCTTTGGACATTTTTCGCTCAGAAGCTTTGTCTTTCCAAGACTGCCTCCTCACACCCTGCACACACAGAGTTCAGTGCCTTCCATGTAGTAAATGCTCCGCTTAGATTCAGACTTTCTCTTTCTGGTAGTTTTCAATCAACCCTAAGTTCGCCATCATGGTTTTTCCCAAACTTTGTTTATCTGAAAAGCTTCATCAACAATGTGGGAGGCAGCTTTCTGGGATTTAATATTTATTTTTCTAGTAACAGTTAATTTGAAACTTGGAATTCTGTTTTCTAGTTCTGGTGAAGACATGGGTTCTATGTAGTTTTACTTGATTTCTTGCTCCGGGTGTGTGTTTTACAGGGGAGGGCAGTATGTTGGGAGATTTAGATCTGTGCCACCACCATTCTCTTGACTACCTAGAATTCCTCCCAATGTTTACTGTAAGTCTCTCTAATTTGGCAGCGAGATACATAGGAGTCCACTGACTCCAATTGTCTCATTCCGCTTTTTAAGCTCCTATACGAGTTAATAATTAAATTGGGCTGCCAGTGAAGAGACCCAGAAAACAGTGGTTTAAACTGATCAGGGGTTTTTCCTGTGAAACAAGAGGTAGGTGGTGGTGGGCTGGGGTTTAAACCGATCAGGGGTTTCTCTTGTGAAACAAGAGGTAGGTGGTGGTGGGCTGGGGTTGGGCAGCGTGGTGATCTCAGTGTTGATACCTCTGTGACATCTTAACCTTTCCCTCACGGTTGCCATAGTTACGAGGGTTGCTACACCTTCATCATTACTTCTAGAATCCAGTTGGGAAAAGGCAGAATGAGAAGGGCAAAAGGCATTTATCAGCTATCAGTTCCACTTTAAAGATCTTTCCTGAAAGCCCCATGCAAAAGCATTTGCTTATGCCTGGTTGTCCAGAGCTGGGCTAAAGACAACCTCTAGCTGCAAAGGAGAGTGAGAAATGCAGGGTGGTGGGTGTTTTTTTTTTTTTTCTTCCTATTTTTGTTTTGTTTTTCCTAAGTACATTCGTGCCCACAACAAAATTGGAGGAGTTAGGAGAGTGAGGGGATACCGAGTAGGCAGTTAGCGATTCTCTCATTCAGCCTGCCAAGTTCCAGAGTCCAGAGTTGCTGATCTCTCGCCGTTGACTCAGAGATGACTCCTAGACTGATGATTACTGACCATCTTTGGAAGGCCCTGGGAGAAGCCTCGATCAGGAGAGAGGAGAGAATGACCCAGGGGCTGACCGGCTGTGGAGCAGAGCCCAAATGAGGCAGCACTGAAAAGTGACCCCTACTTCAGGAGACAGCAGAAAAATAAAGAATAAAAACAGTAAGTGATTCTTTTTAAAGCACATTAAGGAATGTCTCAGTTTGTACGCAAGGATACACTTCTTTTTTTCTCTACTCATTCTCTTAATGGAAGTAATTCTATAATGAAACAAGTTCTTTAGGCGGTAAAGTCTAGTGAAGGGTCATCTGCTGTGAGTGAGGAAAGATCTGATGGGCTATATTTATTTCCAAAATGACACTCAGCCATCTCATCTAACACACACACTCACACACACACACACTCCTAGAAACTTCCATGTATGATGCCCTCATAGATACATATCTCCAGAGAATCCATTTTAATAACTTTATTTGCTGAAGTATATACACTTTTGTGTTCATATTGGATACTTTTGTAAGTATACTAAATCTTTGTATAATCCTATGATTCATTTGAATCCTAAATGAACCCTAAGATTCATTTAAAAGTATAAGAAATCAGATTCTGAAAAAAGTTCCCATACCCAAAGAAAAGCATCCAAGTTTATAGACACATTCACTTATTCCAGCAGGCAGAATCTTGGCATATAATGACTACATTTTGATCCACAGAAAACTCTTGGGTGATGTGAACTTCTGGTTCTACTACTGGCTAAGTGCTGTTTGGAACAATTCACTTAGCAGTCTGAACATCCTTCTTGTTGTTGTTTAGTCACTAAGTTGACTCTTTTGCAACGCCACGGACTTTATAGCTTGCTAGACCTATCTGTCCATGGGATTTCCCAGGCAAGAATACTGGCTGCTATTTCCTTCTCCAGGGGATCTTTCTGACCCAGGGATCAAACCCGCATCTCCTGTATTGGCAAGTGGATTTCCTACCACTGAACCACTAGGGAAGTCCCTGAACATCCTTACTTCATCCTTAGAGGAAAAGAATCGGTAGGAGTTTCCTCAAAGTTCTAAGATCCTTTGATTTTAGAGATTCTTTTATTCAATGAGCATTTGTTCAGTGTCTGCTATGTGCTAAGCACTATTCTATGCACTATGGACACATTACAGTCTAGTAATTACAATGGAGGATTTCAAGTAATTAAAGGGAGAGGATAAAAAAATACCTAGGAATAAATTTAACCAAAAAGATGAAAGACTTGTACACTGAAAGCTACAAAACATTGTTGAAAGAACTTAAAGATAAGTGAAAAGACATCCCGTGTTCATGGGGAGTAAAACTTACCACTGTGAGGATGGTAGTCATACCCAAAGCAATCTACAGATTCAACACAATCTCTAGCAAAACTCCAACATCCCTTTTTGCAAAACCGGAAAAGCCAATCTTAAATTTCACATAGAATTGCAAGAGGCCCTGAGTTGACAAAGCAATCTTAAAAAGAAAAGCAGAGAACCCACATTTCCTGATTTCAAAACTTACTACAAGCCCATAGAAATCAGAACAGTGTGGTTCGTGCAAGTCAACAAAATAAGATTGATAGTTCACAAATAAACACTATGATCAGTATTTGGCAAGGGTGTTATGCTGTGCTTTGTCGCTAAGTCTTGTCTGACTCTTTGGGACCCTGTGGACTGTAGCCCGCCAGGCTTCTCTGTCTATGGGATTCTCGGATTCTCCAGGCAAGAATACTGGAGTGGTTTGCCTCCTCCAGGGGATCTTCCCAACCTAGGAATTGAACCTGTGACTCTTTCGTCTCCAGCATTGACAGGTGGGTTCTTTACCACTAACACCACCCAGGAAGTATTTGACAAGGGTACCAAGTCCATTTAATGGGAAAAGAGCAATCTCTTCTACAAATAGTTCTGGTAGAGGTGGGCCACTACTTCACACAATATACAACAATTAACTCAAAATGAGTCAGTGACCTAAATATAAGAGCTGAAATGATAAATATCTTGGGAGAAAACATAGTAGAAAATCTTCATAACCTTGGATTTGGCAATAAATTCTTAGATATGACACCAAAAGCATGAACAACGAAAGAGAACCTAGATAAATTGGATTTCATCAAAGCAAAAACTTTGTGCCTCAAAGGATATTATCAGGAAAGCGAGAAGTCAACCAACAGACTGGGAGAATATATTTGCAAATCATACATCTGATAAAGAATTGATGTCCAGAGCATATAAAGAATTCCTCCAACACAACAACAGCGAACAAACAACCCACTTAAAACCAGGGCAAGGACTTGAACAGACATTCCTCTAAAGCTAGGTGGTGCTAGTGGTAAAGATGCAGGTAAAGATGCCGATGCAGGAGACAAGAGACACGGGTTCTATCCCTGGGTCGGGAAGATCCCCTGGAAGAGGGCATGGGGACCCACTCCAGTATTCTTGCCTGGAGAGTCCCATGACAGAGGAGCCTGGTGGGCTACGGTCCATAGGTCCCAAAGAGTTGGCATGACTGAAGCGACTTAGCAGTAGAAGCAACAGGCACATTAAAAGATGCTTACCATCACTCATCATTAGAGAAATGCAAGTCAAAATCACAGTTAGTTACCACTTCAAGCCGATTAGCATGGTTATTATTTTTAAAAAAGAAGAAAACAACAAATGTTGGCAAGGATGTAGAGAAATTGGAACCCTCATCCATTGCTGATAGTACTCTGAAGCCACTGTGGAAACAATCTGGAAGTTCCTCAAAAAGCTAGACATAAAATCACTGTATGACTCAGCAATTCATCCTGTAGGTATATAACAAAAGGATTAAAAACAGGAACTTGAACAGGTACTCGTATGCATATGCTTTTCAGCATTATTCACAATAATTAAAAGGTAGAAACAATCCAAGTGTTCACAATGAGTAAACAGAAATAAAATGTGGTGTATCCATGGAACAGAAGTTCGGATACCTGCTGCAACAAGGATGAGCCTGGAAAACATTAGGCAAAATCATAGAGAGAGAAAGGAGATTCGAAGGTCCCAGGGGTTGAGAGAAGGGGAGCTGGGAGTTACTGTTTACAGTTTCCTTTTGAGTGATGACAAATCTGGGGACTAGGCAGTGGTGATTGTTGGCCCAACACTGTGAATGCAATTAATGCCACCGCATCATATACTTAAAATTGGTTGAAATGGTAAATTTTTTGTTGCATATATTTTACCACAGTAAAAATAGAGTTAAAAAAATCCAAGAGGATAGTACTGCTAGGTACGGAAATGTGGAAGCAAATGATCCTACTTTACAGGAAGCTCTTGACTGGGCCTTAAGACACACATGCGCTGTATACAGAGTGGACTCAGACACACACAGACACAACACAGGCACCCAGGCACAAATAACCCAGGGAAACACAGGTGTTTATACCTGTTGGTACGTACAAATCTACAGACATACAACTTGCACTTTGTATATACCGATGGTTGATTAAACCACCATCAGGATTTGGCCATTGCTGATGGGTGAGAGGCACACACCTATGCATTATGTTATGTAACAGTAGAGTCACACAGGTTAACAGAGAACCTGTTCAACTGGAGAAAGTCATGTTCTAGAGGTGAAAGGAAGCAAAAGCTGACACATACAGAAAGACATTCCAGAGAGTTCCCTGCTGCATGTGTAACAGTGAAAGGGTTCAAGGGCCTGTAAATGGGTTCACTGCTTGGCAGGTGGGAGAAGCAGGGTAGTCAGTGGGACTTAGGAAACATCACACAGCTTCTTTCTTAAAGAGATTCAACACAATATGCTTGAGTTGCCAAATTTTACTTTTTATTCCTTTCTATCTGATGCCTGGGTATCAGAGGACAAGCCATACACTTAGTTACCTTTATAATTGCATGGGTCCCTTCCACTGGTCCTAACACTGTTTCAGGATACTTCTCAGGTGAATTGAGCTGCTTTGTAGTCTTCCTGCCCAATACAGTGGACCCTCCTCACACATTGTTGAGTTCCACAGTGGAAAAGCACCATGCCCGCTGGTCAGGGATGGAGAGTGGGGAGGGATGGCCCAACCTGACTGAAGTCTTTTTAACGAGGCTCCCGCTGAGGAGGTCAGAGGCTGGGAATAGCGTTCTCAGTCTCTCAGTCATGAGTGACTCTTTGCAACCCCATGAACTGTAGCTCACCAGGCTCCTCTGTCCATGGGATTTCCCCAGCAAGAATACTGGAGTGGGTTGCCATTTCCTCCTCAAGAAGGGAATGGTGAGTCAGGAGCAAATGATGGGCATTTATAGCTGGTGCTCAATGGGAGTAGCCAATAAGGGAAGACAGACAAGGTCTACAGAGGAGCAGTAACACTGAGGTATGAGTGTAAGTCCTCCTTCCAGAAGGTTCCATGCTGGTTCGTGTCCTTTGTGGTAGCAAAAGCTGTACCTTAGCAAGAGAGTTGTTTACGGCAATTCTTAGCTGGATCCTTTTAGGAAATCATGAAAGAGGCAAAGGGTCTTGCCAAAACCTGTTTCCCTTGCCTTTTTACCTCACCTCTGTCACTTTATTTCCTTACCCCTAACCAGTCTGTTGTTCCATGTCCAGTTCTGTTGCTTTTTGACCTGTATACAGATTTCTCAGGAGGCAGGTAAGGTGGTCTGGTATTCCCATCTCTTTCAGAATTTTCCACAGTTTATTGTGATCCACACAATAAGAGAATTCTTAATTTACTGCTAATCAATAAAGGATAGAGATGATATGGACCTAACAGAAGCAGAAGGTTATTAAATTAGAGGTGGCAAGAACACACAGAAGAACTATATAAAAAATATCTTCATGACCCAGATAACCACAATGGTGTGGTCACTCACCTAGAGCCAGACATCCTGGAATGCAAAGGCAAGTGGGCCTTAGGAAGCATCACTACCAACAAAGCTAGTGGATGTGATGGAATTCTAGTTGAGCTCTTTCAGATCTTAAAAGATGATGCAGTGAAAGTGCTACACACAATATGCCAGCAAATTTGGAAAACTCAGCAGTGGCCACAGGACTGGAAAAGGTTAGTTTTCATTCCAATCCCAAAGAAAGGCAATGCCAAAGAATGCTCAAATTAATGCACAATTGCACTCACCTCATGCATTAGTAAAGTAATGCTCAAAATTCTCCAAGCCAGGCTTCAGCAGTATGAAAACTGAGAACTTCCAGATGTTGAAGCTGGATTTAGAAAAGGCAGAGGAACCAGAGAACAAATTGCCAACATCTGCTGGATCCTTGAGAAAGCAAGAGAGTTCCAGAAAAACATCTATTTCTGCTTTATTGATTACACCAAAGTCATTGACTCTGTGAATCACAACAAACTGTGGAAAATTCTGAAAGACACGGGAATACCAGACCACCTTACCTGCCTCCTGAGAAACCTGTATACAGGTCAAGAAGCAACAGAACTGGGCCTGGAACAACAGACTAGTTCCAAATAAGAAAAGGAGTACGTCAAGGCTGTATATTGTCACCCTGCTTATTTAACTTATATGCAGAGTACATCATGAGAAATGCTAGTCTGGCTGAAACATAAGCTGGAATCAGATTGCCAGGAGAAATATCAATAACCTCAGATATGCATATGACACCACTCTTATGGCAGAAAGTGAAGAAGAACTAAAGAGGCTCTTGATGAAGGTGAAAGAAGAGAGTGAAAAAGTTGGCTTAAAACTCAACATTCAGAAAACTAAGATCATGACATCTGGTCCCATCATTTCATGGCAAATAGATGGGGAAACAATGGAAACAGTGTCAGACTTTATTTTGGGGGACTCCAAAATCACTGTAGATGGTGACTACAGCCATGAAATTAAAAGATGCTTGCTTCTTGGAAGAAAAGTTATGACCAACCTACACAGCATGCCGGAGAAGGCAGTGGCAACCCACTCCAGTATTCTTGCCTGGAAAATTCCATGGATGGAGGAGCCTGGAAGGCTGCAATCTATGGGGTCGCGAAAAGTTGAACACAACTGAGCGACTTCACTTTCACTTTTCACTTTCATGCATTGGAGAAGGAAATGGCAACCCACTCCAGTGTTCTTGCCTGGGGAATCCCAGGGACGGGGGAGCCTGGTGGGCTGCCGTCTATGGGGTCGCACAGAGTCGGACTCGACTGAGTGACTTAGCAGCAGCAGCAGACAGCATGCTGAAAAGCAAAGACATTACTTTGCCAACAAAGTTTTGTCTAGTCAAAGCTATGGTTTTTCCAGTAGTCATGTATGGATGTGAGAGCTGGAGTATAAAGAAAGCTGAGCACTGAAGAATTGATGCCTTTGAACTGTGGTGTTGGAGAAGACTCTTGAGCATCCCTTGGACTGCAAGGAGATTTCAATCCTAAAGGAAATTAGCCCTGAATATTCATTGGAAGGACTGATGCTGAAGCCGAAGCTTCAATATTTTGGCCACCTGATGTGAAGAACTGACTCATTGGAAAAGACCCTGATTCTGGGAAAGGTTGAAGGCAGGAGGAGAAGGGGATGACAGAGGATGAGATGGTTGGATGGCATCACTGACTCAATGGACATGAGTTTGAGCAAGCTCCAGGAATTGATGATGGACAGGGAAGCCTGGCATGCTGCAGTCCATGGGGTCGAAAAGATTTGGACACGACTGAGCAACTGAAGTGAATTGAACTGAATCAATAAAATCAGAATGAGTTACATATGATTATCAGTAGTTCTTCCTTTCAACCTGCTTCCAAATACCAAAACAATGGCCTAGGCTAATATAGGCTAATTATAAATCAGCAAACAAAGTGTTTGGTGTTTTCTTTTTTTTTTCCCCTCAGTTTCATAATTTTCAGAAGAGAGTATACTGATTGAATAAAAGTTAGTCTTTAATAGAAAAGCAAGATTGGCTTTGACTTTTAAGTGTAGGTGTTATCTTTTTAAAAAGTATACCTCTTTGAATTAATTTTGAAATGAATATAGCTGCTATCATTTTAACAGATAGTAATAAAATTCGGGATGTGTGTTTATATGTATAAATAAGTGGTAGAGATGTATGATTTTGCTGAATGAAGTCTACAGTTCATAAAATCACTATTCTCAATACTGAAAGTAGTTACAAATGTTTTCCTCTTTGGGCTGTTATAAATTCATATTACATTATTTGGACTGTAAAGGATGTTGATTTTTAGATAAAACTATTACGTTCTGGCTCTTCACTTTGAATTCAACTGTGGTAGAATTTCTTTGAAAATGATTTAATGTTTATAAGCATGCATGCATGGATAACTTCAAAATGAATAGTGAACTTGAAAAGCCAAATCTCTCCTGACAGTGGCTTGATTTATTCTGGAAGAAATTTAAGAGAAATATCAGAAGTCTGCGCTCTCTTTTAGGTGTAATACACACTCGAGGCAAGTGTTCTTGACTTGTGCCATCTGAGAAACGATTCTTAGTATCTGTGCATGTGATTTACATAGAACTCACATGCCTACACAAAATATCCAAGCCAGCTGCCTCTGCAGGTTTCCTACTCAGAGGAAAGAAAGCAGACCATTGTCAGAGTGAGGGAGGTAAGGAATGAAGAGCGGCGGCTCTGTATGGACTCCGCAGCTAGCTCAAGCCAGACAAGGGCGTGCCAAGCACTTGGCTCCCCCCCGCCCCCAGCCACCCATCCCCACCACGGTGGCTGGGGCTCCATCAAGGTGCTCAGGCAGGGGGCTGTCTGGAAGAATGAGCCAGTGTGGATAACCAGGTGGTATTTTGTTCTTTCTTTGAGATGTCTATGGATTAAAACTCATGAGTTTTTGTTTTAAACATCAGGGGGTTTCGGTTTTTTTTGCTTTAAAGTAAAAAATAAATTTCTTTATTTAAGAAAAATATCACTTTATCTAAGCAAAAATTATATATTATACAAACCTTCTATGTCTAGAATATTCCCATTTTATTTGATATATATATATATATATATAGTGTGTGTGTGTGTGTGTGTGTATATTTGTTTTAGCTGTTGTTTTAAGTCGCTAAGTTGTGTCCAACTCTTTTCAACCCCATGAACTCTAGCCCATCAGACTCCTCTGTCCATGGGATTTCCCAGGTAAGAATACTGTGGTGGGTTGCATTTCCTTCTCCGGGGATCTTCCTGACCCAGGGATTGAACCTGCATCTTCTGCATTGGCAGATGTGTTCTTTACCACTGAGCCACCAGGGAAGCCAAAAATAAAAGTGAGGATATTCTAGACAGAGATTTATAAACAGGTATTTTTTACTTAAGGGCTTCCCTGGTGGCTCAGATGGTAAAGAATCTGCCTGCAATGCAGGAGATCTGGGTTCAGTCCCCGGGTTGGGAAGATCCCTTGGAGGGGCAATCGGCAGTCTGTTCCAGGCCTCTTGCCTGGAGAATCCCACGGACAGAGGAGCCTGGTGGGCTACACTACAGGGGTCACAAACAGTTGGACGTGACAGACTGATTTTACTTTCACCTTTCATTTTAACTTAATGTATAAGGAACATTGTTCATCATTCCTGAAGACGTCTATGGCATCATGCGTGATATTTTATTAGAATTACCATTATTAATTTACCTTCAATTGCTGGAGGTATGAGTTTCTCCTTATTAACAATGTGTGTGTTAGTTGAGTCATTTCCGACTCATTGTGATCCCATGGACTATATAGCCCACCGCCAGGCTCCTCTGTCCATGGATTTCTCCAGGGAAGAATACTGGAGTGGGTTGTCAATCCCTTCTCCAGAGAATCTTCCTGACCCAGGGATCGAACCTGGGTCTCCTGCATTGCAGGCAGATTCTTTACTGTCTGAGCTACCCGGGAAGCCCCATACTACAATAAATATACTTGTACATGCATTTGTTTATATTAGCTATTTATTTTCCCGGGATAAAATTCTAGAAATAGAATCACTGGAAGGCCACTCATCAAACACCGACACAGAACTGTCACATATGCAATAATAAATTCCATTGTCTTAACCAGGGAAATTATAGGAAAATTATAAAATTCAGATACACAAAAGAAAAAAATTTTCCGGAATTTCAAAGATCAGAGATAACTGTTACAGAAATTAGTCCACCCTTACAAATCCAAGCTTGCTGCTGCTTTCAGTCAACCCAAATTGGAATTAGTGGCTAAAAAGGAGGGTTTGGTAATGGTTTTCTCTTTCACAATCATCTTCTTCCTTCTTGAATACCTGTTATAGAAAATAAAATGCTATTATGTATACAGTAATTATCTTATATATATGAAAAACTGTTTATATGTACAATATATTCTTCTTTACCTTTTTCTCACTCTCAAATATTCATGTCAAAAAAAGTAGAAAATTGACGTAAGTAGATATCACTTACTTGATTTTGGATAATGTCAGCCTGTGTCAAAAATGCACATTTAGGTTTAATTGTGAGACAGTTTAGGTGAGAGACAGTTTTAGCTAATCATTTCATCTGTTCCCCAAATTCCTCAGCTCCTTTGCAGTTTGGAAGACCATGTCATTAGCTGTGGCCAATGAAATGTGAGCAGAAGCCACAGGCAGTCCTTCTGGGCAGAGGCAGCGGAAAGCCCACTGAGAATCTCTTCTCTCTCTTTCCCTGCTACAGGGACCAAGGAGCTCTTGCAGCCACAAGATGGCAGAAACTCCATCTTCCTGGTCTTTGACTAAGATGGCCTTCCCATCTGCAATGGGTATGTAACAAAAGCAAGAATTAAATTTTTCTTGGGGTAAGCCACCGGGATTTCAGATTAATCGGGCAACATTAACCTATCTCGTCCTGACTTACAGGAGGCTCACACATTCTGCGTATCTGTTCTCGCTCTGCATTCAAAGTTCAAACCTCATGGAGATCTCAAAGCCACCACTCATCATTCTCAGACTGCTTACATGGAATCTGACTTCCTAGCTCAGCTCCAAGGGTAAAGAATCAGGACTTCAGAGCAGAGACAGGTGAGTGCTCCCTTCTTGTGAGTGCAGGAGTGATATTAATGCGAATAGGAGGCAGATATAATTTTGGATGTTTCCAGGCCTGAAGTAACTTATGAAATAAATGTATATTATGCTTCTTCTAGTGAGAAACAATAATGGTATACAGACAGATTGCCCTGCTAAGCAAGTACATTGTATCACTTATTCTCCATCAATTAGTCATGAAAAGTGATGTATGGCAAGGAGTGGCGCAGTGAGTTTACAAAGAAGGAGTATGAGATGAAGCACAGACCCTTTGTACCCCTTTGGCATCTAATGGCTTTAAATGAATTCTCCAAAACTCATTGAATGCTGCTTTTCTCTTCTATCTGAATTTTTCAAATAATGATCATGCATTATTTTTATAATTAGGAAAAGGGTTTTGTTTTGAAAAATATCACTGTTGATGAGTGAAGAATTAGTCCTTGTTTCCTCCGTTGACCTGGCGCAGACAGTGCCTGTGAGCACTGGAGGGCAGATGGAGGCTGTCATTCTCCGAGCAAGCCCAGCAGGGAGGCACAGCCCAGAGGCTCTGATATGGGAGCTGAGTACTGAGTGACTACCCATCCCATGCCTGCTGATCCATCATCTCTGTCATTCTGGAATGATTTCCTTTAGTCTCCAGTGATATTCTTTGCAGCTTTTGTGAGTTCTAGACTTGCCCATAGATTCACATTTGCCAGGGTCTAGAAATGTCATCATGGAATTGTCCGAAACAGTGAACATCTGTGAATTCTTTGTTACATAAAGTCTCTGTTCATAGACTTCACTTCACCATTATCATTATTCTCCAGTAAAACCAGGCAAGAAATTACATTGCCTTTTCCCTGTCTTTTTACATCTTTGTATCACCTATTTATTTCATGCAGATAAGTATATCAGAAACCATCTTGTTACAGCTGTAAATAAATAAAATCCTTCTTTAGCTCCTATTTCTGTGGCAAGTTATTTGCTATCATTTCTTGGTCTGTGAACAGCTGAAGGTCACTTTCTAGATAAGAAATGCAGCCCAATTATCTCAATTTTCCCATTTTTATATGGATTTGACTACTAGTAATGTAAGTTAGGGTTTCATTTGTGATAATTACCAAATTTCAAGTAAGTGGTAAATGAAAATTGTCTGGTATTGTGTAAGGAGGGAGTAATTTAAAGTCTTTGTGGGAAGCAATTGGTATTTTAAATAAGCCTGTCTGTAGACATCATGTATCTAAAACTATTTTAAAGGGCTCTGTGGGGCTCTATGCTTTTAAATTTATCTTACTATTATAGTCATTTTACTAGCTAGGGAACTGCAGCCATCTCTCCCTGGCTGTCTCTTTCTGACACCCACAGATGTATCCACCCACATGCTCACCCACTCAAACCTACACCCTGACGCACATTCAAAACGATTGTCAAAAATCCCCACTCCTTGTCTAACTCAAGTGTTCCTTTCAAACGCATGCTGCTTGTTTGATCTATTTCCATGTATCTGTGAGTCAGCTGAGTCTTGTCTGATCTACCCAGCAGACTAGAACCTACATGTATGTTTTTTTCATATGGATTTGGCAAACCTGATACATAGTCTAGCTTACTGAAATCATAAAAGCACGGTGAACTGTTTTTTGCTAACAATACTTCTGACACCAGATCTGTGGGTTTCTTCCTCACACTAACCAATTTTCCAGCTCTCTAGACATCAACAAGGTGCCCCACAATTTAGTTCTGACAGTAGCCACCGGTCAGTGCAGACCCCAAGGTTAAGGACTCATTCCTCCAAGACTACCCCCACTTTAGACAACTGTGTCAAGTCCCAGACCACCTGTACTTCTGATTGACAAGCTATAAACTGAGCGTTCCCATTACCTCTCCTTTCAGGCTTCATAATTTGTTTGAACAGCTCACGGAAATCATAAATAGTTTACTTGCTATTACCAGTTTATGACAAAGGATACAACTCAAGAACAACCGACTGGAAGACGTGCACTAGACAAGGTATAGGATTGTGGTAGGGGAGCGATGGCACAGAGCTCTCTAGAAACACCACCCTCCCAACACCTCCATGTGTTCACTGATTAGGAAGCTCCCTGAACTTTATCCTTTAGGGAATTTAATGGTGGTTCCATACATGGTTATGATTGATTAAATCATGCCCACCAAGAGTCACCTTATTAACATATACAACACAGGTATGATTGAAAGGAGTTGTTATTGATTTCTTATATACAAGACAAAGGTTTTTTTCACTTTAATACATCTTTATTTATTTCTTCCTTCTCTGATATACTTCCTTTTGTAATGTAGACTGAGTTTTTGACCCATAAACAAGAAAAAATTCTAAAAAAGTGCTGCTGCTAAGTTCAGTGGGCTTCCCTGTGGCTCAGCTGGTAAAGAATCCGCCTGCAATGCAGGAGACCTGGGTTTGATCCCTGGGTTGGGAAGATTCCCTGGAGAAGGGAAAGGCCGCCCACTCCAGTATTCTGGCCTGGAGAATTCCATGGACTGTATAGTCCATGGGGTCGCAAACAGTTGGACACGACTGAGGGGCTTGCACTTCACTAAGTTCAGTGAGCTCAACTGTCACTGCCTAGCTGACTCAATGTCCTTTCTAAAATGTGCCCATAAACCTCGGAACCCTAGTAGGGGTCAGAGGAAAAGGGTAGGTAGTTTGGCTTTGCAGGAGGACTGGCCTCTTGGTCTGATTACCTCTTCATTCCTTGGTTCTTTTTCAAATCAGGACCAGACAGAAAAACACCACCCTTCCACCACTACCGTCGCCTTGTCTTCAGAGCATTTCTAACAGGAGCTGACTTCCCACGGACCCAGATCATCTGAGTCATGGGTTCTAGGGCCTAAGTCTAACAAGAAACTGATATGTACCAAAAATATCTATCAGAATAAAAACAATTGTTTTTTATTTGCTTGAGGGGGTAAAGAAGGGCATTTAACACAACAGTCAACATAATGGTGCAGAATTTAAATGTATGCTTATACAATTTGAGATAAATATTTGCTCAACAAGAAATACATTTCCATTTCTAACCACTCTTTTCTTGTGACCCCTGTGTAGATTGCAACTGAGAGACCTGTCTATAGGAAACTGAACATTTTCACTAGTAGCATATGAATTTTTAAACATATTCAAAATACAGATTGGGCTGATGTTAGCAAAATAGAATCATATTTCAAAATAAGAAGTACTGTGAGTCAAGACAGTCATACCAATTATAGTAACCTTGTTTCTGAAAGGCATAAGGCTTGGGCCTGCCTTCATGGTAGCAAAGCAGTGTTTTATCAAAACGATGTAATTAGGAATGTGTAGCAATATTTTAACCCCTCCTCCCAAGGGTTCCACAATGCTTTTTTTAAACATGTTTATAAATATTTGCTTTCATGCCATTTTAGGGGGAGCTTTCCATATGAACATTTGGCTTCCAGTGAGTCATCCCCAGTCTGGTTCACACCCCAAAGCTGCCTGCTTGGCTATCAATGAATATTGGGCTCAGTGACTCCCTTACCTTTAAAACTGACTTAAATGAAGATGAAAAAGGTGATAGAAGGAGAAATACATATTCAGATAGATATAAGAACACTCTTGTTTTCTTACAAAAGTTTGACAGCTATGCACCATAATTACTATTTAAGCTTAGCTAAATACCCGGATTATAAGATTTGTGTTTGGCCTTTTAATAAAACATCTGGATAATTTTACCTGGTGTTGTTACATTTTTCTAGTCATCATGTATATTTTCTAGCTAAGAACATCTCAGAATTCAAACTACCAACCTGAAATTTTACTTTTATTGTTGCAATTATGGTTATTTGATCCTAAAACCATCAACTAAAAAGCAACTGGAAGGATAAATCCCTTTTTACCTGCCCCCTACCTGAGCCACCAAGGAAGCTCTCTTGAGAAACTTGTATGCAGGTCAGGAAGCAACAGTTAGAACTGGACATGTAACAACAGACTGGTTCCAAATAGGAAAAGGAGGACGTCAAGGCTATGTATTGTCACCCTGCTTATTTAACTTATATGCAGAATATATCATGAGAGATGCTGAACTGGAGGAAGCACAAGCTGGAATCAAGATTGCCAGGAGAAATGTCAATAACCTCAGATATGCAAATGACACCACCCTTATGGCAGAAAGTGAAGAACTAAAAAGCCTCTTGATGAAAGTGAAAGGAGAGTGAAAAAGTTGGCTTAAAGCTCAACATTCAGAAAACTAAGATCATGGCATCTGGTCCCATCACTTCATGGCAAATGGATGGGGAAACAGTGGAAACGGTGGCTGACTTTATATTTTTGGGGTCCAAAATCACCATAGGTGGTGATTGCAGCCATGAAATTAAAAGACACTTACTCCTTGGAAAGAAAGTTATGACTAACCTAGGCAACATATTAAAAAGCAGAGACATTACTTTGTCAACAAAGGTCTGTCTAGTCAGGGCTATGGTTTTTCCAGTGGTCATGTATGGATGTGAGAATTGGACTATAAAGAAAGCTGAGTGCAGAAGAATTGATGCTTTTGAACTATGGAGTTGGAGAAGACTCTTGAGAGTCCCTTGGACTGCAAAGAGATCCAACCAGTCCATTCTAAAGGAGATCAGTCCTGGGTGGGCTGATGTTGAAGCTGAAACTCCAATACTTTGGCCACTTGATGTGAAGAGCTGACTCATTTGAAAAGACCCTGATGTTGGGAAAGACTGAAGGCGGGAGGAGAAGGGGATGACAGAGGATGAGATGGTTGGATGACTCACTGACTCAATGGACATGGTTTGGGTGGACTCTGGGAGTTGGTGATGGACAGGGAGGCCTGGCGTGCTGCAGTTCATGGAGTCGCAAAGATTTGGACATGACTAAGTGACTGAACTGAACCTGCCCGGCTCCCCCACATTAAAAATGAAGAATGTAAAGGTCCTTAGGTGAGATTAACTCTATTCTGAACTAGATAGCAAAACTTTTCTTTATGTAAATAAGGAAGCTACTGTTATTAAGCATATGAACTAGCACTGATTCCCTCTGTAGTTTCATTTCCAAAGGGCAAAATTTGGGAGTTGGAGTGAGACAGTACAGATCTTGGGGGGTTGATATCGACATGGAAATAAAAGAAATTAAAAATTGCTTTGCATAATAATGGGAATTATAAGTTTTCTTTTAAAAACAATTAAATACCTTACAAATTAAGTAGAATATACTATTTATTCTTTCTTATTGGATTAAGAAGGATTGCAGACACTAGCCCCCTGTATCTTGAATTGCATGCTATGTTCCCACCTATGTTTGCATACTATGTAATAAATGCTTAGGAATGATCTTGTGCTCTCTCACCTTCTGTAAACATTCTTCCATTTTTCTTGAAATGTATACTTCTCTCTGTCTACATTTCATTTTTCCCAAGTCCAGTTTTTATATGGACTTGGATATAAAACTATATCACTCTTTCTTAAAGAAAAATGATCCTTTTCATATATAGATGAATGATAACAGTCATTTAGCCTTAGTATGAAAGAGACAAAAGGAGTGATGAGAACTGTGATAAAATACAAAAGCATATGCCCCATCTGAAATGAGTATCTAATTCTAAGCATCAGAAAAAATAGCAATAGCCAGATTTTCCAAGTTTTCAAAAGAAAGTCTGAAAATATTTAAAATTTTATGACTAATTCAATTCTTTAAAAACAAGCAATTCCATTTAAAGAGGCTCAAAACACCAATAATTACCACTGGAAAACATGGGGCATTAAATATGTATACTTCAACCCACACTGGGAGAAGAGAGATACAGAGGTGCTGAGAACCTTGGTGTCCTTCGTGGCCTGCCTTCCACCCTTCAGCTCATCACCAGCACATACACTGCTCCACAGGACCATCGAGGGGCCAGTGCTCATCTCTGATCCTCTTGTGGGAGCCTTTCCCTAATTTGCTCCAAAGTGAACACTTCACATTTGAATTCATTGTTACTGGAAGAGATGGAAAAATCTTAGGAGCAATTATAAGAATAACCAAAATAAACTCATATTGAGAGTCACTATTCTTTCACTCAGCAAATATTTACAAGCTGTCTGCTATGTGCTAGAACTATAAAGTTTCTGTGACATGTTAGGCACTATGTAGACACTGGAAACAAATCAGTTTGAAAAAAGCAAAAGAGCCTTCTCTTGCA
Organism: Antilocapra americana; assembly: GCA_007570785.1. Classification (NCBI taxonomy): domain Eukaryota; kingdom Metazoa; phylum Chordata; class Mammalia; order Artiodactyla; family Antilocapridae; genus Antilocapra; species Antilocapra americana. Next base: position 4,994,777 of record ML661353.1, read on the forward strand.
GAAATTATATCCATTGGGAAGATAGATGATAAATAAAATGAGTAAGCATGAGATGTGCTAGGTTAGATGGTGATAAAGGCCATGGAGAAAACTAGGATAGGAAGAGTTCATTTCTCTGGGTCCCCCATGTGTAATTGGAATGGATGTGCTTGGTAACTGGCAGAACCTCCAGTACAAGATCCCTTGCACTATGGGATAAAAGCTGTATTAGTTGGGAAGACCAAGTGAAATAGCTAACATTTGCTCCCTCACTGAGATAGTAAATTAAAAACAGTAAGATAGTACATTAAAAACACTGAGATGGTAAATAAAAAACTTTCCTGGGGAAAGTGGCAAAAATTATTGCTACCCTTTAAGAGCTGAAGAATATAGGATGATATTCCTCATTTATCCCCATTGAATTCACCAGTCTTGCCCTGACAAAATTGTCTGATCCTGGAGAATACTAAACTCAACCAAATAGTTGCCCTAGTTACAGTTGCTATGCCAAATATAATATCTCTGCTGGAACACATTAATATGGCCTCAGGTACCTCGCGTTGACTTGCAAATGCCTTCATTTCCACTCCTATCAGGAAAAGGGGGGTTTCCCTGGTAGCTCAGCTGGTAAAGGATCTGCCTGCAATACAGCACACCCTGCTTCGATTTCTGGGTTGGGAAGATTCCCTGGAGAAGGGATAGACTACCCACTCCAGTATTCTTGGGCTTCCCTGGTGGCTCAGATGGTAAAGAATCTGCTTGCAATGCAGGAGACCTGGGTCTGATCCCTAGATTGGGAAGATCCCTTGGAGGAGGGCATGGCAACGCACTTCAGTATTCTTGCCTGGAGAATCCCCATGGACAGAGAAGCCTGGTGGGCTACAGTATACAGGGTCACAAAGAGTTGGACACAACTGAGCAACTAAGGACAGCACAGCACAAGAAAAGGTAATAGATGCCCATTAATAACACAGGCGTTTTCTTTTTCCTTCAGTCATGATATACTAAGAAACCTGGACCACCTAGACATCTTGTGTATTATCACAGAGATCCACTATAGTAGAGATGTCATGCGTGGTGGTTTACAAGTATGCCCACAAATCCTTCAGTATGTCTTCCTTCAGGAAGTGGAGCTTAATTTCTCTTCCCTTGAGTGCAGACTGGACTTAGTGACTAACAAAGAGTGGGGCAGCGTGATGATGTGTGACTTCCGAGACATTCAGCTCCATTCCTTGCTCTCTCTCTTGGGTCACCTGCTATGAGAGAAGTCAGGTTCCACGTGATCAGGACTCTGAAGTAGCCCTACAGAGAGATTCATGTGGAAAGGACCTAAGTCCTGCTGCCAAAAGCCATTGAAGTGAGCCATCGTATTAAATAAAAGCTTATCCTCTAGCCCAGTCAAGCCTTCAGGTGACTCAGCATCTTGCCTGTTACCTCACTGGAGACCTTGAGCCAGAATCACCCAAGCATGCCACTCCTGAATTCCTGGCCTACAAAAACTGTGAGATAATAAACATTTACTGTTTTAACCTGATGTGTAATTTCAAAGAGAGCAACAGACAACTACTCCATCAGGTTAATCAGAACAAGTGATTAGGCTGTGGCAAGAATGTTGGAGGCCTTGTCAAGAAGCATGGGCTCTAGAGGGTAAAAGATACGGCCAAAGGAGACTCAGCGGTTCTCCTTATCATGGTCCAGTGGACTAGGACATGCCAGACACCCCAGCACTAAGAAGAAGCATAGCGCCCGGTGGGCTTTTGAGGTTCTGGAGTCGGCGTCTTCAACACTTGGAAATACTGCATTGAACCATTTCCTGAGTGGGGTCCAGAACAGGAAGAAGCTCTGGAGAAGTCTTTTGGTGCAAGGAAGTTATGGCGCACCAAAGAAATTATGGTGCAAGGAATCTTGCTCCTTGAATCATATAGCCTAGCAGAACTGTGCTATTAGAGATACCTGTGAGGGGAAAAGAAATCTCGTGGCCCTATTAGGAGAATCATCACAGGCTGTAGAGTTCTGGAACAATGTTATGCCATCTGCAGCAGAGACCATTCAAACAGTAGTCCCTAATGTGTGCCCTGGTAGAGACAGAGAACTTGAGCTTGGAGTATCCAGTAACAATGACACCAGAATTGTTCATCGTAAGGTGTGTTCTATCAGATCCACTAAATCATAACGTCATGTGGGCCCCAGCAGAACTCTAGTAAGACAGAAGTGATACGTGTAGGATTGGTCCTGAGCAGGGCAAGGACAAGGAAGCTGCATAAGTAGATGGTTCAGATTCCTGTGTTCAGATTCATCCACAACTATGGCACTGTTGCCCCTTCCTCAGTTTACACGTATGCTTGTTTTAGTGGGGGGAGGCAGGGAGATTCCCTACCTTCCCTTATGACAAGCTCTTGGAAGAGAAAAAAAACAGTGCTTGGTATACAGATGGGTCCGCTTGGTATGTGTAAAGTCAGAAATGGACTGCTACATTATAACCCCATTCAAACATGGCCCTGGAAGACAGTAGTGAAAGGCAGCTTTTCCAATAGGAAGAGATCTGTGGCATACCTGGTCATCTACCTTGTGTGGAAAGAAAAGCAGCCTGAAATAAAAATATATATGGGACACATGTCCATAATGAATAGTGTGGTTGCTTGCTTTGGAGTTTGGAAAGAGAAAGATTAGAAATTGAAGATAATTGATTCTAGGGATGAGGCATGTGGATGGACCTACATGTAGGAGTCCATTTCTCCAACTTCTGGAAGTATTGAAGGATTCCCATCTAGAAGATATTTTTTAAAACCTTCACATCTCAATTATAAGGAAAGAATCCAATTTTTAATGTATTTGAACATACTATTGAAAAAAGATATATGAATGACAAGCTCGTGTAAAGATGTTCATCATCATTAGTCATTAGGGAATTGCAAATTAAAACCAAAATGAAACACTATTTCGCAGTTACGAGGATAGCTGAAATTGAAAGACTGAGCACACTGTATATGTAAAACTAATACAATGTTATCTGTCAATTATATCTCAATTAAAAAAATTTTTAAAAGACTGAGCACATCAAATGTTTGTGATGATACAGAGGAACTGAAACTCTCATACACTTTTGGTGAGAATGTAAAACACTTTGGAAAATAATTTGGCCATTCCTTTAAAAGTTAAACCATTACCTACTATACATAATCCAGCCCTTTTCACCTCTAGTTATTTACCCAAGAGAAAAGGAAGCATATGTCTACATAAAGACACTCATATATAGTGATTTCATTCAAGTTGTATTTGTAGCAGCCCCAAGCTGGAAACAACCCAAATGTGAATCAATGGGTAAATAAATTAGCAAATTTTGGTATACCAATACAATGGAATATCACTCAGCAGTGAAAATAAATGAATTCTATAGTTACACAATAGCATCTATGAATCTCAGATTAATTATGCTGAGTGAAAGTAGCCAGATTTTAAAAAAAGAAAACATACTGTGCGATTCTATTTATCTAAAATTCTAAAAATCTAAAATTCTATATATCTAAAATATAGTGACAGAAAACAGATTAGTAGTTGCCTGGTGAAAAGGGCGTGGTTGAGAAGGAGAAAAGAAAAGGGACATAAGGAATCTTTTGGGAATATGCTCATTAATTTACCAAATTTTACACTTGAAACATATGTAGTTATTGTATGTCATTATACCTCAACTAAACTTTTAAAAGAAGAAAAGATTAAATCTCAAGTCAATGATGTCCAGTACCTCATCCTTGGTTTAATCAAAGACCATGATGTATTCAATAGGAATACTATTCCCACTACAACTCACAGGGAAATGACCTAAATCAAGTCAGGGAGCGTAGATTCCCTGGAGTCAGGTCAGTGTTGCAGGTTGTTGAGGGTTTTAAGTCAAAAGATAAACAAGTGGTATTTATTCATTCGTCTAAAAAAGTTGTGTGTGCATGTGTAAAATCTGTGTGGTGCCAGGTAGTGTGCTAGGGTCTGGAGGCCCTCTGTTAGATCAGATATAAGTCCTGTTCTTAGGGAAGTCAAGGTTATGAGCCAGGTAGGCAGAGCTGCTTGAGTCTGAGACTTCCGGAGGTGTGGGAGGGTCTGACAGGATGAGCCGGGAGTGCGGAAGTATCAGATCCCAGTTAGGAAGAACCAGAGGTGGGCACCAAAGTAGAGATACTCTGATCCAGGAGGATCACTAAGGATTCGGTTTCTGGCCTTCTAACATCCAATCTTGAGCCACACAGCAAGGGTTTTGGGCAGGGGCAGATTCCCTGACAAATAGTAGGTAAAGTAAGTGCCCCCAGATATGTCTGTACAGTGAGCCAAAGAATGAAAGGAAGCATGTTCAGTAACTGCCAGAGGGAGAAGCACTGAAGAAACTGAAAGTCCATAATAGAGGAAAAAGAGAGATGATGCTCCAGGAAACTTCTGGGGGATTGGAAGCTACAGCTGTCAGTCCCTCAGTCGTGTCCGACTCTTTGTGATCCCATGAATCACAGCATGCCAGACTTCCCTGTCCTTCACTATCTCCCTGAGCTTCCTAAAATTCATTGATTCTGGGATGCCATCCAACCATCTCATCATCCCCTTCTCCTTCCACCTTCAATCTTTCCCAGTATCAGGGACTTTTCCAATGAGTTGGCTCTTCTCCAATACTCTGGACATGTGCCAGAGTATTGGAGCTTCATCTTCAGTATCAGTCCTTCCAACTAATATTCTGGGTTGAGGGTTTAAAGGATTGGAGGAGTGGACTCAAACTGGAATCTGAGGACTCTTAAAATCCAGTCTGAACAGACAGAGCTCAGTGAGTATCAGGCAAGAGTTAGCACAGATGGGTAGCAGAGAGGCAGAGTGTTCCTCAGTGTGGTTAGTGGTGGAGCCAGATCAGAGAGCAAGTGGGAAACCTCACTGATGGCTATGAATGCAGAAAGTACAGCTAAACATTCACAGCCGATCGGAGGAGTACATGCAAAAGAGTCAGGACCACCATTTGACCACATGCCAGAGGAGGAGCCAGTCCTTGCTCGCCAGCCAGGGCGTGCATAGATGACCTTTGAGGAAGGAGGTCAAGGGGCATTTGACAGGAGAAGAAGGTATTCAGATCAGGGCAGAAGTAGGTGCTGTGGGTTATTGATGGGAGATGCTCAGGTGTGTGCGGGGGCCAAACCACGAGATCTAAAAGCCCGTGATTTCAGGAGATGAGGACAGTGTGGCATGAGGAGAGATGATGGGGGGGTGGGGCAGGGAGGGCCAGTGTGGCACAAGGGGCAAAGGTCCTCACACGACAAGGACCAGTGTGACATGTGAGAGGGCTCAGCGGGTTAGGTGAAGGGGGCCTGTACCTCATAGAGCAGGGAGTTGACTTGTAAGTTAGGCGCTGGTAAATGCCACACAGAGAGGAAGAGATCAGCCACGCTGAGTGAGGACAGGTGAGTAAACCTAAGGGAAGCAGGGGGCTGAAGTATTACTAGTACATTAGGGCAGACGGGATGGGCCAGCTGAGATTTCTCTTTACCAATAAAGGAGAGCAAAGTTCTTGGCTGACAGTACATCCCCCTGGGGGTCAGGCATCTCACCTTGGCTAAACTGTCCATACTTCAGTGGGAGGGCAGACCCTCTAGAGAGACAGGGACTGTCTTTCTTCCCTCTGATGCCATCCTCCCTTAGTTCAGAGTCACTTGCTCCCTTGAACTTCCCCACTCCTTTTTGTAATTTCTCCCCTTGCCAAGCTTCCTGAGCCTCAGGCTGGTTGGTAATTCACTCCCTTCCCAGGTCTTCTTGGTGGAAGAGGGTGTGGAGACAGCAGACATGAACGGCTTCCTTCTAGTCTTCACTATTATAACGGTGGCTGGTGAGCACAGATCCCTATTTTGGCTTAGAATTTTGAAAAGGTCGTATTGGAAGAAAAAGTAGGAAGTGGGTATAGATAAGAGGGGTAGCTCAGCTGGGAAGGAATCCACCTGCAGTGTGGGAGACCTGGGTTCAATCCGTGGGTTGGGAGATCCCCTGGAGAAGGGAAAGGCTACCCACTCCAGTATTCTGGCCTGGAGAAGTCCATGGACTGTATAGTCCATGGGGTTGCAAAGAGTTGGACACGACTGAGCAACTTTCACTTTCATAAGTGATCATCAGAAAGTTAAGAACTCAGGACCCCAGGGATTGGTAGCTTCCTAGACCTCTCAGAGGTACCTAGAGCTCATTGATTCTGGCTCCATGAGCACAAGAGAAGATTCAGAATGAGATATGAGACTTTATCCAATAGAGAGTGGATATTGGCACACACGAAAATGTGATTTTGCTGTATAGCTAAGAAGGATGTTTGAGGAAAAGAAGGAAGAAGCAAAAGGAAGGGGAAAAAAGGGAGAGGAAGTGTGAGTAAGAGAGAGGACCCAAATACAGAGGGAAGCCCAAGGGGAAATTAACAGAAGGATTCTGAAATAGTTTAATAGTCCCTTAAATACCAGAAGCAGATGGACCATTTCAAAGCACTTCCACACGAAACATTTCAGACTTCCAACCTCTGGAAACCCTGCCCCTGCCTCTAAGATTCTGCCTTCCTCTGCCCATCCAACAGCAGTGGCAACGACGGGAACACCAGCAGCAGACCAGGCAGACTCAGTCGAGCAGTTCTATCGGGAGGATGACCAAACTGAATCAACCTTCTTGGTTTTCCTGAACTCAGAAAATGACGCTTGTCTGGGGACCCTGATCCATAAACAATGGGTACTCACCGCAGCGCACTGCTTCCTGCCGTGAGTGATGGGGTCCTGGGGTGAGGAGCCTTCCCCCCTCTTAGTCCCTGGGATGGCTCAACCCTGAAGAGACTTGCATGGGGGACTCTCAGACCTAAGAAGCGGTTGGAAGGAGGCAGGAAATAGATCCTGGTGGTTATGAGTTAGAGTCCCCAGTAGGATGATGCAAGATGAACAATAGAATAATATCTATTTCCTCTGCTCATCCTTCATGGCCTGTTCCAGATTTCTTGAGATGGAGATTGCTATTTTAGATGAGCATTTCCAAAAAAGGAAGGAGAGCTTAAGACCCATGCTTACGGTCCCACATCCAAGTTTCAAACAGGATTCTGCCGAGCATGACATAGTGCTCATCAAGCTGACACATCCCCTAAAGCTCAACGACCAGGTAAAACTGGCAGCTCTGCCCAGTACTACGACCGACAGAAGGATGGACAACTGCACTGTCTTTGGCTGGGGCTGGTCATTGCAGAATTCTGGTAAGTGACACTCAAGACGGGCTCTTAGTGCTCCTTGACTGCCCACTCTGTGAGGATTATCATATAACTGAATTAGTATAGATCAAGAGAGCTGTTAACATCCTGTGAACCTATACATCTTAACTTCTAATTTTATGAATGTGAAAACTGAGGCCAAATTGGTCATAGGATAGATCTTATCTTATAAGGGGGTAACATGGCTATGTATGGTTGGAGGTCTCTGGAATCCTGTATTCTTGACTCATTTATCATTCAGATGCAGGTGAAGGGGGGGGGTGTATGGGTGAGGAAGGGGTTGGAGGATCATCCTCCTGGTGATGCTGAGTGTGGCGCATTCTTTAGAAACTTACAGCATTCACAAGTAAAACCATGCACACCCAAGTCCAAGGCATGCGATGTACAGCACTGGAACCAGATACTGGCTTTCTCATTTCATCTGTTTTCTTCTCTGGTTCCCTTTCAATCCATTTTTTCTTTCACTGAATGATAGAGAGGTTAATTACAGGTAAGAGGGAGGGAAGGAGAGAAGAAGGGGAGATGAATGTATGAAGGATCAAAGAAAAATAAACTGTCTATCTCTCTCCATCCCGCCCTCACCCTGTGTGTGTATGTGCTCAGAGGTAAAACCTGATGTCAAGATAAAGCAGACTGTCTCTTGCTTCCCTAATGAATATTGCGAAGATTCCCCTATAGGAAAAATGCCTGTTAAAGTCACAGAGAACATGTTCTGTGCAGGATCGTCTCTGCAGAGCACCCACACATGTAAGGTAATTCTCTGCCCTTGGGCCCTCCCAAGTTCGTTCTGGGACATGGTTTGGGGGTCCACATACTTCCTTCAACACAATCCAGTTTCCTATTTCCATCCAAGAAGAGATCAAGGTCAATGTGATCCAGGAAGAAGCAATCATGAATGAACATCCATGAGAGGGTTGGAGACACCTGAGTGTTTCCTTCCTCTATGGCTTCCTCCGACGTAGCTGGGGGTGAGGGATGGGATGGGTCCCAGATGGCCACCAGACATTTCTCCCAACCCTCGTCACCTGAATCTTTCTGTCTGGGCTCCTCCGATGGGCAGTGGGTGCTAGGTCATCTTTGTTCTGGCTACTGTGCTTGACCCATCTCTCCTCTTTCTAACAGGAAGTGCTTGCTGTCCCAATCCTGTGCCAAAATCAGCTCCAGGGGATCTTATCCTGGTCAGAAGGGTGTGTTCTGAGAGGGGACGTTGGCTACTACACCAAGGTTTCTCGCTATACAGGCTGGATCCACAGGGTCATCAACACCTACTGAACCCTCTCTGTCCCCTCTCCCAGCGGCCTCAGAACTGGGTCTACCATCCTTGACCCTTTTTTCCCTCTAGCCCCACAACAAGATGGGAATAGAGTCTTTGGTTGTAAGAAGTTTTTTCTTCCTTCTGTTCCTTCCTTTCTTTTGACTGGTCTTCTCCTTTCTCAGTCCCAGCCTGAATGATCATTGAAGGATTTGAGCTGGATAATGTGGCTCAGATGGTAAAGAATCCACCTACAATGTGGGAGACCTGGGTTCAATCCCTGAGTTGGGAAGTTCCTCTGGAGGAGGGCATGGCAACCCACTCCCGTATTCTTGCCTGGAGAATCCCCGTGGACAGAGGAGCCTGGTGGGCTGCTGTCCATAGGGTCACACAGAGTCAGACACAGCGGAAGCAACTTAGCATGCATGCATCCATTGGAGAAGGAAATGGCAACCCACTCCAGTGTCCTTGCCTGGAGAATCCCAAGGACCGAGGAGCCTGTGGGCTGCCGTCTGTGGGGTCGCACAGAGTCAGGCACGACTGATGCAGCTTAGCGGCGGCAGCAGCAGAGCTGACTCAGCCTTCAGTCTGCGCTCTCTACTTCTATCATATCTAACCAAGTGGCAGCAATTTCTAGGATGTTAAATAGGCTGCTGGCAGTATTATTATTAGAAATGGAGGCTAGAATTTCATGGTGACAAGAATTATAAAGGCTTCAGGGAATTCCCTGGTGGCCCAGTGGTTGAACTCCACTCCATGCTTTTACTGCAGAGGTCCTGAGTTTGATCACCAGTCAGGGAACTAAGATCCCACAAGCTGCAAGGCACAGCCAATTTTTTTTTTAAATTATAGACTTTAAAAAAGTTAGGAGATGAGGGAGGAGTTAAATGGGTCAGACCACCAATAGGAAAAGAGGAATAATCTCCTGAGGGATCTTTCCTAATGCTAAGCAAGAAAACTCATAGATGGCTAGAAAGAGAATACTGGAAACAACAGAGAAATATGGAATCTAAGTGGCTGTGAGTGTGTGTGTGTGTGTGTGTGTGTATGCATATGCATATAAGCATGTGTAGATTGGAGGGGGTGTGCCCAGAATGATCTCACTGAACCAAAATCTTTCCTACACCAACCGCCAGGTCAGCTGATTTTCTTCAACCTTTGCTTTCCTACCTATAAAGGTAGGATACTGACTTTGTAAATTATTAAATTGTTTTAAAGTGAAACTATGTCCTATATTGTCATTCTAACAATTTGTTTTGGAAAGGTTTTAAGGCAAAAAGTTGCAGAAAATATTGCAAAGAGTTTCTGGGTACCTAATATAGCCCCAGTGATAGTATCTCCTATAACCATAGTAACATGTCAAACCCAGAAAATTCACAGTGGCTCAATACTATTCACTCATATACAGACCTGATTTGGCTTTACCTGTCTTTCTTCACATACATTCTTTTTAGAGGGTAAAATTTGAAGTCTTACCACATTTGTGGATTTCTATAACTATTGCCACAATCAGAACCCAGAACTGTTCCAATCACAAGGAAGAAATTTCTTTGTGTTACACTTCAATAGCCACCTAAATAATCACACCCTCTTCCAACCCTAAGGCTTTGAAACCACTGATCAATTCTCTAATCACTGTAATTTTGTCACCTGGGAGTATTATACAAAATGCAATCCATATGACCCCACTGCTCTTTTTCAATTTGTGATGTTCCTAGTGTCCTTTCATTGGCTTTTCCTTTCTGGTCTGAAGTTCCTTTAGCCATTCTTGTAAAGCAGGTGTGCTGGTAACAGATTCTTAGTGTTTCTTCACCTTCCTTCCTGAGGGGTACGTTTTACTTGGAAAAGAATTCTGGGTTGACAGTGCTTTTCTTTCAGGACTTGAAAAAAATCTCTGCCTCTTCCTTCTACTGTCCTTCAATTTCTGAGGAGAACCCTCCTGTCATGTGAATCATTATTTCTCAGTAATGCATTGTTTCTCTCTAGCTGTGGCAGCTTACAAAAGTTTTTCTTTGTCCTTCATTGTCAGAAGTTTGATTGTGATGTATCCGGGTGTGAATCCTTTAAAATGTATTCTATTTAGGGTTCACTCAGTTTTTTGAATCTGGAAGCTTATGTGTTTCACCAAACTTGAGCCATTGTTTTTTCAAATGTTTTTCCTGCCCAGTATCCCGTTTCTTCTTTGGAAACTTGGATAATGTGAATGTCAGATCTTCTGTTACTACCCTACAAGTCCTGGGGATCTATTCATTTTTTAAAAAAATCTCTTTTCTTTCTGGCGTGCATATTTATCATTCCTATTGCTCTATCTTGAAGTTCACTGACTCTTCTGGCACCCCATTTTACGATTGAGCCATTGTTTTAATTATGTTTTTTTTTATTTTTTGTACTTTATATTGCTTTCCCATCTTAGGGCCCTTGCTGACCAGAGAGAGAATGGCCCTCCCAGAGCTAACTAATTCCTTCAGATAGCAAATGACTCCCCTACCACGTGCTGTGTATATTGCAAACCAGCCACTCCAGAAGCCCATATCCCAACAACCTTTCTTACCTAACATTCACACATCAAGCCAGTATTTTCCCTGCCCTAAATCAGCACCCCCAGGACCAAGCACTAGACAGAGACCACCCCTGTAACCCAGTGGCTATCAAAACTATCCAGTCCTTCCCGCCACTATGCAGAACAGTGTGGAGATTCCTTAAAAAACTGGGAATAGAACTGCCATACGACCCAGCAATCCCACTGCTGGGCATACGCACTGAGAAAACCAGAACTGAAAGAGACACGTGTACCCCAATGTTCCACTGTTTACAATAGCCATGACATGGAGCAACCTAGATGTCCATTGACAGACAAATGGATAAGAAAGTTGTGGTACATATACACAATGGACTATTACTCAGCTGTAAAAAAGAACACATTTGACTCAGCTCTAATGAGGTGGATGAAACTGGAGCCTGTTATACAGAGTGAAGTAAGCCAGAAAGAGAAACATCAATACACTATATTAATGCATATATATGGAATTTAGAAATATGGTAATGACGATCCTATATGCAAGGCAGCAAAAAAGAGACACAGATGCAGGAACAGACTTTTGGACTATGTAGGAGAAGGTGAGGGTGGGATGATTTGAGAGAATAGCACTGAAACATGTATATTACCATATGTGAAATAGATCACCAGTGCAAGTTTGATGCATGAAGCAGGGCACTCAAAGCCGGTGCTCTGGGACAACCCAGAGCAATGGGGTGGGGAAGGAGGTGGGAGGGGAGTTCAAGACATAGGACACATGTGCACCCATGAGAAAAACCACAATATTGTAAAGTAATTATCCTCCAATTAAAAAACAAAACCCCACAACTATCCAGTCCTCAGACTGCTCAAACTTGCCTACCCCTTCCTTCTTTTGGAAGCCAAAATGACTTGCGTCCATGCTGGCACTTTTTCATCTGGCCCTGCATGACATGACCTGCCCCTTAAGTAAACTCTTCTTTCAATAGCATTGACCTCTCAGTATCCTCACTCAGTTACCTTGATAAATTAAATCCTGGGTACTATGAAAACACCCACCAATGCGTTTTTATTTCAGATTTTATATTTTTCAACTCTAAAATTCCCAGTTGGTTCTTCTTTATATCTTCTATAAATATTTTCTAAGGTTTTCTTTTTTTTCCCCCACTTGATTCAGGAGTATGTGCGATGGCTTATTAGAACATTATAATAATAACTGCTTTAAAATCCCTGGCCAATAATTTCAACATCTGTGTCATCTTAGCATTGGCAACTCTTGATTGTCTTTTCTTACTTGAGTTGAAATTTTCCTAGTATGGTGAGTAAGTTTGGACTATATCTGGAGCATTTTTTATTAGGGTGGCCAAAAATTTCATTTGGAATTTTTGTAAGATGGTGTTGAACAACCTGAAAGAATTTTTGGCCAACCCAGTATTATAAGACTCTGGCTCTTATTTACATTTCCTAGTTTAGTATTTAGTTAACCTGTTTATATTCAGAATGTATATCCTAGCCTATGTTTGTGAACTGTGGTTCAAATTCAGTTTATGTGGCTTCTACACAACCTCAGACCCTATGAATATATTCCCTTATTCTTATATGGAATATATTCTTATATGGAAAATATATTCTTATATGCTAATATATTCTTATTCTTATATGTTCCCATGGTAAAAGAGACTGCAAATGTGATTAAGTTAAGGATCTTGAGTATTTTGGATTTTCAGGTAGGCCCAATGTAACCACATATGTCTTTAAGATAAAAAGGCCAAAAAAAGGATGGGAGATGCGATCACAGGGTTGGAGTGCTTTGCTTTAAAGATGGAGAAAGTGGCAATGAGCCAAACCATGTAGGGAACCTCTAAAAACTGGGAGGAAAAAACAAGGAAACAGACTCTGCAGACAGAATGCAGCTCAGTGGACACGTTGGTTTTAGATGCATTCGGCTTTCAACCTCCAAAATTGTACGATAATACATTTGTGTTTTCTTAAGCCACCAAAATGATAGTGATTGGTTGTAGCAGCAACAGGAAGGTGATCCAGTAGAGGAAGTCAGCATTTTGCCACCCAGTTCCATCACCTGGGGCGTGGCTTTCTCATAGTGTTCTGTCTCAAGAACAGGCCAGTTACCAATAACTTGGTGGTTTAAAAGAGCATAATTCATTATTTTGTAGTTTCCCTGAATCAAGAGTCTTGTAGGTCAGAAGGCTAAACTCAAGATGTGGACAAGTTATATCTCCACTTAGAGGTTCAAGTACCGAAAGACCTGCTCCCAACTCCTTCCCATTGTTGACAGAATTCATTTCTTTGCAGTTCTAAGACTGTGATCCCCATCGTCTTGCTAGCTGCCATCTGGGGACCAGGCTGAGCTCCTAGAAGCCATTCTTAGGTCCTTGCCATGTCTTAGGATACCATTGCCGTAGCAAAAGAAATCCTCCATCATGTTGAATCTCTCTGACTTTCTCTTCTACCACAACCCAGAAAATATTCTTGACTTTTAAAAGACAAATGTGTAAGATCAGGATCACCTGGATAATCTCCATATCTTAAGATCAACCATAGCATAGAGCAAGCCTAATCACAGAGGTAAAGTGATATTCCCAGTTCCAGGTCAGGGCATCACTGGTAGGAAATTTGGGGTGATATCTTGGAATTCTACCTACAACGTACAGCTAAAAGATTTCTACTTTACTGGCTGCCCTTTTCCTGGTCCTTTGGCTGAAAAGAGTAGGATTTTCTTGGGGATTTTTTGTTCCTTCACAATGGTATTTCCATGCTGCAAACTTCTCTCACACACAAACCTAGATATATAGAGGGCAAGTAAAATCTCAGGAAAAGAAAAGAAGCTAAGGCAAAGGAGAAAAGGAAAGATAAACCCATTAGAATGCAGAGTTCCAAAGAATAGCAAGGAGAGATAAGAAAGCCTTCTTAAGTGATCAATGCAAAGAAACAGAGGAAAACAATAGAATGGGAAAGACTAGAGATCTCTTCAGAAAAATTAGAGATACCAAGGGAACATTTTATGCAAAGATGGGCTCAATAAAGGACACAAATGGTATGGACCTGACAGAAGCAGAAGATGTTAAGAAGAGGTGGCAAGAATACATAGAACTTCACAAAAAAGATCTTCATGGTCCAGATAACCACAATGGGGTGATCACTCACCTAGAGCCAGACATCTGGGAATGCAAAGTCAAGTGGCCTTTAGGAAGCATCACTATGAACAAAGCCAGAGGAGGTGATGGAATTCCAGTTGAGCTATTTCAAATCCTAAAGATGATACTGTGGAAGTGCTGCACTCAATATGCCAGCAAATTTAGAAAACTCAACAGTGACCACAGGACTGGAAAAGGTCAGTCAGTTTTCATTCCAATCCCAAAGAAAGGCAATGCCAAAGATTGCTCAAACTACTGCACAATTGCACTCATCTCACATGCTAGCAAAGTAATGCTCAAAATTCTCTAAGCCAGGTTTTAACAGTATGTAAAATGAGAACTTCCACATGTTCAAGCTGGATTTAGAAAAAGCAGAGGAACCAGAGATCAAATTGCCAACATCCACTGGATCATAAAAAAGGCAAGAGAGTTCTAGGAAAACATCTATTTCTGCTTTATTGACTATGCCAAAGTCTTTGACTGTGTGGATCACAATAAACTGTGGAAAATTCTGAAAGAGATGGGAATACAAGACCACCTTACCTGCCTCCTGAGAAATCTGTATACAGATCAGGAAGCAACAGTTAGAACTGGACATGGAACAATGAATGGACTGGTTCCAAATTGGGAAAGGAGTACATCAAGGCTGTATTTTGTCACCCTGCTTATTTAACTAATATGCAGAGTACATCAGGTGAAATGCCAGGCTGAGCACAAGCTGGAATCAAGATTGCTGGGAGAAATATCAATAACCTCAGATATGCAGATGACACCACTCTTATGGCAGAAAGTGAAGAACTAAAGCGCCTCTTGATGAAAGTGAAAGAGGAGAGTGAAAAAGTTGGCTTAAAGTTCAACATTCAGAAAACTAAAAGATCATGGCATCTGATCCCATCACTTCATGGCAAATAGATGAGGAAACAGTGGAAACAGTGACTGACTTTATATTTTTGGGCTCCAAAGTCACTGCTGATGGTGACTACAGCCCTGAAATTAAAAGATGCTTGCTCCTTGGAAGAAAAGTTATGACCAAGCTAGACAGCATATTAAAAAGCAGAGACATTACTTTGCCCACAAAGGTCCGATTAGTCAAAGCTATGGTTTTTCCAGTAGTCATGCATGGATGTGAGAGTTGGACTATAAAGAAAGTTGAGCGCTAAAGAATTAATGCTTTAGAACTGTGGTGTTGGAGAAGACTCTTGAGAGTCCCTTGGACTGCAAGGAGATCCAACCAGTCCATCCTAAAGGAAATTATCCCTGAATGTTCATTGGAAGGACGGATACTGAAGCTGAAACTCCAATGCTTTGGCCATCTGACTTGAAGAACTGACTCATTGGAAAAGACCCTGATGCTGGGAAAGATTGAAGTCAGGAGAAGAAGGGGATGACAGAGGATGAGGTAGTTGGATGGCATCACTGACTTGATGGACATGAATTTGAGCAAGCTCTGGGAGCTTGTGATGGACAGGGAAGCCTGGCATGCTGCAGTCCATTGGGTGGCAAAGATTTGGACATGACTGCGAGCCTGAACTGAACTGAATATTCTATTGTCTATATACACCACAACTTCTTTATGCATTTGTTAGTTGATGGACACCTGGGTTGCTTGCATGTCCTGGCTATTTTAAATAGTGCCACTATGAACATTGGAGTACATGGGTCTTTTAGAATTGTGGTTTTCTCAGGGTATATGTCCAGTAGTGGGATTGCTGGGTCATACCATAATTTTATTCCTATTTTTAAAGAAATCTCCACACTGTTCTCCATAGTAGCTGTATCGATTAACATTCCCACCAACAGTGTAAGAGTGTTCCCTTTTCTTTACACCCTCTCCAGCTCTTATTGTTGGTAGATTTTTTGGTGATGGCCATTCTGATTAGTGTGAGTGATACCTCACTGTAGTTTTGATTTACATGTCTCTAATAATGAGTGATATTGAGCATTTTTTCATGTTTTTTAGCCATCTGTATGTGGAAGAAGAGTTCTTAAATAGTTATCTCTTCAGGGCACAGGGAGAGCAAATAGACCCAGGAGTTCAGTCTTTCTGTGAAAGTCTTTTAGCTTATTGTCATAGCTGAAGCCTGAGGGACAGGCTTCCAGTTAAACACACATCTAAGGGCTGACTGTATCCTTTGTAGAGACTTTGGAAGATGAGTGCTATCCTCACTCTCTCCCTTTGCCTTGCTCTGAGTGCCAATATCTCCAGGAAGGGTGTTTTTATACATATCTTGTTCCCTGGCTTTCACTTCCAGCACCCTGATCTTTTCAGCTGCCACCCAAGGATGCCCCTTGATTCCCTGGCTCTGGTGGCCAGGGGCCTTCTATTCCTGGGCCAAGTAGGCCTGTGACAAAGAAATAGCTCTTGATAGGCAACAACCTCCAGGGCAGTGCACAGCCAGCCAGCCAAAACACACCCCAATCTCTCTGTATCTCACACCTAAAAGGAAGCTGTTTGCCCTTCACAACTTTTTTTTGGGGGGGAGGGGGGTCACGCCTGGTCTTAGTTGCAGCACACAGGATCTTTTTTTTTTTAATTTATTTTTTTTCTATTGATTTGGCTACACTTAGTTGATTAATTGATTATTGATTAGTTGCAGCATGTGGGATCTAGTTCCCTAACCAGGGATTGAACCCAGGCCCCCTGCATTGGGAACATGGAGTTTTAGCCACTGGACCACCAAGGAAGTCCCAACAGCACACAGGATCTTCACTGTAGCATACGGCTCTTCCTTCCGGCATGAGGGATCTTAGTTCCCTGCCCAGGGATTGAACCAGGGCCCCTTACACTGGGAACGCAGAGTCTTAATCACTGGGCCCCCAGGGCAGTCCCTGCCTTGTCTTCTTCCTGCTTCCATGGGCTGGCCCACTGTTGTGATAGTGGTTAGCTGGCTTCAACCATGCCTATGAGGAAAACAAGGAAAAAGTGGTAAGATAAGAAGGAAGCCGCCTGGTTTACAGGAGCAGAGCTCCTTTCCTACAAAAGCTACCCAGAGGCACCAAACTGCTCTGGAGAGAGAAATAAGCATGTATCTTGTTTAAACTAGTATACACTGGGGTCTCTTTGTTGCAGTAGCTTATCCTATAAGCTAACTAATATACCTAACATCTGTTTGATCAACACTCATTAAATTTCTACTATGTGTTAGGTACTATCCTAAGTCCTAGAGGTTTTTTTAAAATGAAGAATCAGGCATATTTTGCAGTCTGAAGAATGTTCAGCCTAAGAAAGGAAAATTTGACTCAAAGACCATTTATTAATCACCTATGCTTTCACATGCATTGGTTTATTAATCCTCATCAAAAACAAGAACTGAGTTGTAAGTGGTATGACTGTTGTTGTAGGATCAAGGTTCACTTTTTTATTGGGCAGATATGCTGATCATCAGTTTCCTTAGCTATATAGTGGGCTCATTATGCATTTTTATCGTCACCTTTGATCTAAGACGACTTGTTAACTGGTTCTGACAGAGCCAGTAAAACTCTATCTCCATGGCCCCATTTTCCATTGATCTTTGCAGTGATCAGTGCTAAGAAATAGAGGAAAACAATAGAATGGGAAAGACTAGAGATCTCTTCAAGAAAATTGGAGATACCAAAGGAACATTTCATGCAAAGATAGGCACAATGAAGGACAGAAATGGTAGGGACCTAACAGAAGCAGAAGGTATTAAGTAGAGGTGGCAAGAATACACAGAAGAACAATAAAAAATAAAAAATCTTCATGACCCAGATAACTGGGTGTGATCACTCACCTAGAGCCAGACATCCTGGAATGCAAAGTCAGGTGGGCCTTAGGAAGCATCACTACCAACAAGCTAGTGGAGGTGATGGAATTCCAGTTGAGCTATTTCAAATCCTGAAAGATGATGCTGTGAAAGTGCTGCACTCAATATGCCAGCAAGTTTGGAAGATGCAACAGTGACCACAGGACTGGAAAAAGTCAGTTTTCATTCCAATCCCAAAGAAAGGCAATGCCAAAGAATGCACAAACTACCCCACAATTGCACTCATCTCACACGCTAGTAAAATAATGCTCAAAATTCTCCAAACCAGGCTTCAATTGTATGTGAACCACGAACTTCCAGATGTTCAAGCCAGATTTACAAAAAGCAGAGGAACCAGAGATCAAATTGCCAACATCTGTTGGATCATAAAAAAAGCAAGAGAGTTCTAGAAAAACATCTACTTCCACTCTATTGACTATGCCAAAGCCTTGGACTGTGTGGATCACAATAAACTGGAAAATTCTGAAAGAGATGGGAATACCAGACCACCTTACCTGCCTCCTGAGAAATCTGTATACAGGCCAAGAAGCAACAGAACTAGACATGGAACAACAGACTGGTTCCAAATCAGGAAAGGAGTACATCAAGGCTGTATATTGTCACCCTGCTTATTTAACTTATATGCAGAGTACATCATGAGAAACGCTGGGCTGGAGGAAGCACAGGTTGAAATCAAGATTGCCAGGAGAAATATCAATAACCTCAGATACGCAGATGATAACAACCCTATGGTGCAAAGTGAAGGAGCCTCTTGATGAAAGTGAAAGAGGAGAATGAAAAACCTGGTTTAAAATTCAGTATTCAGAAACCTAAGATCATGGCATCCAGGCCCATCACTTCATGACAAATAAATGGGGAAACAATGGAAACAGTGAGAGACTTCATTTTGGGGGGCACCAAAATCACTGCAGATGGTGACTGCAGCCAAGAAATTAAGACACTTACTCCTTGGAAGAAAAGTTATGACCAAGATAGACAGCATATTAAAAAGCAGAGACATACTTTGCCAACAAAGGTTCGTTTAGTCAAAGCTATGGTTTTTCCAGTTGTCATGTATGGATGTGAGAGTTGGACTATAAAGAAAGCTGAGTGCAGAAGAATTGATGCTTTAGAACGGTGGTGTTGGAGATGACTCTTGAGAGTCCCTTGGACTGCAAGGATATCCAACCAGTCCATCCTAAAGGAGATCAGTCCTGAGTATTCACTGGAAGGACTAATGCCGAAGCTGAAACTCCAATACTTTGACCACCTGATGTGAAGAACTGACTCATTGGAAAAGACCCTGATGCTGGGGAGGATTGAAGGTGGGTGGAGAAGGAGATGACAGAGGATGTGATGATGGATGGCATCACCGCCTCAGTGAGTCTGAGTAAACTCCCGGAGTCGGTGATGGACAGGGAGGCCTGGTGTGTTATAGTCCATGGGATCACAAAGAGTCGGACACAACTGAGTGACTGCACTGAACTGAACTGATGGCCCCATTTGAGATTCCCGCCTGTAATAGATTACTCGTGTGAATGTGTGTTTTGTATTCCAGAATCCCATCTACTTTCCATCTTTCAGAAAACAGCTCCACTTTTCATATTGAGATTCGCTTTTTCTCCCCCACTTTGGTCCATGCGCTTGACCAAGACTACACCTCTGTCCTCACTCAGATGTAAAGCAAACTTCTTAGGCCTGAGCCAGTCAGTACATCACATCCTCTTAGCCATGGCGACTGGCTCAGGTATGAGCACAAGACTCAAGTTAGTAACTGAATTCCTGAGGAAGCTGACTTCCTCTTGCTTTTTGGTCTTGAACTTGCTTTTTAGTCTTGAACTTGAGAGGATGGTAGATCCGGAGCACTTCTGTGTGGAGCATAATACTGAAGTCCCACAGGAGGCAGTTGGAGGCGAGCAACCAAGCATTGTGAATTGTTGGGCTGAATCAGGCTATGCTGGAAGTGTGGAAACTACATTTGGCTCTTTCAGTTATAGGAGACCACAAATCTCCTTTTACACCAGTCTGAGTCAGGTTTTCTGCCACCTGTAACCCAAAGAAGTCCATTCATTCATCGAGTCTTAACCCGCCCTGAAGATGAGCTGTTTTTACTCATTAGTGGAGGAAATGTGCACCTTTCTCTTGTTTTTCATAATTTTATTGATTTTCAGAACCTTTAAGATTCTTGAGAAATAAAAATTTGACCTGTAAAATTAAGATGGTTTGTCTACAATAGTAATGTATAGTCAATGGCCACCACTTTTAGAGAGACTTTATAACATTCATCTTCTTTGATAGTTTTGAATTTTCCACAGTTCCTGGCTTGTGTATTTTTAGCAACACCATTGTTGATTTTCCATATTTTTGTGCTTTAAAATCTGATGTTTGACCCAATTGTATTCTCCTGAACCTAAACTGTAGTGCAGAATCAGAGAAACTAAAGGTTTCAGAGCAAAATCCCTAAAACATTAAATGTAGCCTTCCTGTACCAACTTAAAAAGGTAAAACTATTTTCTTTAGAGATAGTTGAACAGTACTGTTTTAAACCCTTTTCTCAGGAAACCATTAATTTATTTGTTCAGATATATTGTTATAAAAATGGATTAAACTGAATCACAATCTTCCCATCTGATCTCACAAATTTTGTCTGGAGGGGCTAGCTATATTTTCATTAATTCTACTGAAATTTAATTTTTCTGAAATAAATTAAAGTTTATTTCACTGCAAGCTATTTTCCAGAGGCTTTGTGTAGTACACACGTTTATACATTATGCATCTGTGCTTGGGACTTTCATTTCTCCTTCAGCTATCTCCCATAGATGAGGCAAGTGGAACAAAAGTGTCAGAACCATGTGTGAGGGGCGGATGGTAGCTGAGAGTGTAGGTGTGAACACGGGGGCATATATTTTAGACTGCATCGGTTGGTGTGTGGGAGCAAAGGTCAAAGAGAAAGGATACATGTTAAACTTCAGTGGCTACTCAAAACTGTGCATAATGGTTTTATTTTTCATATCAATTTTTAAATTAAAACTCTGCTCTTCTGGTTTTGAGTGTGTGAGTGTATGTGTGAAGCTATAGATCTCAAATTAACATAGAGCAGATTTCTAATAGAATCCATGAAATTTTATGAAAGGGCTACATGGACCTTGATGTAAAGTGTCACCTGTCACCCTGAAAATATAACTGACATTTTATAACTCTATATTACTGTTCTCTAATATGTTTATTTCCAAATTATTTATATCTTTTCCCCACATACTAAAACTAGAAAATACTCTTAATGCTATCATACACTCACCTCAAAACCCCCTGTTCTTGTAGCAGTTTTTTCTTAACCTGAATGTTGATGCTATAATTTTTGGAAAGACTGATTTCTATATACATAATGGAGTATATTTTTACTGTGATTTTTTTTTCACATACAAAAAGCAATACATCAAGGGCATCTGTACAAAAATCAATATTCCTGGATTCTACATCTAGTACTGACACTAATGTGGCACAGAGTCCTGAGTTGCAGGGCTCACACTTCTCATCTAAACTGAGGTGGTTTAATTTCATAACGTCCAGGGCCCTTTCAAGGTCCATGACTTCCTAAAAGAGACGTAACTTATAAATTACAGACATTACTTTGGTGATTTATAGGAAAGAATATGAAGTACTTTAGAAGACTCACCCAATTGTTTAATCTGAATTCTAGATAATAGATTTATACATTTAGTTGGGAATAAAAATGTTTGAAGTTGTCTATGAATCTTGCCTTTCTTGTCTTAATTTGAGACAGCCTTAGAGTAAAAAAGGATATTAAATAATTATGATGCATTGAGCTTTGCAAAGGAAAGGACTTTGTTGTGGTCACTGCTAACTCCCCAGTTCCCAGAACAATGCCTGGCACATGGAAGGACTTAAAACTTGCTAAATGGATAAACAAAAAAGTGACAAGATGGAGGGACCCATCTAAAACACAGTGGGAAAAAAGAGTGAAGGCTCTGCAGGAAGAATGGTAACTGAGTTAAGTCTATAGGGGTGAAGTGGGCTTCTCTGATGGCTCAGCACGTAAAGAATCAGTCTACAATGGCAGGAGATGCTGGTTCAATCCCTGGATTGGGAAAATCCCCTGGAGGAGGAAAATGGCAATCCACTCCAGTATTCTTGCCTAAAAAAAATCCTGTGGACAGAGGAGCCTGGCGGGCTGCAGTCCAAAGGGTTGAAAAAAGTCGGACATGACTGAGCGATTAAGCATACATAGGGTGAATTAGAGTTTGCCAAGCAGAGAAGTTCAGTTCAGTTCATTTCAGTTCAGTTCAGTTCAGTCGCTCAGTCATGTCCGACTCTTTGCAACCCCATGGACTGCGCATGCCGGGCTTCCCTATCTATCACCAACTCCCGGAGCCTACTCAAACTCATGTCCATTGTATCGGTGATGTCATCCAACCGTCTCATCCTCTGTCATCTAGGAAGAGCCAAATGTGTTGTGGCAGAAGGTGTGAGTTGTCTTTAATATCTCTCCTTCTTCCTATCCCAGGAACAGAATTGCTATGCCCGTGACCACTGGAATGAAAACTGTATTTCCCACCTCCCTGACTGTGTTTTAGCCCATGGGGTTAAAGCATCCCTTTGAAGTAGCTTCCTTAAATGAGGAGGATGAGCTTTTCTTCATTTCTTTCCTCCTTCTTACTGGCTGGACTGCAGACATGATGGATTACGGTGACGTAAGATGTGTCAATTTAACCAGCCTGAATTACTTTCCACAGAATTCCCTTTCCCATATGTTTCCATCTAGGGCAGGCCACAGGGAAATTTTTGTGGGAGATCTAGAGAGCTTCAGGCATTTTATAGCTCTCATACTTTGTTGCTAATCTGCTGACTTACCTCATTGCTGTACCATAGCAATCCATCTTCCCCAGGATTCTCCTTCAGTGGCTAACTCTGGGGCCAGGTGTAAGCGTTTATCTCTGTGACAATGAGTCTTGCCGTCTGCAGGGTATTCACACCACCAGGGTTTAGAGGCAGTAATAATTGGCAGCAAATTGTGCCTATCTTCGTGAGGCTCAAGCCTCATGCTTTTCGGTTTGGCTAGCTCTTGATCTCAGTCGTTCCTTCCAGACTGCCTGACTGGTGAACCAGGCCTAGGATACTTCTTAACTATCTCACACAATTCAGGATGATCAAATTCCTGTGTGTGTGTTTGTGTGTGTGTGTATATATATGTGTGTATATATATATATGTATATATCTATCCTAGTGATTTTTCTTCTCTGAATGCACCCTGTGCTGAGAGTGGTAGGCTACCATTTTTGTTGTTGTTTACTCATTCAGTTGTGTCTGACTCTCTGCAACCCCATGGACTGCAATATGCCAGGCTTCCCTGTCCTTCACTATCTCCCAGAGCTTGCTCAAACTCACATGCATTGAGTCGGTGATGCCATCCAACCATCTCATCCTCTGTCACCTCCTTCTCCTCCTGCCTTCAATTTTTCCCAGCATCAGGGTCTTTTCTAATGAGTCAGCTTATTTATATTATATATATAAATATTATATATAATATAATATATAAATAATACTATGTATTTATATATAATATATATAATATAATATATGATATTTTATATAGATATGCATGGAAGCAACCTAGCAATATATGTAATGTAATATATATAATAATATTATTATATATAATATATATCGCAAGAGGCAATGAGTAAAAAGCAGTCTCTGTTGTGCACCACTTTTGTTTATTCTCACAGAGAGCTAGCTACACTTAGTCATTCTTATATTTGCTTTTGACCCATGAGCAATAAGGGAAAAAAGAACTACGCATTCTCTTTCTCACTTTGATAATATACAAAAATGAATAAAATATAATAATAGAGAAGCTAAACAAACCATAGAACATTCATATTATGAAATATTATGCAGCCATAGATATTTGGAGAAAAACCTTTATTAACATGTAAAATACTCATTTTATACTAAGCTGAAATAAATCAGCTTCAAAAACAAAATGTGCAGTATAATCTTATTTTGAAGGAAAAGCATTACAAACGTGTGTTTTGTGTTACAAAGGTGTTTTATACACACACATGTATACACACACATTAGAAAAAAGTGACTGGAAATACATACCAAAATCTTGATAGTGATTATCCCTAGAATATGGCATAATAAAGAATTTTAATTTTCTTTTTTTGAATTCTTCTGTCTTTTCCAGTGTCTTAATAATACAGTTATTACTTTTGTTTTGAGTAAGCAAATGCCTTAAACTATATTTTAAAATTATTAGCTCTTTTTCAATTTGAAAACATTCTGAGATAAAATCCAGCTATCTTTTTGCAGCAAACCAATATGACATGTCTGTATATTTTTCAAGATTGTATTTGTTTGGTTATTTGTCACCGAATCTAATGCAAGGCATTTTAATTTATGAATTATCAAACACAATCCTAAGTGTTTGAAGGAAATAGAAGGATCATGCAATTCAGTAAGAGTTATTTCTGTCTTCTTTCTCTCAAAAATACCAATTATCTCATTGTTTGTGAAATTAGTGAGCTCCTGGTATACTGTGAAAGACTATCAAATGCTTTATGAATTCATTCTGCCCATTGAGCATAACTGATAGTGTGCTCAGTCACACAGTCACGTCCAGCCCTTGGAAACCCCATGGACTGCGTCCCACCAGGGTCCTCTGTCCATAGCACTTTTTAGGCTAGAATATTGGGGTGGGTTGCCGTTTCCTACTCCAGGGGATCTTCCCCATCCAGGAATCTGGGTCTCCTGTATTGGCAGGTGGATTCTTTAATTAGTTATCTGTTGCTGAGGAACAAATGACCTCAAAACTTAGCAACTTAAAGCCACAAGTGCATGTACCCCCATGTTCACAGAAGCACTATTCACAGTAGCCAGGACGTGGAAGCAACCTAGATATCCATCTACAGATGAATGGATAAGGAAGATGTGATACATATATATAGTGGAATATTACTCAGCCGTAAAAAGGACAGATTTGGGTCAGTTCTAGCGAGGTGGATGAACTTAGAACCTGTTATACCGAGTGAAATAAGTCAGAAAGAGAAAAACAAATATCATATATTAATGCATATATATGGGATATAGAAAAATGGTGTTGATGAACCTACTTGCAGGGAGGGAATGGAGACACAGATGTAGAGAATGGACTTGAGGATACAGTTGAGGAAGAAGAGAATGGGAAAAATGGAGAAAGTAGCATCAATTTATATACACTATCATGTGTAAATCAATAGCTGGTGAGAAGTTACTATATAACAAGGGAGCCCAGCCTGGCACTCTGGGACCTGGAGTGGTGGGATGGAGGGAGGAGAGGGAGGCTCAAAAAGGAGGGAATATGTGTATAATTATGGCAGGTTCGTGTTGTTGTACAGCAGTAACCAGCACAGAATTGTAAAAAAATTTTCCTTCAATTAAAAAATAAATAAAAAATAGAGCAGCAAATATTTCACTATTCCTCTTTTTAGGAATCTAGGTACAGCTTAGCTAATTAATGTCCTTTGGCTCAGGGTTCCCCGCAATCAAGGTGATGACTAGGGTTACAATGTAATACATGATAGCCATCTCAAGGTTCACCTGGGAAAGATCTGCTTCCAAACTCACACAAAATTGTTGGGAGGATTCAGTTCCTTCAGGGTGTGGACTAAGGACCTCAGATCTTCTCTGGCTACTGGCTGGAGACTCTCCTCAGTTTCTTGTCACGTTCAGTTCAGTTCTTTCACTCAGTCGTGTCCGACTCTTTGCGACCCCATGGACTGCAGCACGCCAGGCTTCCCTGTCCATTACTCACACTCACGTCCGTCGAGTCCATGATGCCATCCAACCATCTCATCCTCTGTCATCCCCTCCTCCTCCTGCCTTCAATCTTTCCCAGCATCAGGGTCTTTTCAAATGAGTTGGCTCTTTGTATCAGGTGGCCAAAGTATTGGAGCTTCCGCGTCAGTCCGTCCAGTGAATATTCAGGGTTGATTTCCTTTACGATTGACTGCTTTGATCTACTTGCTGTCCAAGGGACACTCAAGAGTCTTCTCCAGCACCACAATTTGAAAGCGTCAATTCTTGGGCGCTCAGCTTTCTTTATGATCCAACTCTCACATCAGTACCTGACTACTGAATAAATGATAGCTTTTACTATATGGACCTTTGTCAGCAAAGTGATGTCTCTGCTTCTTAGTATGCTGTCTAGGTTTGTCATAGCTTTTCTTCCAGGGATGAAGTGTCTTTTAATTTCATGGCTGCAGTCTCCATTCACAGTGATTTTGGAGTCCAAGAAAAAGTCTGTCACTGTTTCCACTTTCTCCCCTTTTATTTACCATAAGGTAATGGGTCCAAATGCCATGATCTTAGTTTTTTGAATGTTAAGTTTTAAGCCAACGTTTTCCCTCTCTTCTTTCAGCCACATGAAGGGGCTCTCTAGTTCCTCTTCCCTTTCTGCCACTAAAGTGGTATCATCTGCATGTCTGAGGTTGTCCTGGCAATCTTGATTTCAGTTTGTGAGTCATCCAGCCCAGCATTTTGCATGATGTACTCTGCATAGAATAAGCAGGGTGACCTATACAGTCTTGCTGTATTCCTTTCCAAATTTTGAACCAGTCGGTTGTTTCATGTCCAGTTCCTTTTTTTTTTTCTTTACTTTATTGTGTTGGTTTTGCCATACATTGACATGAAACCGCCTTGGGTTTACATATGCTCCCCCTCCAGAACCCCCCTCCCTCCTCCCTCCCGATTCCCTCCCCCTGGGTCATCTTGGTGCACCAGCCCCGAGCATCAGCCCTGAGCTGGTGATTGATTTCACATATGATAATTAACATGTTTCAATGCCATTCTCCCATATCATCCCACCCTTGCCCTCTTCCACAGAGTCCACGAGTCTGTTCTATACATCTGCGTTCCTTTTGCTGTCTCGCATGCAGAGTTCTCGTTACCATCTTTCTAAATTCCATATATATGCGTTAGTATACTGTATTGTTGTTTTTCCTTCTGGCTTACTTCACTCTGGCTCCAGTTCCATCCACCTGAGTAGAACTGCTTCAAATGAATTTTTTTTTTAATGCTGAGTAATATTCCATTGTGTATATGTACCACAGCTTTCTTATCCATTCGTCAGTTGATGGGCATCTAGGTTGCTTCCATGTCCTGGCTATTGTAAACAATGCGGCGATGAACATTGGGGTACACGTGTCTCTTTCAATTCTGGTTTCCTCGGTGTGTATGCCCAGCAGTGGGATTGCTGGGTCATATGGCAGGTCTATTTGCAGTTTTTTAAGGAATCTCCACACTGTTTTCCATAGTGGCTGTACTAGTTTGCATTCCCACCAACAGTGTAAGAGGGTTCCCTTTTCTCCACACCCTCTCCAGCATTTATTGCTTGTAGACTTTTGCATGGCAGCCATTCTGACTGGTGTAAAGTGGTACCTTATTGTGGTTTTGATTTGCATTTCTCTGATAATGAGTGATATTGAACATCTTTACATGTGTTTGTTAGCCATTTTTATGTCTTCTTTGGAGAAATGTCTGTTGAGTTCTTTGGCCCACTTTTTGATTGGGTCGTTTATTTTTCTAGCATGGAGCTGCAGGAGTTGCTTGTATATTTTTGAGATTAATTGTTTGTCCGTTGCTTCATTGGCTATTATTTTCTCCCATTCTGAAGGCTGTCTTTTCACCTTGCTTATAGTTTCCTTTGTTGTGCAGAAGCTTTTAATTTTAATTAGGTCCCATTTGTTTATTCGTGCTTTTATTTCCGATATTCTGGGAGGTGGGTCATAGAGGATCCTGCTTTGGTTTATGTTGGAGAGTGTTTTGCCTATGTTATCCTCTAGGAGTTTTATAGTTTCTGGTCTTATGTTTAGATCTTTGATCCATTTTAAGTTTATTTTTGTGTATGGTGTATGTCCAGTTCTAACTCTTGCTTCTTGACCCACATACAGGTTTCTCAGGAGATAGGTAAGGTGGTATGTTACTCCAATCTCTTGAAGAACTTTCTACAGTTTGTTGTGATCCACACAGTCAAAAGCTTTAGTGTAGTCAATGAAGCAAAAGTAGGGTTTTTTTGGAATTCCCTCACTTTCTCTATGATCCATTAAATTCCCCTTGTTTGAAATACCTGCCATGGTTTCTGTTTTCCTGACTGAATTCAGAATACTGTATTGAGTTTGATGTAAAGAGGAATTACTTTTGTATCGTGACAAGCCCTGACAGCTCCTGGGAAAGGAGACAAGAATTTTGGGTCCAGTCTAGGACCACAGGGAGTGTTTGAAGACATGTCATTCCAGGCTGTCCTATTTTTCCTAAAGCATGGAGAGAAGGTACTGAGGATACAGTGGGCAAAGAAAGAAGGAAAAGATAAGAGCAGCAAATGACTTACAGATCTAATGAACAGGCTCTTAAAAGGCACTGGCAAGTCCTGATTGCCTCAGGAGGACTCCAAAAAGAACCTTGGTGTCAAAAAGTTCCTGTGTTGTTGATCTCTCATAGGTACAATCTCATCTCTTAGTTACAATCTATACTTCTCTTTGATGTCTTCTTACTTGATATTATTAGCATCTTTGCATCCCATTAGAAAATTACTGCCTCTAAAGAGCGTCTTGAATTCATTTATCCCGACAGCCTGAATGACAAATATCAAATATTATCTTCCTAGAATTAGAGAAAAACTTCTAGAACTTGAAAGGTCCCTTCTCTTGGCTAGCCAGCTATTGTATAAGTGAGGTGCTTTCGACATTCCTTATTTGATCTAAGATCAACAGAATAAAAGTTCTTAAAATACACACTATCATTCTAGAGAGATATAAAAATCACTTGTTTTAGACTCATTCTGTATCAACTGATCAGTTGTATTCCAAGATATCTGTAGCATTTACAGAAATGTTACCCTGTTGGATAAGATATCATGTAAGTTATATCTTACTCTGAAATTCCTCAAATACTTGCAGAAAAGGCAAATATACTTATATTAATTACCTGCACAACTTAATGTACATTTGCCTACATGCAATCAAGCTTTGCTGCACAAGAATAGCACAATACAGCAGGCTCAAAGTGCAGCCTGCTGGCTCTGCATCTGCTTCGCAGTGCCCCTGGAGTGGCTGTTAAAGAATATCACAGGTTTTTTTCCACTTCCTCTTTGCCTCCGCCTCCCCTGGATCCATGTGAGAATGGAGCAGTGTTCAAGGCAAAGGCTCATTCCTGGAGAACCTGGGTAGGCTTAGAATACACCAGCATGGCTGAGAAGAAGAAAGCGATTAATTATATATCCTTTCTGCCCTATTTATTTTTACTTTCATTGAAATGATATTTCCACAGGGAAAAGTCCATTTTGCTTTAAACCCCAAACTGTCCATTCCTAGTAGTGGGCTGGTGATTGGGTAGGAAGCATTATATTCAGAGCTAGCGTGTGAACTGTAGCCCTTCTTTACCCCTGTTGTGTGTGGTGTGTGGGATGTGTGTGAAATGGCAATTAATGATGCTCAGCTTGCCTTTTGGAGTCATTGTGGTATCTACATATTTTTAATGACTTTTGATGTAGTGGTTTCCAGTAAGGCTTGTTTGCAAAAGTAGAAAGAGAGTCCATTTGCAAATTCAAAGGTTTCAGTTGATATTAATCTTAATGCAATCATATTAAATTTGTGCAGGTTAACTTTCCAGAATAGTAGCCCAAAGAGTCCTTGTATAATAGCAGATCCCTGTCTCCCTGGGGTCTCTTTAACAATTCAAGTTCAAAGATCTTATTTAATCCAGAACTGTATAAATGTCTTTTTGCAATATATTTTCTTTCTGAGACTTACTCTGTATCAGATTCCTAAGTTTATGCTTGATGCTAATGTGCATTTGACCATATTTCCCGAAAATCTTCCTATAGTCATTTTTACACCACCACCCACCACCTTCCTTTATGTATTTCTTGTACTTCTGTTTTTCTGCTTGGATTGCTCAAGAGTCTGTTGTGACAGCAGAAGTGAGCTGAGAACTTCACAGACTCAAGGTCACTGCCACCCAAAGCTCTGCATTACCACACGGTATCTGTCATCACTAGGGGAAAAATACCATACTTCAACCTGCCTGCAGCCCAGCCCAACTCTGAAATGCCTTTCTAATCATATAGGATCTCAGAAGTTGTGGTTTGCCTGTACCACCATCAGATAATACCAGCAAAAGTCCTCAGGGTCTATGTGAATATGCTGCCTTCTTTAATAAAAAATAAGACTGACTGACTCTCTTTGGAGAGTCTGGCAAAAGAGGCAGCTAAACTACCAGGACTTTGCCCTACTCACGAAATTCACCTTTCCCTTAAGAAAGAGGACATCTGTGCGTTCCGATCACAAAGACGTTAGTATTTTCTAGTGCAACTGAAACAAAGTCTTTTGATTCACGGTAGGGAGGTCACAAAGGGGAAACGAAGCACATAGTCCTGGGAACGGGAAGCAGGGTTCCCCCGAGAGGTGCTCACACAGCTCAGAATAAGGGGATTCACTGGGGCATAGGATTAAAATACTAGGATGCTCTGCATCTGCTTTTTACGTCATCCTTTGAAACTTTGTATGTTCTGTGATGTACAGAGAATGTTAGTGTAACGTACATGGGCTCCCCAAGTGTCTCTGTGGTAAATAATCTGCCTGCCAATGTAGGAAATGCAGGAGACGTGGGCTGGATCCCTGGGCTGGGAAGATTCCCCTGGAGAAGGAAATGGCAGCTCATTCCTATATTCTTGCCAGGGAAATCCTATGGACAGAGAAGCCTGGTGGGCTGCAGTCCCTAGGGTGGCAGAAGAGTTGGACACGACTTAGTGACTAAACAACAGCAGTGTACGTGTGTAACGTGTACATTTACACACAGAGTTAAAAATACATGTTCAAGTTTGTTTTGGGGTACACAATCCAGAACATTTGGTGACCACTGGTTCAAATGTTATATATATGCATACAGTTTATAAACGATGGATGGTTTTCTGTCTGATAAAAAAGAAAAATTCTCGTTTAACAATTTGTTCTTGCTTAGTCAAACATAAGATCAAAGGAAAAGGAGAGGAAGACTTGTTATTATTTTTAGAGACACACAGGAAGACATAGTAATATATTTTTGCTGTAGACGCTCAGAGGACAAAATGTCAATTCTGCCTTGAAACAGATTGGGAAGGGTTTATGGAAATGGATCTCAAAAGAAGTTTGGCATAAGAAATAGTAATAGAATCTTGACAAGAAAAGGTGGGTAAGGTACCTTTTGAGAGGGAATTCACAGCATGGACAAAGGAAAAAGAAGGCAAAAATATCAGCCTTCTTCAGCAAGCAGTGTGAGGCTCTGTATGGCTAAAGTACAGTACAATAAGTCAGAGAGAATCAGACGTGGTGGCTGAGGCCAGTTCATGGAGGCCTTGAATGGCTTGCTAAGCAGTTTAATATTATTCTGAAATTAATGAGGAAAAAAAATTGAAGTTGTCTTGATTTTAAAGCTAGACACTCATTTATTCCACAATTTACATTAGGAAGATGAACTTGGCAGCACTGGGTATTTGTGTGACTGGGGAAAGAACAATTAGAGAAACAATTGTCAAGAGGAGAGCATAGTGGCCTCAATTATAAACATGATGGTGGTGAGAATGCAGAGCACACACGCAGGAGACATTATAGAGGTACATTTGGTACATTCCATCAGCCAGCTGGATGGGAGTGTTTTGATTCTAAAATTATCAGCTTGGGAACTGGAAGCATGGTGGTACCATTGCCTGAAATCGAGCTTCAAGGAAGAGTAGGTCTTAGGTTAACAGTGAGGGGAGGGTGACTTCGGTCAGGTTTACTAAGATGATGAAAATTTGTATGCAGGAATTTGGGGGGGGTTGATAATTTGCTAGGAGGAATAACAGGAGTTGGGATATGGTTGTACTCACAGATATAATTAATCACAGTAAAAGGATGTAAAGAAAAATTAGCAAAAGGCAAAAGGTACCTGGGACAAAGCCAGGAGGAAATCGGGCACAAGCTTCCAAGAGCCTTCTTCCAGTGGAGTCACAGGACTTGCAGGCCACCCACATGCAATGTGCCTATCAGGAAACTCAGTAGAGATTTGGTGCCCAGGGTTTTATTGGTGGCTGGTCACGTAGGTATTCCTGACTTAGCACACACCAAAACTTCAGACTCCCAGCAAGAAAACAGGTGTCTAGCACAGACCACATTGCTTTCACAGCCATTTTTGGCACTGTGAGCCACTCCTATCAGTTCTGGGAATGGAATAAACCCAAGTTCCCAGATTCCAGCCAAGGGCCACACTTCCAAACTGGAGTTTTGAGGCTAGCCCCTCAGACCACTATGCCCTCTCTTTTCTGCACAGGGAGAACATCACCTATGTAGAAGAAAGGGAAGCAGAACTGGGAAGAGAGAAAATTTCAACCATGAAGCAGTTGCATGAAAGGCCTCAATCAATCCCACAGAAAGCTCTGAAGCTGGATGGCCCTTCAAATCTATCTGAGATCAAGCCCAAGGGGCCAGACTTTCCTACCCCAACATTGACCATTGGGAGCTCCCTTCAGCCGAGAGAAGGGATTCCTTAGGGAAGGAATGAAGGAAGGGAGGGACGAAAGGAGGGGAAGGAAGGAAAACAATCAAGCCCTCTTTGGGCAGTCCTCCAGAAAGGCGGCTCAGGGAGTGTTCTGTCGCATGGGCAGCACACCCCAGCACCCGCCTCAGAGGGCACAGTGAACGGAGTGCTGTGGCTGGGCCACTCCTCTTCCGCTGATAAGATCCAACCACTTTGAAGATGTCGGAATTCTAAAGCACAAATCTGAGTTCCAGGGGTCTAAATCCAAGCAATGTAATGGTGTATAGATATTTAAGACAAGCTACAAGGGTGTGTAGAACAGAAGGTTTCGAAGGCATCTTGGCACCCGAGGGCCCTCAGAACAGCCCCGACTTTTCTCCAGAGAACTGTCTGAGCAGCTTTACCCATCGGATACTGGCATATGCCTAAATCCTATCACCACCACCACCCCCATTGCCAACGTTAGCCACATAGAGGAATTCTACATTGGAATGCTTTGCCCAGGACAAAGCAATCTGTGGCACTGGCAGACAGAGGTAGCATTCTATCCTTTAAATGAGAAAGAAAACCCAGTTTCCAAGTGATTATGCTCACAATGATAATCAGACATCATTTTACCTGACGTCTTGTTTCCCGTCTCTTTTATAGATACCCGGCCTTCTGATCATGTGTGAACTTCAGCAGGCAGTGTTACAGTTCTTAACACTGAGGAAATTGAGACTTAGGGGTTATGGGATGAGCCCACCCTTCCACCACCAGTACGCAACGGCTGTGGGCCTGAGATCTGATGAATCTGATCTCCAGCATTCTTTCCACTACCCCACACATCTCTGCCTTACCATCAGATCTCTCTCCTAGAAGGCAGAACCAGGGTACCGGATGTGCTTTTAAAGAAACAGGGAAATTATTTTATTTTAATTAACATTAAAATTCTACTTTGTTTTATTTGGACCCAAATTGCCAGAATTACTAGCAAATGAGAAACTAACAGACATAAACTTAATGAACAAAGAGGTTGGAGAGGTCTGCAAAGAGCAATTCCTGCTTTGGGAATTCAAATATTCTGCTACATGAGAGAGATTCTGTTCGTTTGGGAAAGACCGTGAATCATTTCCCGAAAGAGAAAATAATGGAAGCATTTCATTCCAAGTTTCCAAGAAATGTTGTCTAAAAGCAGAAGAGACTTGGGAACACCAGGCCATGTGTAGAGAGGCCTTAACTGTGTCCTGGTCAGGAGTGGACCCTTCCTCTTAAAGCCTGGGCAAACAGTTGAGAAGCACCTAGTTACCGGCAGGGACTTCTTCCTCCCAAGTGATCATACAGTTAAGGAAGAAGATTCATTTCTTTCTGCTCTCACAGGTTACATTGGTGGGGAATACAGTACTTGGATAGTCAGTGGCTGGTATCAGAGCCTGGAGATCTAATTTTCAGAATGCTGGTAAGGGTCTTTTTACCAGGGAATTTCCAGTGAAGTCAGCCTGTCTGCTGTCTCCCTCATAACCCCCACAAGAAACCCAGAAGCGCAAGATCTGCATTTGCATCTGTGAGCTTTAAGTGGAGTAGATGCTTGTCAGCATCAATAAATCAGAACACAGTCAGCATTTCCATTATAAACCTCTCCTGTTCCCCTCAGTCTTTAGACATTTGTAAGTCAACCATAAAAATTCACTGCATGCTGTAACTTGAGAGCTTTCTTTTTAGGCTGTAAATGTTTTTTTCTCAAATGATAGAGTGGAGATGGCTCTGATATTTCCCAGAGAGCTCCAGGGAAGGAGAACGGCTGGGAGATGTACGGCACAATAAAGAGTCCTTTCTCCAAGACTGAACTTGGGTATGAATTGTGTCCTACAGGAATCATCTTTTTGAGTTTCACCCAGCAGATAGAGAAAATGATGGGGATTCTGTAGGTTCCAGAACAATCTTTCCTCCAGAAGCTGTGGAGCTGTGTTGACAAAGACAGTCTCTGATTTAGCTGTGAAGGACAGTCTCCAATTTCTGTCACACTGTCTTTGCTGATGATCAAAATTAGCTTTCTCAGTTTGACTCAAATCATCTATTTGTATTTCTGTGCCATCTTCTTACTGAGGAGAAGCAAAAACTCAAGCTATATGGATTACATTTGGCAAGTTAACTGAGTTTCTTAGACGTTGTTGAAATCTTTGTTGCACTTCTGAACAAAAGAATAGCAAGATGTAATAGCTGACCACGTGACCGTAGGGTCAGTTCAAACATAAAAGCATAGAGGAAAGCACTCAGATGTGCTCATAACCAGGTTCAGCTATGTCTTTTTACATTGATAGCTGTCTCCTGTGCCTCACAAAGCAGGAAGGTGTCTGAGGAGAGGATGGGTGGGATTCGGGGAAGCCTCTCATGATTTCTATACCAAATATGCCTTTAGCAGCTGGTGAGGCTTTAAGAGCCTTCTGGCTAACCTGCTTGCCTGTATCCTCAAAGCTAGAGAGACCATTTGTTTCTTAAGGTGATACATATATATCAGCTCGATGAGTGACCTACAAACCAATGAAGTAGACCTATGTTTTCATTGCACCCGGTTTGGGGGCATTAGTATCAAAATAAACATTCTGTCCATGCATCACAGAACTGAAACTGAGCACTATTACAAAAATCACAGGCTTTGATCGTAACACTCTGGCGGTGCATTTGTGAAAGTTGAGTAAAACAGCAACTTATAACCAGGCAACCAGCTTTTGTATAATGACACTAAAGCGTTTTACAAATTCATTCATTTCAAGAAAAGTTTGGTACTTAATAAATGATCTGTTCTTAGCATTGTAAGGAATCTCTTTAGCTTAAACACGTTGGAGTGTTCTTCAAACCCTAATGACTTGCACCACCTGTTCATTTCCGCCACCATAATCAGGGTGACCTGAGGCATCGTCTCATCACCTGGAAGTGCTCCAGCTCAGAAACAGAGTCCAAATCTCCCCGAAAACAGCCTTCAAACATTTCCACTGGCCCACAGCTGCTTTTTCTTTGTGTGTGTGTTTTACCATCTGGCTCATGGCCTTCTATGTTATCTGCAGCCTTACTAGTTCTCCTTGCCCTGCTCTTTGCAGTCCACGCTGACATGCTATTCCCACCTTCCCACCTTTCTGTCCTCCCAAAGCAATGCTGTGTCTTGACTAGGTGGTTTGCTCATGTGGTCTTTCAGCTACTCAACAGGTATTTGGTTTTTTTTTTTTTTTAATTTTCTTTACTTTATTGTGTTGGTTTTGCCATACAGTAACATGAAACCACCATGGATCTACACATGCTCCCCCTCCAGAACCCCCCTCCCTCCCCCCTCCCGACTCCCTCCCCCTGGGACATCCCGGTGCACCAGACCCGAGCATCAACCCTGGGCTGGCGATTGATTTCACATATGATAATTAACATGTTTCAATGCCATTCTCCCATATCATCCCACTCTTGCCCTCTTCCACAGAGTCCACGTGTCCGTTCTATACATCTGCGTTCCTTTTGCTGTCTCACATGCAGGGTTCTCATTACCATCTTTCTAAATTCCATATATATGCATTAGTACAACAGGTATTTGTTGAACCACACCTCTCTGCGAGAATCGCTTTGCTGAGCTCTCTGTCTAGAAGGTCAGCCTCCTCTCCCACATGGTGCTTCTTCTCTGTAATTCTTACACATCACAAAAGAAACAGGCTTGGAGGCACATCCTGTAAGAAGCCCCTTCCAACTGTCCCTTCCATTCCACTCTTCTCCTTCCGTTACACCAAGTCATGTACCCTGCAACAGTTCGTGCGCATCTGCATCAATGAATCAGTCTGGAGTTGTTTGTTTCCACATCCCCCACTAGACTAGCATACTCACTTTTGGGGGTGAGTTTACAAGGCAGTGGTCAGAGTCAGACAACCTAATGTCACACACTATCTCCACTGCTTATTAGCTGTTAAGATCTTAAGCAATTCCTAAGCCTCAGTGCCCCCATCGATAAAATAATCAGCCCACTAATAGGGATTGTGGGCTTCCCAGGTGGCACTAATGGTAGAAAATCCATCTGCCAATGCAAGAGACACGAGGGATGTGGGTTCGATCCCTGGGTTGGGAAGATACCCCGGAGAAGCAAATGGCACCCCACTCTAGTATTCTCGCCCGGGAAATTCCATGAGCAGAAGAGCCTGGTGTGGTTCAGTCCAGGCTGTAACAGGCTGCAAAGAGTTGGACATGACTGAATGGGCACAATGGAGATTGTGCATTTAGCACAATGCTTGTACACAGCAATGGAAATAAATATATGTTGAATGAATAAACATCACAGGAACACCCTTAGAAGACTCCCTAAAAGGAAAACATTTATCCTTTAAACAAAGGACATAATAGTAACAAGGAGCTTGTTCCATTGCTGGGTAACTCTAATTATAGTGTAACTCAAACTATATGGCTTGACTCACACCAGTTCCATTGTCATAAATTAGCCCCTCCCCTCCACGGTTCCCTGCTGTGCCTACGAATTCTGAGACTCTCTGAGGGTCTCCCCCGTCATGCGTTTCTGCAAACAGTCCCTTTAGTACTCCATTCTGGCCACTATCTCTGATATAACCGGCTACAGTGAGATGATCTTTCCTGGGCAAAGTCCTTAGCTGGTGTCCAAGGCTGGCCCCTAGGGCCACGGCCTCAGAACAGGAGTCTCCCCGCTCCTTTGTACAACTTGGCTCCATGTGTAGTTGTGGACTTTTCTCCATAATTCTTCCAGGACATCAGAAGTCAAAATAAATGAGATGTTTATGAAATCTTAGGAAGTTCAGGGACAATGAATGGGAATGAGGAACACAGAGTTGATTCTGGAGTGTAGGCTCAATCACCTCCAGGAGGAAGCGTGTCATTCCTGGTGGCCTGCGTGTTCTGGGGAGCACCTCAGGGCTGCATGAGGTGCCCTTCCTGGGAGATCTACTCAGGCTGACTCCAGATCCCAGAGTTCTAATTTCCTGCCCCACTGCTGACCTCTGCTGAGGAGGGCTGGCCGTGAGCAGTTCCAGTCCCTCCGGGGGAAACCCCGCCCGCATAATCACGGGGTGAGTCATCACCAGCGCATTTCCCCAAAGCTGTATCCTTCAGGCTTGCCTGTTGCCGCTGTGTTGGTAATGAAGGTAGTAGCTACCGCATCTGGTGTATCAGGCAATCCTCATTCACAGGGGAGTCAAATAGGAAATGATTTTATTTTCCTACAGCCACTGCCTTCAGCTCGGCAATGTTCATAGACTCCTTGCTGAGCCATCCCCACCTCCCAATCCCACCCCCTGAGGACAGCTCAGGCAGATCTTAGGGTTCCCATCATTTTCAGAAATAAAAAGCCCAATCCAGTCTAATAGGATTTAAAACTTCAATCTTGCTTCAGTACAATGACCATATCCTTTCTCCCAGCCCTAGACAGTTACCCCCACCAGAGAGACTTAGCCCACAGAGGGGTTTACCAGCTCCTGGACCCTCCTCCTCTCTGTCAGGAGAAGGAAGGGGGACAGGAGAGACAAGTGTTTCTTACCTGTCTGGGGTGTTGGGGTCCTCTTCGGCAGGGCTGCTGGCTGCCCTCTCTGTGGCAGACATCCAGATCTGACTCCCTTGTTGCTGCTTACGTGAATTTTCCAGAGGCCTCACAGAAGGCCTCCCACTCCACCACCTTCACCATCTGCTCCTGGCCTTGGTGATTCACCCCACTTTTCTTGGTACTGGGTCCACTTTCCTGGCAACCAGTTCTCTTTGGTGGTATACTGGTGAGACAGCCTCAAACCTGGCTGCCTTCCACAGCATCCCTTTGGTCCACAATAAAATCCTATATTCATCACCAAATGCTAAGTGCTGGGCCTGGAAGCTACTACACTTGACCCCTTCTTGCTGCTCCACCTTCTCCTTCCAGTTCTCTATTCCACTTACTAACCTGGGCAGAGGTAAACCAGTCCATCTGTGGTATAAGCAGACAGCCAACTGGTGAATGAGCAGAGAGCAGGAAAAGCGTCCCATCACAATGTAGCCAGGCCCCCCCTGCCCCCCCCCCCCCCGACCCCTGCCACAAGGACGCAGATGTCCTCCCCGAAGTCTCTCCTGATTCCTGTCTGCTTACGTGGACTGGAAGCCGGTGACAGTCTTCACTGGGAAAGCAAAGTAAGTTCAACTACTTGATAAGCCCTGAAAAGGATGTCTGACCCCTAGTCATTTATTTATTTATTTTTGGTCCTTGATACTTTGCTCTCAGTTTTGGATTCCAATTGTTAATTCTGGAGCAACAGGAAACTGTTCCGTGAACATTCTAGACATGGTATTAGGGCCTTTATATAGATATGTATATATGTATATATCTATCTATCTATATATATATAAAATCTCATATAAGCCTCAAAACTCTACATTTGTACCTATATTTTATTGGCGAGGAAATAGTAATTCAGAGTTTAAGTACATTTTTCAAGCTCACACAGCTACTAGTGGTAGATCCAGAACTTAGACCCAGTGCATGTGATTCTAAAGCCCTGGTTCTTCTTCCTTTAGCCCTGTGGCCCACAATCTCCTGGGAAGACTTCAAACTAAAACACCTGGGCTCACTCCCAGCGTACACGGATTTAACTTGTCTCTGTCCCCAGGCAGAGAGGGGGTTGTATAAAGCTCCCCAGGTGAATCTAAGATGCACCCAGTGTAGAGAGAACTACAGCTTTGGTGAAGCTTAACTTCTTAGACTCTACCTGCCCGCAACTATGTCGCAGGATGATAGTTATTTATTCCACAAGCTTATCTGCTCTTATAAATCACTAAAGTGGATCTCAGGCATTTTCTGTTTCAGCCCCTTCTTGAACTGCCCACTATTTTCCAGTTGGAGAGAGATCCTTGTTCGCCATTAATTTTTAGGGCTTTTGTGATTGGTTTGCTCTGAGTCTATGGAATAATCAAATTCTTCCTGACTAAGGCCACCAGCTTTGTTCACTCTCTCAGACTCTCTCTGGTGATCCTTTCAGGCAACTTTCCCCCACTGCCTCTGCTTCTCTGGAAGGGTCTCTCTCAGTGTCCTCATTGGTAATAAAACTAACATGCCTCAATCCCAGAAAAGGCCAATTGGCAGTATTTACACCTCCAGGCTTCCTTTCCACAATCATTCTAGACAGTGCTAATCAATCAGGCGATGGATTTCCCTAAGCACTGGCTTTGACATTCTCCTCACTGAAGTGCCACTCAATGAAGTTCAGTTCAGTTCAGTCGCTCAGTCGTGTCTGACTCTTTGCGACCCCATGAACTGCAGCATGCCAGGCCTCCCTGTCCATCACTAACTCCCGGAGTCCACCCAAACCCATGTCCATTGAGTTGGTGATGCCATCCAGCCATCTCATCCTGTTTCCCCCTTCTCCTCCTGCCCTCACTCT
Source organism: Antilocapra americana (assembly GCA_007570785.1). Taxonomy (NCBI): domain Eukaryota; kingdom Metazoa; phylum Chordata; class Mammalia; order Artiodactyla; family Antilocapridae; genus Antilocapra; species Antilocapra americana. Next base: position 5,034,608 of record ML661353.1, read on the forward strand.
TTCCCAGCATCAGGGTCTTTCCCAATGAGTCAGCTCTTCGCATCAGGTGGCCAAAGTATTGGAGTTTCAGCTTTAACATCAGTCCTTCCAATGAATATTCAGGACTGATCTCCTTTAGGATAGACTGGTTGGATCTCCTCGCTATCCAAGGGACACTCAAGAGTCTTCTCCAGCACCACAGTTCAAAAGCATCAATTCTTCAACATTCAGATTTCTTTATAGTCCAACGCTCACATCCATACATTCAATGCAGTTAGCCACTACTAAACAATTGGAACTGCCATTGAAAATAAAGCTGACCAGCCTTAAACTCACAGTGAAAATGGCTCTAATAATATTCCGTGAGGGAAGATGAAGGGCATCATCCTTAAAGTTCAGAGCCTCTTTATTTTTAAACTTTCTCTGTAAGGGTGCCCTTAAAATAAAGACATAACATGTCTTTTAACAACGCAGGTTTAGATGTGATGCAACCAGTGATTATTTTCCATCACCCAGGTCGTTCACTAGCCTTGCAATAACACTGATCCTCATATTACGTGACTGAAGTTTTTGAATTTTGCTCATAGCGGGGTTTGCTCTGTATCAAACTATGGTTTGCCTGTTGTTTTTGACTGAATGCTATGTCACCCACCAAATTCATATGTTGAACCCGTAACATCCAAGCAATGGAATTTGGAAATGGGGTCTTTGAGAGGTAATTAGGTTTAGATGAGGCCATGAGGGTAGGGCATACATGATGAGATTCAGTTCAGTTCAGTCGATCAGGCATGTCCGACTCTTTGCGACCCCATGGACTGCAGCACGCCAGGCCTCCCTGTCCATCACCAACTCCTGGAGTTTACTCAAACCCATGTCCACTGAGTCGGTGATGCCATCCAGCCATCTCATCCTCTGCCGCCCCCTTCTCCTCCCGCCCGCAATCTTTCAGTGCCCTTAAAAGAAGAGAAGGACAGAGCTTGCTCTCTATGCCCATGCAAAAGGCCTTGTGAGCACACAGGGAGACAGTGGAGGTTTGCAACCCAGGAAGTGGGCTTTCACTAGACACAGAATCTGCTGGCAGCACGACCTTGGGTTTCTAGCCTCCAGAACCGTGAAAAATAAATGGCCACTGTTTAAGCTCCTCAGTCTGTGCTATGTTGTTATTGCTAACTAAGATATCTATGCCCAGTTAAACAATACTTGAGAATGGGATAAGACCCAAAAGTAAGAGTTAACAAATTAAAGGCTGAAGAAAGCTTTTATCCAACCTTTTTCTTCTTTCTCTTTCTACCCATCTTTTTCTAGTTTTATTTTCTTCAACAGAAGAATCAAGATTAAATTCTCAATTCTCACTATATTAAGGTTAAGAGGTAAAAAGGGATAGTCTCTATTAATAATATGCTGCTCCTGCTGCTAAGTCACTTCAGTCGTGTCCGACTCTGTGCCACCCCACAGACAGCAACCCACCAGGCTCCCCCGTCCCTGGGATTCTCCAGGCAAGAACACTGGAGTGGGTTGCCATTTCCTTCTCCAATGCATGAAAGTAAAAAGGGAAAGTGAAGCCACTCAGTTGTGTCCGACTCTTAGCGACCCCATGGACTGTAGCCTACCAGGTTCCTCCATCCATGGGATTTTCCAGGCAAGAGTACTGGAGTGGGGTGCCATTGCCTTCTCCAATGAATGATATATTAATTAATATATAAATTAAAAATAAGTGTAAGGAAAAAACTATGAAATTCAAAAGTCATGCCAAGATGCAAGCAGTTTCCTTTTAGGCTGGTGGGGTTGGAATTGATTTCTTTCTTCTTTAGTTCCTACTTTCAAAAAATACAATGTGGATCTATTATTTAATAATGAAAAAATTGATTCATATTTTGAAATATCAGAAGTTTAAATTGATAAAATTAGTTATCTTTTAAAAAGAACAAAAAGTGTATCTTTTTAATGTTTTCTCTTTGTAGGGTTTAATACAAAATAATCTCTGTGTGATAGTCAAACAACAGGAATATAGAATTTCAATTTATAAGCGATGATTAGATTAGTTTACCAGGGTTTCATTTTGAGGATCCTGAAGCTACCTCCAAAGAGCTTAAAAAATAAGTAAATAAAAAGATTTTCTTTTGAAATAACATGAGTATGAAAGCTGAAGAAACAACTGTTTCTCCCACAATTTTTTTTCTTGACTTTACATTAGCTCTGATCTGGTTTAAATCTTTGCTTGGCCAATATCTGCTATATTTCACCACAGGCAGGTTATAGCTACTCTGGACTTCTATGTCTTCATGGCCAAAATAATCTTTATCTTGCAAAACTGTTGCACAGTGGAAAACATTATATATTTAAAAGCACTAACAGTCTTATATAAAAACATGCCTGAATATAATTTATTACAGTTGAGATTCTGAGATCAAAATCTAAATTTCTTCCAATTTTCTCGCACTGTTCAGTTCACTGATGAAAAGTCCTTTTTAAAAACATTAATTAATTTATTTTAATTGGAGGATAATAACTTTACAATATTGTGGGTTTTGCCATACCTCTACATGAATCAGCCATGGGTGCATATGTGTCCCCCCATCCTGAAACCCGCTCCCAACTCCCTCCCCACCCATCCCTCTGGGTCATGAAAAATCCTTTTAGCATGTATTATGCTTGTCTGCTGTATTTCCTCATCATATTTTTAAGTCATCAGAACTATACTGACACATGTCTCAAAGGAATATACAAAATTTAGGTTGTAAAAAACACATCATCGAAGGAAACGGCATTTACACATGAAGTTGGTGAACATATTTTTTCTAGGAATCGTAACTCTAGTATGATTAAATCTTTAGTGTAGTAAAGACTGGCTTCTCTATAGCACTGGATGAAACAAGCAAGGAAGCTCATCCCCATTCTGACTCCACCTCTGAAATGCCCTGGAGAATCTCCTTGCCCAATTCTTACCCAATACTGACAGTTCCTGCCCAAGCTCTCAGTGGCCCTCAGCATTCCCTTTACTCATGATTTACTACTGGTTTCTCTTGGGTTGTTATTATTATTCTAAAGGTACCTAAGAGGACAGTGGAAGCCAAAAGATGTCTGGGTGGCTAAGACTTCTTGAGAAAAGTGAGGTTGATTGGATAGCTGGAGAAATAGGTGGGTCTCATCTAAGCTGGATTATAAATCCTTGGGGATATGTTTTCCTTCATATACTTCTTGTCATTTTCTGTATTTGAAATGAATAGTATTAAATTTAAAGCAAAGAAATGTAAATGAAAATGTCCATTCTGCCATAGTACAAAAAATTACATTCCTATGGAAAGGTTGTGCTATCAAAAATGTTGTTATAAACTTAATTTCCATGTGATATGGGGTTAGAATCTAGAGAATTATATATACAATTCTTATCACTTTCATTGTTACTATGAACAAGACAAAACTGGTGTAAGAGATTAACAAAAGAAAGTACTTAAATGAGCAGCCAGCTACACAAAGCAGGCATGTATTCCTAGCCTGTGTGAGCCACAGAATTTTCATTCTTCTTATTTTGGTGCCAGTTCTTGATTGCAATTGTTATAATCAAAGGAAATCTGTGTTACACAAAACATGTTCCCTAATCAGTCAACTGTTTCTTAAGCAGTTAGTGTTAAACAAAACTTTCTCTGAGGAAGAAGTATCTGTACTTAATATCCATGAGTGGAAGTACTGTCTGTTCACCCCATACCAGTCTTTTAAAACAGCCCAGCCCATTCACTGAAGCCCTTCAGAATTTCTGATTTTGACTCTTTGTCCTATTTTGGTTTCATGCCTTCATCCTAGCTTCCCTTCAGTCCCCAAGACTTGTATCCCAGTTTTGGATTTAGCATGTCAGAAGCCTCTTCAGAACAGAGTTCCCAGGTACCACCACCTGGTCTCAATCACCCTGACCACGGATAAGAAGCGATGCTCTGGCCCTTAGCACGGGCCACAGCATGTGAGAACTGCCAGGTTTTGTCCAGTTCTTACCTCCTATGGGATGGACGCTGTATGGGGGTGATCAATAAGTAAGGTTCTTGAGAGTCCCTGGGACAGCAAGCAGATCAAACCAGTCAACCCTAAAAGAAATCACCCTGAATATTCACTGGAAAGACTGATGCTGAAGCTCTAATACTTTGGCCACCTGATGTGAAGAGTAAACTCATTGAAAAAGTCCCTGATGCTGGGAAAAACTGAGGGCAGGGGGAGAGAAGGGGGCAACAGAGGATGAGCTGGCTGGATGGCATCACTGACTCAGTGGACATGAGTTTGAGCAAGCTCCAGGAGATGGTGAAGGACAGGAAGCCTGGAGTGCCGCAGTTCATGGGGTCACAAAGAGTCAGACACAACTGAGCAACTGAACAACAGTAAGTAAGGAACACACAAGCCTCCTCAATTCTTTTTCAGTGTATTCTGTAGATACTCCCTGATATGGAAGAGCAGAGCAGGACAGATTCTCATACCTCTGGGAGGTTTGGTATAATCTAGTTTAGAAGAAAAGATTTGCACTAGACTAGGATTTCTTCCCATCTGGTGATTCCATAACCTATTCTTACCAGTGCTTGCAACTACAGAACTGAGTTATTTTGAGCAAGCATTTGTGGTTTGCAGCTCAATTCCTTCAGTGTGAACAAGCAGTGCTATTTATAGGGAACTCATTTTATTGCTTTAATTTATGTATCTGAAAGAATCTGCTCTAATTATGGGCAATTTTCAGTAGGGAAATGTGCTCTCATGCACCTCAGGAGATTTGTTTGTGGCCTATGGTTTTAAATAGCCCATTTATTCCCCAGTGAGTAGAAAATCAATTTTATGGATCTTCAAACATACATAATAACCATCATGAATAATACAGTTATATATTAAAGTGGCATTAGCACATTACACATTTGCTTTAATGGATTTTCTTTTGTTAATCTACAAACAAGTTGCCTATGTTTCTACTATGTATGTACTTCCAAGGGTATTTCTCATGTAACACAATACAAGGAAGAGCTTTGACTTACTCTATGGATTACTAGTAACCAAGACTGGTTAATGGCACTGACAGAAGACACAAAGCCTCAGGCAACAGATAAGACCCTCTAAGGCATAAGAAATGGTAGAGTGAATTTCCTCTGACTGCAAATGACCTTAAGGAAACATGGTATGTCCAGGCAAAGCTGGCCCTCCCTACCAAGTATCTGATATATACCTTTCCAACCCAGCTTTCTCACTGACACAGAGTTATATTTCTCAACCAAAAGTTGAATGAGAATATTCATCTCCTCAAAAACCGGAAGTGCATTTTTGTTGCTTATAAAGTTTGAATCCCTAGCTGGCTTCTTTACCCATTTGTTCCCCCAGCAATGCCATATTCACTAACATTTCATGCCTTGCTTATGTAATTTCCTCTGACTCCAATGCCTTGTCCACCTGTTAAAACCCTGCTTCACACTGAAGGATATTAAATAACACCACTCCCAGGAAACTTTTTCTGATCACAATCAACCCTCCTGAGTTAAAATCAACACCCTTCCAACCTGTCAAAGCAGTTATTTCATGCTGTATATCATGACTAGCCACTGACGTATCACCTGTTAATTTCTACACTCCTGGATTTCAGATTGTCCCATTTATCTGTGCATATCCCACAAATTCCACATGTATCCCCTACACAGAAGTTGTGAAGAAGAAGTTGTGTGATTGCTATGTGAGCACAGTACTGAGTGGTGGGATAAATACTGCATGGTGGGGATGAATAGAATATTCCCATCATTATCCCAGTCCTATCAAGGGGAAACTTGGAATCCAAAGAATCTGATCAAAGCTGAAACACCCCTCTTAGACAGATGGTGTATTTGTTGGCTCATGTCTTCAGGCCAACTGTTTCCCGGCACAAAAAGAAAAAGAAAAAGAAAAGAAAGCAGGTTCCATTTTTTTTTAAAGGATAAGAAAATCATAGTAACAAGAGAGTTATCCTTTCTTCAGTGTGAGTTTAGTCTATATTGTCTCAGACAAAAAACAATGCTTACATTGGTGAGGTGTGATTACTTTCTGGTTGACCAGTGGGAAAGGTAAGCTTTTTACTTATTATAGTTGATTGTGGTTCTCATGGTCAGGATACTGACCTGGGATTAGAACAGCTACTTTCACCTCATTTAGGGGTCTGGGGCTTGTTTCTTCCCTCCAGAGTTGACTGAATCAACATTCAGTTCAGTTCAGTTCAGTCGCTCAGTCGTGTCTGACTCTTTGCAACCCTGTGGATTGCAGCATGCCAGGCCTCCCTGTCCATCACCAACCCCCAGAGTCTACCCAAACCCATGTCCATCGAGTTGGTGATGCCATCCAGCCATCTCATCCTCTGTCGTCCCCTTCTCCTCCTGCCCCCAATCCTTCCCAGCATCAGGGACTTTTCCAATGAGTCAAATCTTAGCATGAGGTGGCCAAAGTATTGGCTTCAACATCAGTCCTTCCAATGAACACCCAGGACTGATCTCCTTTAGGACAGATTTGTTGGATCTCCTTGCAGTCAAGAGTCTTCTCCAACACCACAGTTCAAAAGCATCAATTCTACGGTGCTCAGCCTTTTTCACTGTCCAACTCTCACATCCAAACATGACTACTGGAAAAACCATAGCCTTGACTAGATCTTTGTTGGCAAAGTAACGTTTCTGCCTTTCAATATGCTATCCAGGTTGGCCATAACTTTCCTTCCAAGGAGTAAGCGTCTTTTCATTTCATGACAACAATCACCATCTGCAGTGATTTTGGAGCCCCAAAAAACAAAGTCTGACACTGTTTCCACTGTTTCTCCATCTATTTCCCATGAAGTGATGGGACCAGATGCCATGATCTTAGTTTTCTGAATGTTGAGCTTTAAGCCAACTTTTTCACTCTCCTCTTTCAATTTCATCAAGAGGCTTTTTAGGTCCTCTTCACTTTCTGTCATAAGGGTGGTGTCGTCTGCATATCTGAGGTTATTGATATTTCTCCCAGCAATCTTGATTCCAGCTTGTGCTTCTTCCAGCCCAACGTTTCTCATGATGTACTCTGCATATAAGTTAAATAAGCAGGGTGACAATATACAGCCTTGACATACTCTTCTTCCTATTTGGAACCAGTCTGTTGTTTCACGTCCAGTTCTAACTGTTGCTTCCTGACCTGCATACAGGTTTCTCAAGAGACAGGTCAGGTGGTCTGGTATTCCCATGTCTTTCAGAATTTTCCACAGTTTATTGTAATCCACACAAAGGCTTTGGCATAGTCAATAAAGCAAAAGAAGATATTTTTCTGGAACGCTCTTGCTTTTTCGATAATCCAGCAGATGTTGGCAATTTGATCTCTGGTTCCTCTGCCTTTTCTAAAACCTGCTTGAACATCTGAAAGTTCATGGTTCATGTATTGCTGAAGCCTGGCTTGGAGAACTTTGAGCATTACTTTACTAGTGTGTGAGATGAGTGCAATTGTGTGGTAGTTTGAGCCTTCTTTGGCATTGACTTTCTTTGGGATAGGAATGAAAACTGACCTTTTCCAGTCCTGTGGCCACTGTTGAGTTTTCCAAATTTGCTGGCATATTGAGTGTAGTACTTTCACAGCATCATTTTTCAGAATTTGAAATAGCTCAACTGGAATTCCATTCCCTCCCCTAGCTTTGTTTGTAGTGATGCTTCCTAAGGCCCACTTGACTTTGCACCATCAACATTAGTACCACAAACAAAACAAAACACCTTGTCAAAGTCTGATGGGGTTAGATTTTCAAGATTCAAAAAGGTTTCTCTGGACAGAGCTTCTTCTCCCTCATTGGAAAGAATTTCCCCAGAAAAAGCATGAGGATGGGGCCTTTTAAGGGTGGAGGGGAGGATGAAGGGAAGAAAAAACAGAAGGACGGACCTACAGAAGACAGTTTCCCTTTGAAGCCCATGCTGGGTAGAGTCTTTGCTTGGATAGGACAAAGGAATGCCTTGGATTCAGCCACAGTCGATGCTTCTTTCACACTGCCCCACTACCCTGAGATCTGACACAGCCATGGAAAACAACAACCACACACCTCACATACCTGGATTGAGGCTCTGTTTGATCAGGCAGGCCAAGGGCTCAGGCAAAGACAGAGCTGGAAGGAATTCTGTCCCCAGGTGGATTACTGAGAGGGGTCACACCTGAATAGTGGCCATGGTAAAGAGACCCACTGTCTCCAGAAAAAGAGAACATGAGACAGAGAGATGGTCACACTGGACTTCTAGGTGACTGTATTGATAGATCAGCAGTTCAGTTCAGTTCAGTTGCTCAGTCATGTCTGACTCTTTGCAACCCCATGGACTGCAGCACGCCAGGCCTCTCTGTCCATCACCAACTCCCGGAGTGTACTCAGACTCATGTCCATTGAGTCGGTGATGCCATCCAACCATCTCACCCTCTGTCGTCCCCTTCTCCTCCTGCCTTCAATCTTTCCCAGCTCAGGGTCTTTTCAATGAGTCAGTTGTTTGCATCAGGTGGCCAAAGTACTGGAGTTTAAGGGCATCCTAAAAACCAACAGCTGATGAGTAATGGGGATTCTGATAAGGAAAAATTTCTCATAGTTGGGGGCTTAGAATGGATGAGTGGAGATTTAGGGAACTCTTGGTGAACTCTCTGCTGAAATAAATCATTTGCATAGAGAGAGAAAGCAAAAAAAATCTATGTGGAGGCCATCCTGAAGAAAGCATTAAAGGCTATCTGACCTCCCTTTCCCAGCTGGTGAGTGCCAGGGTTTTCCTATCCAGCTGAGTTGGATTTGTCAGAGGACCTCATTGGCTGCACCGTATGAGCTAGATATGAGAGGCACATTTCGGGAAAAAGTTCAACCCAAAGCCAAGCAGGTGTCCAAATTCACTGTCAATAGGATAGAGCAGGGCAATGAGAAATCTTGCAATGGGACATAGGACAGGTTTGAGGTAGGAGGGTCCTCTGAGCTGGAGGACAGGGTTTGCTTTTTTCCGGTGACCCAGGGGCACTGATATCTGGATAGGAGGAAACTCCTAACAGTACTCACTGGCAGCCTCCACCCTTGCAAATGCTTGCCTAGGGAATTTGGATTTTATGCTATTAGCAATAGAAAATCATGGGAATTGTTTGTAGTGCTGTGTTTTGCCTTTCTTTAGAAGGGCAATGAGTGAAGAAAGTACTGTTGAGGGGAATTATTCTGGAAACAATATACAGGATGAGATGGAGGACAGAAAAAGAGCAGAGGTTGAAATTGCATGAAATGATAAGGGACTAAACTATAGGATGACAATAAGACTAGAAAGAAATGAATGTATGTGTGAGAAGATACAAATGAAAAATCAACAGGTCTTGGTATTTGGCCAAATATGAAGAACAGAGAAAGGTATGTTTCAGCGATGACAAGTTTTGAATCTAAGTGAAGATGAAAGCGTTGGCACCAATCAGGAGTAAGAATAGTTAGCCTTTCCATTGTCTCCCCTTCAAGTTCTCCCTGAGCATATTTTGGTGGAAATAACTCATTTTAGGGAAGCCGATAAGCTAAAAATAATTGTATTAGGTAATTTGAGCAGAGAAAGAGAAAGAATTAAACTCTTCCCTGATTACAAAATTCTTCCAGCTAGATAGGAAGGTAATATAAACAGAGTCCAGTGAAGATATCATAAACTCAAGCTAATATTTTTTAAATATTGTTCTATAGGTGCTTAGTAGGAATGGGAATAAACTATTATTTATTACAAAAGCTGTGCTTTTTTATGAAAAAGAACTGATTACATGATCTAAACGTAACAACATCTTCACATTTTATAGTTTTAAAATCATTCCTACCAAATAACATCGTTCAAATTTTATTTTGCTGAACCCATTGGAATTTGCTTTATTTAGAAAAGCAGTGTTCCAGTTTCAATCAGTTTTCAGCTATAGAATCTTCAGAGGCATTATCTGACACAGAAGACATCTAACACTGTTTTATTTGATTTTTCCACATCATATTCAGAAAATTAAATATATACTGCACAAAAAATATTTACATAAACAAAGAAGGAAACATTCATTTAGGGATTTACTCCTGTAGCCAAAAATCAAGACTGAAATGATTTGGCCAAAATATTTCACATTTCTGTAGTTGTTTGTTTGTTTGGGGTCCTTCTCCCTCCAGTTTTCTTCTGCAGTATTTTGAAATAGCACATTTCTTGGGAGTCCTATGAAGGTTTCAAAATTTAGACAATAAAGCAAACCACTGGTTCTCAGTAACAGTACCATGCCTTGCAGTGCTAGATGTCACGGTTTTAGCTGACTGAGACTTCAGGAGACTGTCAGCTGATCTCATGGTTGATATCCAACTTATAATTGCATGGTGCAACATGCATTTATGTGTTGCAAGATTCTCACCAGAGATTGCTGTTTGGTATTTCTACCCAAGAACGCCAAAGGAGCAAGACAAGTTACATTTAATCTGTTATTCAAGGAGCTACTTAATTAACCACCATGATATTCCCAATTAGTTCCAGTGTGTCCACATGAATCCCTATTGACTGGAGTCCCAACAGGCTAGTTACTTTTTAAATCAGCTCTGAATTTCAAATAGTTTCTGTTGTGGGGAATTACATAGGAGTCAATCATTAGACAGTCAACGGGTTTGTTTCAGCAAACTCTGTTACAAAATCACTTAAAAATGTGGCCATTTACAAGGCCATTGGTCACTAGCTGGGCTGAAGGCATAGCCTTCTTTCTATTCTACAGCAACGTGCTTAGCTTTACATGGATAATACTAATATCTTCTCCCCATCTCTGAAAAGCCAGAATTATAATTCAATGAATCTTTCAATCTGTGATATTAGAAAATCCATCGAATTCGGAGACTAAGAAATTTCCTTTGGAAACCAACATTCTGGTATGTTAGTTTCCTGGTAACAAAGTACCGCAGACTCAGTGACTTAAAACAGAAATGTGCTTACAATTCTAGAGGCTATTTGCCCACCATGAGAGTATCAGCAGCGCTGGTTTCTTCTGAGGGCTGTGAGGGAGGAACCTGGTCCAGGTCTCTCTCCTTGCCTTGTAGATGGGATCCGCTCCCTGCATCTTCACACTGTTTCCTCTGTGCACTCTGTCTGTGCCTAAACTTCCTTTTCTCAGGACAGCCATCGTATGAAGGCCCACCTATAAGACCTCATGTGAATTTAATTACCTCTTTCAAGACCCTGCTTCTTCTAGTGACTCGGATGATAAAGAATCTGCCTGCATTTCAGGCGACCTGGGTTCGATCCCTGGGTCTGGAAGATCACTGGAGAAGGAAATGGCTACCCACTCCAGAATTCTAGCCTGGAGAATTCCATGGACAGAGGAGACTTGGCGGGTTACAGTCCATGGGGTCGCAAAGAGTCGGACATGACTGAGGGACTAACACTTTCACACTTTCAAGACCCTGTCTCCAAATATAGTTACACTCTGAAGTACCACGGTTGAGGGAGTGGTTAAAACTTCAACATAAGACATTTTTAGGGAAGCACAATTCATAACATCTGGAGACACGGTTTTATGGATCTTAAAGACCTTTAGCCTGTTTGAGTCAGTGTAGACCCTGGCTCTCAGGCGAAGTGAGTCCCAAATGTGTGCCCAGATCACAGCAGCACTACCTGACATGGATCCCGGGCTTGCTTTCTTCTCTTACTTCAGCTCTAATTTTGCCACATCATCTCCTCACAAGGCTTCTGAGAGAATTCTCCCTGTGGCTACCAGCCTGGGAGAACTCCCAAGTCCTTGTACAGGTGCAGGCTCTGCTCCCACAGCTGCCAGTCCTTGGGCCGCCACAGCCATGCCCCCCACCATTGTTGTCAGCTGGGCTCCCGAAGCGGCTGACCTGTACCCAAAGTCTCGGGAGCCTTCTTGACTAACATATTCAGCTCTAGCCTCCAACCCTCACCACACAGAGGACCCCAAACAGTCCAAGGGATGAGGAAGAGACTTCATTCAGCCCTCTCCAGCCTTTTCCCCCTCCCCCTCAGCCCATCAGTCCTACAAAGTGTCCTCTTAGTTTCAAGGCAGGGACTTCGAGGAATGGAAACAAGCAACCTCCGGCACATGAATACATTTGGGGGGTAAGGGTGGGCAGTGTGGGTGGGTGGGTGGTGAACTGCTGTGCAGGTGGGGAGAAGGTGTGTGGTGTGCTTGTATGTATGGACAGTATTGATTATTTTAGTACAGATGCTGATTTTCCAGTCCCAGCTCTCTGATCACCTGTCTACCAACATTTACAGATATGTTAATGTTTATGTCTGTAAGGTTTCTTAAAACTCATTATTTAATATTTCATGATTCTCTTTATCTTAACACATTTGTAAATGTTGGTAGACAGGCCAATCATTCAGAGAACTAAAACTGAAAAATCAACTTCTGTGCTAAAATAATCAATACAAAAACAAACACACTTATAGGCTTCCCAGGTGGCACAGTGGTAAAGAATCTGCCAGCAATGCAGGAGACACAGGAGACTAGGGTTTGCTCCCTGGGTCAGGAGGATACCCTGGAGTAGGAAATGGCAACTTACTCTGGTATTCTTGCCTGGAAAATTCCAAGTTCAGAGGAGTCTGTCGGGCTTACAGTCCAAGAGGTCCCAAAGAGTTGGACATGACTGAGTGACTGAGCATACACACACACAGATATTTATCTTTAGAGTTTATGTGAAAAAATTGGGAGGGAAAAAGAAATAGTGTTTCCAAGCTTACATAATAGTTCATAAAACATTGTATTTTATAAGTCTGAATGCTGACATATTGTCTAATGATCTGATATTATAACTGTGTAAAGAGTTTCATATGAAAACACTTTGGAGCATTTGCCTGGTTCATGACATCCCCCTAAAATATGCCCCCTCCACCTAAAGTGGATGAATCTCTACCCTCCTTTCCATAGTGAGTTGGACTGGAGTGGACAACTGAACCAGGCTTGGCCAATCAGAATTCCTTCCCTGGGAATTTGGAACTGAACTTGACGATAGAAAGCAGCTATCTGTGTGATCCTATGAAGGGGCCATGTTCTCCACTGCCAGCACTGTCCAAATACAGGGACAGTGGCCCGTTTCTCCTGTCGCAACCCACCTCTGGGGTGAGGGCCCATCCTCTGTGGGGAAAGACTTAGATATGTCCTGCTCCACTGAAAGGGCTGGTCCACATGGGCAGATCAGATGGATATCTTTAAATTCTTGAATCCAGGAGGTCCCCTTCTGAGCCAAGGGGATGTAATGTACTAGCTGCTGTCAGCAGAGGGACCTCTACTGGCAGCAGAGCAACAGAGCCCAGCTCTTTGTGGCTCCCTGAAACAAGGACAAGTGTGGGTCACTCCAAGGGTTACCCACGACCTGCTGGCCTGGCTGGGATCCCCCACGTGGTTCCCAGCCCTGCTGACTAAGGCAATCATAGCTTCTCTAGGCCAACTCTGCCTTCATCTATGTGGATCCTGGAAGGTCCTGGTCTCTCATCCCAGGCTTCACTACCTGCCTCCCTTCTTCTGGGGGAAAGGGACAGTTACACTCAGGGTCTTATTCCAGCTTCTTTCCACTGTATTATTTTTAGGACATAAACTCTATACCCTGCTTCCTTCAAGGTCTTTCCTTTCATTTCTGACAATCCCTTTTTCTTTCAACAAAACCAACCTCATTCAAATTAAAACCTTGGCTTCTATGTGTGTCTTCATGCAGAATTTGGCTTCTTCATAAGACTCCCGTGAACTACTCCAGGGCAACTGTCTACTGCGGGCAGGTATTCGAGCAATTGCCCCTGCAGGTGAGGCACTTTGGCGCCTGGCTGTGCCGACTCCCACGGTGGCCCCCACCACCATACTGGGAGTCCGGGGGGCTGACCACATGGATGCCCTCACCCAGGGCCACTGTGCCAGGCCCACCTGACCCAGATCTCTATGCTGCCCAGCAGTGGTCAAACAGTTCCATGACTCCACTGCCCTATAGGCTCCTGCATCACCAGAGCAAGCCATGCTTCACCATCAAGAGGCTCAATACACTCTTATTTTCTTTTCCATTACTACAGGATATTGAATCCCCTATACAGTAGGACCTTGTTGTTGATCCATTCTATATATGTGTTAGTCGCTTAGTTGTGTCTGACTCTCTGTGACCCACCAGGCTCCTCTGTCCATGGGATTCTCCAGGCAAGAATACTGGAGTGGTTGCCATTTCCCTCTCCATTATTCTATATATAACAGCTTGCTAATACCAAACTCCCAATCCATCTTCCTCCTATCCCCCCACCCCTTGGCAACCACAAGTCTGTTCTCTTGTCTGTCAACACCCTCATTTAGTTGCAAAGCCTCCCCACCCAAACCTGCCCGAATTAAAACTCCTTGGGGAAAGGGGGAGAAAGACAGAATATACAGGAAACTTCTGTATCTTCCTCTCCATTTTCCTATGAATCTTAAAACTACCTTAAAATGTGAAGTCTTACCAAAAAGAGTTTCAGCTTCCAGAGCTACTGTTTCTGACAAAAAAAGCTTATTTTGTGGGGAAAAAAAAGCAAGCCTTGATATCTTTGCATACTGTTTGGAACTTTCTTAATTCTCTTTGAGGCAGTGTGGATGGCTCTGGAGCAGAAGTACAGAACAGAAACACAGATTCATATTTCAATCACCTCCGAAGTGGGTAAACTCACTATTCTTGGAGGTCATATTCCACTTTGTGAATGAGGGAACAGGTAAAAGCCAGTTGGCAGGGATGGTAAGAAAGTGTACTTACAAAGAGGAGCAGAGAGGACAGCTGAGGAGAGAACTATGTGGGCTCCTGATACTCGTCAGTTTCCTAGTTCCTGCCCAGTTAGAGCTACCTTTTCATCCTCATTTTTTTTTTTAAATACAAAAATAAAAAAAAATCAGGGTATTTATTTTTTCTCCAAATTCCTGGTTTAATAAGGTCTTGTTTATTTTGAGAAAAAAAGGTCCCAAACATCAGGCTGTTCACAAAAATAACCCACAGTATCAACTTTAGAAAACAAATCTTAAGACTATTACACTAGTTATTTTCCTAGAGGATGCATTTAACATGCCAACTCTCATTCACAAAAATACATTGTTACATTTGTGTTGAACAGCCCCACAGAGCACTCTTATGTGGGGTATAACACACATACCTCTAACTCAAAGCTGCTCTCAGGTTCTACTCAACTAATGAGACTGCCTTGGTAGTTAGGGAAGCAACTATTGTATGAACTGTACTCCCTGTATAACAAGAGATTATTTTGGAGACAGTTGATAAAAACCATACATCCTTTTTATTGTTAAGTCATAAAGAGGTATCAAAATTAAAAGCAAAAATTACAGGGTAAGACTTAACATAACTACTAGGAGGGTCAAAGGAAGTGAAAATGGGACTAGGCGCAGGGCAATATGAATTAATGAACATGGGAAGGACAAGGATGGGGAGAACAGTGAGCATGTGCTGAAGATACTAGGGGAGAGGATCTGGTGAAAATTTTGATCTTAGACAAGCGCCTAGGTAAAGAAATAATGGGACAAGATTTCTAAACCCCGCTATGTGCTTAAGAGTCATCCTCGCCATTGGCGCTGTCTCTGTCATCCTCTCCTTCCTCAGCCTCTTTTTCATCATCCTTGATCAACTCCAGCTCCTTGTTTGCTCTGCTCCTTTTCAATTTTTTCCAGGCTTTCCAGTAAAGAATCCACTTTTTGCTTTATCTGGGTTAACTCCTTCTTAATGGTCTGAAGGTCATCTCCTTTCAACTTTCCAGATTTAGAAGATCCCCGCTGTCCACTCTTAGAATTGAAGCCACTTTTGCTCCTTCGTGAGGTGTTTCCTGATACACGCTGGCGTTTTGAGGGCACTACAGCCCGAGCAATAGGAGGGGGAGGAGGAACACGTGCTGGGTAACTGTACATCCTGTCGTAATAATCTCGTTGAAAGTCATAGTCCAAGTCAAAAGATGAGCCGTACGTCTCCGCTGCAGATCGTTTCACACCAGCTTTTCCTCGGTTCACTTTTGGCTCTGCAGCCAGATTAATATCTAAAACCTGGCCAGCAATCATTCTGCCATCCTCTCCTGCCACAGCAGCCCGGCCATTTCTCTCATTAACATGCTGAACGAAGGCAAAGCCCTTATGAACAGAGCAACCCACGATTTTGCCGTATTTTGAGAAGATTGCTTCTACGTCAGATTTCTTGACCACAAGGGTATTGAGAGTCCCAATGAATACACGAGACACGAGAGTTCATGGAGCGAGGATCCGTCTTGTTGGTAACATTGCTGGCCATTGTCTTTGATGATACGGTGCCTCACAAAGCTGAAAAATGTAGCTGAAGGTCAAAAAACTCTCACGGGAGGGGGAAGGGAGAAGAGAGTCGATTCTGAATCTCCTACCCCTGGGTTCTACGTGGAGAAGCCGATTGCTGCTCGAGGTCGGCAACGCGGGCGCAGTCGCTCAGCCTTCGCCTCTTCACAAAATCATCCTCATATTCTTAAACATCACTGTATTTCTAAAATAGATTTCTAATTTTCCTTAAGCTAGCTCAAATGAGCTTACATATTTAGCAACCAGAGCAGTGATAACAAATACAGTTTTATAGTTTCAAAGTTAATCTACATTTTTCTGTCTTTAAATTTTTTTTAACATTAATAGGTAGTTGAATGGTCCTACAATTTTTGTTAGGAAAGTTGGCATTATTTCTGCAACTCTGTGGTTAAAATTTTCTTGATGAAGATTTCAGAATGTGGCTGTAACATAAAATCGCAAGTGTTGGTACCCATCTGGAAACAGATACTGACACATCAGACTAGCTCCCCGATGCTAACTGGTAGCTGTGGGCTATGGACATCTTCTCCAGATAAAGGCTCCCTCTGAGCATGAGGAATAGCAGGAAGAGACTGGACCTTGGGAGAAAGTGACAGTGATCCACCCTCAGTTACTGTCAAATGCTCCTGATGTTGTTGATCCCTTCGCCTTGATTTGAGGCCTGCCATACGCTAGGCAGGCTTCTCCGATGGCTCAGCGGTAAAGAATGGCCTGCAGTGCAGGAGACAGGGGTTCAATTCCTGAGTCAGGAAGATCCCCTGGAGGAGGAAGTGGCAACCTGCTCCAGCTTGTCTGGGAAATTCCATGGTCAGAGGAACCTGGTGGGCTATCGTCCATGGGGTTTTCAAAGAGTTGGACACAACTTAGCAACTAAACAACAGGAACAACAAATATGCTGGGTATAACAATCAAAATTTGTTTACCTATCATTTTCACTCTCCCTAACACCTTCTCTTTAGGGAAGCTTAAGGGAAATTTTGCTGTCATGACTCTCCTCCCTTAAGCTGGAGCAATCAAATCTCCCTGGAGGGAATTTGAGGATTCAAGACTCCATCAATCTCGATTGGAGTCTGGGTGGAAAGTCACTGCTGCGGTTAGCTGGTCATGAGTATTCTGAAGCAGACACTGCTGGTGGGACAGATAAAGTAGATGTGCAGAGGGAAGGGGAAACTAGGAAATATTTAGCTTCTCTGAGAGGCTGGAAACAAATTCATTTCTGAACCCTCAGCTTCCTGGGCACTGGTTCTTCCTGAGCCTGCACTGATATCCTGTCCAGGATTCCTTGAGATATACTTGGATTCTTCAAAAAAACTTCCCTATGTGCTTAAACTGATTTGAATGGGCTGTTTTGCAGTCAACCAAGAGCTTACTGTAGTCATTACATAATTGATAAGAGTAGGTGGTCTGTCACCCATTCACCTGATTCTCAGAACAGGTAACATATAAAAAAGAACATAATTCAAGTTTATTGCCTTTGCATGTATCTTTTCAAGCAAAGAGGAGTTCTTGAATTTCTTCAATTTCTTTTTAATATGAACAGATTTAAGAACTTGTTATATAAAGTGCCATTGTATTTTAGTTGCTGGCCTAGATGTGTGAGCCAAAAATTATCTATGCTTAAGATATGGGATGACAGATTCAGGAGTTCCCATTTTAAATAATATTGAGAACTTCAGATCCTTTTCTTCACAAATTTCAACTACTTATGGAGTGGCGTTGTGCCAGAAATCTCCTACCATCTGTAGGATCCAGGTTGAACTCTAATGAACAAAAAAGCTAACTGAAAATGGAATGCTATCTTTGCCCAAAATAGACATAGACATCTTGGTCAGAGCTTTCCTAGACAATTAAATCTAAAAGAGACAAACGAGGTTAGGGATTCTTAACCTGGAGTGCATTCTGTATTGGGTTAGACTGTGTTGTTGTTCAGTCACTCAGTCGTGTCTGACATTTTGTGACCCCATGGACTGCAGCATGTCAAGTCTCCCTGTCCTTCACCATCTCCTAGAGTTTGCTCAAACTCATGTCCATCGAGTTGGTCATGCCATCCAACCATCTCATTCTCTGTCGTCCCCTTTTCCTCTTGCCTTCAGTCTTTCCCAGCTTTAGGGTCTTTTCAAGTGAGTCAGCTCTTCACATCAGGTGGGCAGAGTATTGGAGCTTCAGCTTCAGCATCAGTTCTTTCAATGAATATTCAGCGTTGATTTCCTTTAGGATTGACTGGTTTGATCTCCTTGCTGTCTGAGGGACTCTCAAGTCTACTCCAACACCACAGTTCGAAAGCATCAATTCTTCCTCGCTCAGCCTTCTTTATCGTCCAACTCTCACATCTATATACGACTACTGGAAAAACCATAGCTTTGACTAAATGGATCTTTGTCAGCAAAGTAACATCTCTGCTTTTTAATATACTGTCTCGGATTTTATCTAGGCTTTGAGTCCACTGAAATTTATGCTCAAGTTAAGGTCTGGGTGCATCATGAGAAGAGGATCAATGCACTTAATCAGATTATCAGGATATGTGGCACAAAGAATTAACAACCCATGAAAGCCCAACTCTCTTTTCACAGAAGAGAAAATCAGGGTATAGCAAAGGTGTGATCTGACAAGTCACACAGTAAGACATTAGCAGAGTCCAGGACTGGAGTCCAGCATCCCTATCCTTACTGCGTGTTCCCTTGCTTCGTGACCGTCCCAGAAGTCCAAATAAAAGCCTTTTTAGTCAGCTTGCAACAAATAAGCAAAGAAGTATGTTCTTTAATGTAAAGAAAGTTTGCGGACTCTAATAATGTTTTCCTCAGTAAATATTAGCAATAACTTAAACATTATCAGGGTAACCTCCTGGATTCTTGAGGATACTCATGGAATCACATAAGGCAATGTCTGTACTTTATGAAAGTCTGTGACTATTTTAGAGCTCTTCTATGTTTCTATATGCAGTAATTCCACTGCAGCCCTGGGGTCTGGAGAGCGTCTCATGATCCACTTCTTACAAGTGAGAAACAAAAGGTCAAAAAGCTTTAATGACTTGTTTGAATGTTTTGTTGCCTGAAGATAAAGCCATTTATTAAACAGAGATTCTCTGACCCCCAGTTCTTGATCTGTAGCACTCAGCTTTGAAGTATCAAATTGTACTTCTCTGGATGATGGAAATGCAGCTATAGATGTAGAGATGTGAGTGACTTGGTGGCAAATAAATGGTGGATGAGTCAGAACTCCACTTCATGTTTCCTGAATTTTCTCTGGTCACTAACAGTACAAAGTTCTCCATTTTGTTTGGGGAAGTACTAAAATCTCACCTAGTGGAGAGGCAGGGTGGTGTAGGAGAGCACCGGACTAGGGAGACAGGGGCCCGGGGGCTTGCCGGGTCAGCGGGCTCTGTCACCTGTCGGCTGTGAGTCCTTTGACAAGTCACCAACTGCTGGGCTCAGGTTGATCTGGGGAATAGAGCAGGTGATCTTAATATTCTACCCCTTTTCATCATGGGTCCAGTCATTAGTAGTTTATAGTTAAAAGCTTGCTTTACTGAGATGCATAGAAAAACAAACAAAAAACCTAAATGTTTTCTTCTACACCAAACTCTTTGCTGTGAAGTTTGGTGTTCCCTATCAGGTGGTGTGGGATTCTACCTCAACCTTTTTTCTTTTTAATTAAGAAAAATAAAAAACATTTAGCTTCACCGGATCTCAGTTGTGGCATGTGGGATCTTCGCTGCATCCTCACTGTGGTGCAGGGAGTCTCTCTGGTGGAGGTGCACACCTCAGTTGCTCCACAGCACGTGGTATCAGTTTCCAGACGAGAGATCAGATCCACGTCCCCCGAAGTGCAAAGCAGATTCTTAGATCACTGAACTACCCGAAGTCCCTCTGCTTCAACCTTTGAGATGCAGGCTGTGACAGGGGCTGGGCTGAGCTTAAGCGACCTAGGTACACTGATTCCTAGCTTGCACAGTGAGCTGGGATTTCATGCAGCCCTAAGTAAAGCCGTCTGGCCTGTGATGAGGCAGGAATGTTTGAATAAAGATGCCATAAGCCAAGGTCACTACTAATTTTCATACGCGATTACTCTTATTGGTATGTTGTTTTACTTCAGTGAATCGCACTAAACATCAAAAGAACTAAAAGAACTTGCATCAGTTCTCCCCTCCGCCCCCCCAGTTAACCCTGTTTGGTAGCACTCTTGTGAAAGGTTAACAAAGACCTATTTAACAATCAAATCCAACAGCCTGTTCTCATCCCACTTGAAGCTCACCTAATTTGACGACTGATGACCTCCTCTGTAGCTTCCTGGATGCTAGTTCTCTCCCCGATCTCCTGATGGCCCTTTCTTTCGTGTCTGGCGGCTCTTCTCACCCCACCTGCCCCGTGTTAGTATTTCCCAGGACTCTAACTTTCTCCTGTTTCTGCGGTCTCTCACTCTGAGAGCTTCAACCACCATTTACGACACGCCAGTTTAACGCCCAAATCCACGAACCCTGTCTTGATCCGAGCTCCAGACTTTCCTGATCCCCACACTTTGTTTCCAAGTAAACCCTCAACAGCTCCACTAAGACAAACTGAGGGCCTGTCAAACTCTGTGCCCAGCGGAGCTCATGGTCTGCCTCCCCACCCCCG
Source organism: Antilocapra americana (assembly GCA_007570785.1). Classification (NCBI taxonomy): domain Eukaryota; kingdom Metazoa; phylum Chordata; class Mammalia; order Artiodactyla; family Antilocapridae; genus Antilocapra; species Antilocapra americana. The sequence continues at coordinate 5,055,466 of ML661353.1, forward strand.
CCCCCACCAGCAGCCTCCAGGACTGGCTATGATACCCACTCCGGGTTCACATGCCCTGGAGTGAGGGCGGAGTGTGGGTCTGCATGTGAGCTGTTTGTAATTCTCTTATTCTTTGAATTTGTTCTGAATAATGTCATCTGTTTAGTAGTATAAGTATTTTAGGCTCGGTAGCCATACCCTAATTTGTTCTTTTAGTCACCTTGTTCTCAGATGCATGACTAAAAAATGTTCATGGTAATTTTTGCTGTATTTAGAAAACTCTGGAGTTTTAAGAAAATACTTAGCAACACATGATTTCTCTGAAGGCTGTCCACTTAAGAAACAAAGTTAACAACCTTCATATTTGAGGTTGTCAGGGCCTATGCTGCTTCTTTCCTCAACCTTCTTTAATTGCCTCACTGGAGCCCTCACACTTGTCCACATTAAGGAGCTGGAGGCAACTCTGGGGTTTTAAATACACAGAGGTTTTCTTTCATTAAGGACAGAAACCAAAGCAGAAACAATTGTCACCTACAAATTAATTCCTTCTCAAGGTATCAGTGAGTTTCCAAACCTCTCAATGCAGTGTTTCCTTCATAAAAAGAGGAAATCAGTGCCAAATTTGCTGGTTTGCCTAAAGGGATTAATTAGGTCACAACTGTAATGATAAAGATAGCCTGCAAGCTTTCAATAAAGGTGCTACTTCCAGAATTTTTCCACTCAGTCCAGGAAAGGAGAATAAACTAGATTTCACAATTATATCTATATATAATTTTTTTTTTTTTACAAGCGAATGGTTTTTTAAAACTCTAAGAATTGGAATTAAGTATCTGGTTATTTCTCATCAGTCAAGCTGTCTTCTCACTGATAACAATCAGAAAGATATGCTCCAATTTGAGAATCAGCTTATGCATGCAGAAGTTCTGTCTAATCAATGTACGAGCATGTTCCAATGATAGAGTAACTGGCTGAATTCAGAAAGGAAAAAGACGACCTTGTCCATTTTAACTGCTGATGAAAAACATCCTCACATTATGCTGTCAGAGACTTAAGGGTAGAAAGCATGTTGTAGCTCTTCTTTAGAACTGAACTAAAATGATGAGACTCTGGAGGGCTTTACAATACGAGAACATGCCACCAAAAGAAAAAAAAAAATCACTTTGTCTTCTGGGAAGGCTACTAAATAACAGGGTATGGGGCTAGACCACAGATGTTTGGTTTAACAGTTCACAGTTGAGGATGGTATGGAGTCTCAGAAAACTATAAAATCCTCAGCCGAGCCAGTTACCGGTAAGACTCCACCTCCGTGTGCACTACTTAAATATCTTCCTACATACTTGAGCCTAAATGACCTGTCAGCAGAGGGTGTCTGTGACAGTTACAAGAGAACGGCCTTACTTGCTCAGGATTGTGTGTGGGTGTTGAACATGGCACTCTGAAGCATAAATTTATGAGGTGCAAACTTTTAATGCAAAGATGACTCATAAAGTTTCAGAATGTGTAAATATGAAGCACAATCTTAACTTATACCGTCACTGGTGCTCACCCACAGCAAAACTAGCCTTGGTTGATTACCAAATTGTTTCAACTACCAGGAAATTGACAAAAATCTGTCACTCTTAATAGGATGATGAGAAAAATTCTTGGGTTGATTGTAACACTTGTGTGGTGCTATCATCTTAAACCAGTGTTACATGTACTTAATCTGCATTTTGCAATATTATGTTTGATGGCAGCATTCAATTAACTCTATTTCTGATATTGTAAAGAAATCAATTCTTTTGAAAAGCTACACTGGAAAAGTTAAATAGACAGCAATTACATAGTAGAGTAACAAAATTCGAGGTAACTTCTCACTTAAGTGTCTGGAATCAGGCAGTAAGAATAAAACAGAAAAAGGATCATAACTAAACATTTGATCTGAATGCTGCAATAAAACTAAGATCAGTATTTTTTAAATTCATTTTTGATGTTACTTGAGAGTTTTATGCAGTTGCTACAAAAATGTCATAAAAATTTCCACTAATTAAGGTGAATTGGCAAAAACTAGACCTTTAACCTTATTGGGAGCAATACCTGGAAGTAGATTATTTAGCTGTCAGAAAAATAACCTTGGAAACTGTGATCAAACAGACACAACCAGGAGACCTAGAATTCTATAGGATATTGTTTTAATAATTCAAAATTGTGGCCCTTAGAAGACAGGAAGAATATGAAGAATAAAAATATAAGGGATTTTTTTAACCAGTTTTGCAAATGGAACCAACCAATTATTCATAGTTCTCTAAAAATTGCTAAACTTACAGACAGAAAAAAAAATGTATAGAAAAACTTAAAATGCAGTAAGTTTTTGGATTCTAACTTTAATAAATTGATAGTGAATTTATAAAATAAATTTCTGATTAGCTTTTTCTGCACAAAAAATTTAAAACACCACTGAGGTGGTTTTTTTCTTTTAAAAAAATTTTCATAGGTCAGTAGAAACAGAGGCCAGAGGAGATATTTCAAAGCTGTAACTGCTGTATACTCAAAGAAAAACACTATTTAGCTTTTGATTGCTTCAATGTAAAATAAGAATCATCTTATAGAGCCACTAAGAAAATAATCAACAGTAACATTTTCTGAAATTAAACATATCTACAATAAAAAACAAATTTCTTGACACTGGATCATTCTTTTACTAAGTTTGGAGGCCCACTTAAGAATCTCATTTATGAGAACACCCACAGATAATAACAAATAAATAAGTCTGGATTCCCTGAAACACCACCCATGCACACAGCTGGACCATAAGGTGGTTTTTAGTTAAATGGCAGCTACCATATTTGGTCTTATGCTTCAGGCTGTTATAAACACAACACAAAAATGTCTGCTCAACTCTAACTTCAGCTATCTCCTGATGAATTCACTTCCTCTAAGAGACAGACCTCCGAGTTTCACTAGGCTAATGCCTTGGTGGATTTTCTTTTGAAGAGGCAGTGCAGTATCAAGTGAAGTCACGAGCACAATGGTATGTGTCAGGAATACCTGAATGTTTGAGCAGCCAAGTGAGCAGACCACGTTAGGAAATTCCTTACACGCTTATTTGGGCTTCAGCTCTTAAACTGTAAAGGTTCACTGGGTGCTCATAATCACCAAATCCTGGAGCTTTTCCCAGGAGGTTTTACTAATTAAGGACAGGAAAAAGCATAAGCCTTAATACTGAGGCCTAGTTACATTAACACTCTGCAAATATTAGTAAGTTTGCAAAGTCTTAAATCCTGATGTTTCCCCTTTTTATTTATTTAGTTGGTTAGATATGGTTGGTAGTTTTCAAAATGTCTTACTCTCATTAAGTGAGAACAATATAAACCAAATTCTCTTTCTGACAGAAGAGTCAACTGACTACCTGTCTGCCAAATACCTTGATAGAAATGAGAGCAGCTGGCAATAATATGTAATATTATTAAATATTAATATTAATGACAAATAATATTTAATAATAATCCTTACCCCTGCATCAGAGGTAAGAAGCAGTGGCTGTGCTTTGATGGAGCAGCTGTGAAGAGATACCCCAAGTCTAAGGTAAGAAAAACCCAGGTAAGAGGGTAGGGGCTGAGAGGGGGTCAAAGGGCAGACAGACTGAAACCACAACCACAGACAACTAGCCAATCTGATCACAAGGACCACAGCCTTGTCTAACTCAATGAAACTAAGCCATGCCATGTGGGGCCAATCGAGATGGACAGGTCATGGTGGAGAGGTCTGACAGAATGTGGTCCACTGGAGAAGGGAATGGCAAACCACTTCAGTATTCTTGCCTTGAGAACCCCATGAACAGTATGAAAAGGCAAAAACATAGGATACTGAAAGACGAACTCCCCAGGCCGGTAGGTTCCCAATATGCTACCGGAGATCAGTGGAGAAATTAACCCCAGAAAGAATGAAGGGATGGAGCCAAAGCGAAAACAATATCCAGTTGTGAATGGGACTGGTGATGGAAGCAGGGTTCAATGCTATAAGGAGCAATACTGCATAGGAACCTGGAATGTTAAGTTCATGAATCAAGGCAATCTGGAAGTGGTCAAACAGGAGATGACAAGAGTAAACATTGACATTCTAGGAATCAGTGAACTAACACACACTGGAATGGGTGAATTTAACTCAGATTACATTATATCTACCTCTGTAGGCAGGAATCCCTTAGAAGAAATGGAGTAGCCATCAGAGTCAACAAAAGAGTCTGAAATGCAGCACTTGGATGCAATCTTAAAAACGACAAGAATGATGTCTGTTCGTTTCCAAGACAAACCATTCAATATCACGGTAATCCAAGTCTATGCCCCGACCAGTAATGCTGAAGAAGCTGAAGTTGAACGGTTCTATGAAGACCTACAAGACCTTCTAGAACTAACACCCAAAAAAGATGTCCTTTTCCTTATAGGGGACTGGAATGCAAAAGTAGGAAGTCAGGTAACACCTGGAGTAACAGGCAAATTTGGCCTTGGAGTACAGAATGAAGCAGGACAAAGGCTAACAGAGTTTTGTCAAGAGAACACACTGGTCATAGCAAACACCCTCTTCCAACAACACAAGAGAAGACTCTAAACATGGACATCACCAGATGGCTAACACTAAATCAGATTGACTATATTCTTTGCAGCCAAAGATGGAGACGCTCTATACAATCAGCAAAAACAAGACTAGGAGCTGACTGTGGCTCAGATCATGGACTCCTTATTGCCAAATTCAGAATTAAATTGAAGAAAGTGGAGAAAACCACTAGACCATTTAGGTATGACCTAAATCAAATCCCTTATGATTATACAGTGGAAGTGAGAAATAGATATAGGAGACTAGATCTGATAGACAGAGTGCCTGATGAACTATGAATGGAGGTTCATGACATTGTACAGGAGACAGGAATTAAGACCATCCCCTAGAAAAAGAAATGCAAAAAAGCAAAATGGCTGTCTGAGGAGGCCTTACAAATAGCTGTGAAAAGAAGGGAAGTGAAAAGCAAAGGAGAAAAGGAAAGATACACCCATTTGAATGCAGAGTTCCAAAGAATAGCAAGGAGAGAAAAGAAAGCCTTCCTCAGTGATCAATGCAAAGAAATAGAGGAAAACAACGGAATAGGAAAGACTAGAGATCTCTTCAAGAAAATCAGAGATACCAAGGGAACATTTCATGCAAAGATGGGCTCAATAAGGGACAGAAATGGTATGGACCTAACAGAAGCAGAAGATATTAAGAAGAGGTGGCAAGAATACACACGAAGAACTGTACAAAAAAGATCTTCATGACCCAGATAGTCACGATGGTGTGATCACTGATGTAAAGCCAGACATCCTGGAATGTGAAGTCAAGTGGGACTTAGGAAACATCACTATGAACAAAGCTAGAGGAGGTGATGGAATTCCAGATGAGCTATTTCAAATCCTGAAAGATGACGCTGTGAAAGTGCTGCACTCAATATGCCAGCAAACTTGGAAAACTCAACAGTGGCCACAGGACTGGAAAAGGTCAGTTTTCATTCCTATCCCAAAGAAAGGTAGTGCCAAAGAATGCTCAAACTACCACACAACTGCACTCATCTCACACGCTAGTAAAGTCATGCTCAAAATTCTCCAAGCCAGGCTTCAGCAATACGTGAACTCTGAACTTTCAGATGTTCAAGCTGGTTTTGGAAAAGGCAGAGGAACCAGAGATCAAATTGCAAACATCCACTGGATCATCGAAAATCCAGGAAAACATCTATTTCTGCTTTATTGACTATTCCAAAGCCTCTGACTGTGTGGATCACAATAAACTGTGGAAAATTCTGAAAGAGATGGGAATACCAGACCACCTGACCTGCCTCTTGAGAAACCTGTATGCAGGTCAAGAAGCAACAGTTAGACCTGGACATGGAACAACAGACTGGTTCCAAATAGGAAAAGGAGGACGTCAAGGCTGTATGTATACTGTCACCCTGCTTATTTAACTTATATGCAGAGTACATCATGAGAAACGCTGGGCTGGAGGAAGCATAAGCTGGAATCAAGACTGCCAGGAGAAATGTCAATAACCTCAGATATGCAGATGATACCACCCTTATGGCAGAAAGGGAAGAAGACTAAAGAGCCTCTTGATGAAAGTGGAAGAGTAGAGTGAAAAAGCTGGCTTAAAGCTCAACATTCAGAAAACGAAGATCATGGCATCCGGTCCTATAACTTCATGGGAAATAGATGGGGAAACAAGTGTCAGACTTTTTCTGGGCTCCAAAATCACTGCAGATGGTGACTGCAGCCATGAAATTAAAAGACGCTTACTCTTGGAAGGAAAGTTATGACCAACCTAGACAGCATATTAAAAAGCAGAGACGTTATTTTGTCAACAAAGGTCCGTCTAGTCAAGGCTATGGTTTTTCCAGTGGTCATATATGGGTGTGAGAGTTGGCCTATAAAGAAAGCCGAGCACCGAATTGATACTTTTGAACTGTGGTGTTGGAGAAGTCTCTTGAGGGAGTCCCTTGGATTGCAAGGAGATCCAACCAGTCCATCCTAAAGGAAATCAGTCCTGAATATTCATTGGAAGGACTGATGTTGAATATATCAATATTTTGGCCACCTGGTGCGAAGAGCTGACTCACTGGTAAAGACCCTGATGCTGGGAAAGATTGAGGGCAGGAGGAGAAGGGGACGACAGAGGATGAGATGGTTGGATGGCATCACCGACTCAATGGACATGGGTTTGGGTGAACTCCAGGAGTTGGTGATGGACAAGGAGGCCTGGAGTGCTGCTGTTCATGGGATCGCAAAGAGTTGTACATGACTGAGGGACTGAACTGAATTTAATAATATTTAGTCTTAAGACATTAAGCCCCTGCCTTTGCAAAACAAGTTCAATGGGACTGTCAAAAGAATGATTATCCATGGCAAGCATAATTTTGCAACATTCAGCTTTGTAACTTTTTAAAAGTGACCTCCAAATGAAATGCATGCCCACTACGGCTTTACAGGCACATCCCACATCTTTCTGTTAACTATTCCAGTCCTGGGTCATTGTCAGTCTCACTCACTAAATGTGCTTTCTTTCACCTGTAAAGCATTTGCTCCCATAAAGCCTACTGAACACAGAATTCATTTAAATGTCAGTTCCTTATTTATCCCTCTGTAACACACTGGAATCTGGATTTTATCTGAGTGACAATAGTTCCCATTCAACTAGGTATTGGGTTCCCAAAGGGCAAAGATCATGTCTTACATTTTTTTCTGTGGCCTCCACCCTTACCAGAGCCACTGGCTCTGTGTTGAAGCAATTAATCTACCAAACTCACCCATTACAATTTCACTGCAAAGTTTTTGCTATTCTCTACCACAGGTTAATTCAATTTCATATATAGCCTTTAATACTGAGGCCAAGTCACATTAACACTTTGCAAATATTAGTATGTTCACAAAGTGTTAAATCCTAATATTCCCCCTTTTATTTATTCAGTTGGTTAGATATGGTGGGTAGTTTTCAAAATGTCTTGGTAACCTTCTTATAAGTGAGAACAATATAAACCAAACTCTCTGACAGCCAGAATAAACTGAGTACCTGTCTGCCAGATAACCTTCTAGAAATGAAGGCAGCCGACATTATAATAGTGTTAAGACCTAAGCCCCTGGCCCTAACCCTCAAGCCCAGGCCAAATGAGAGGGGAGACAGGTACGCTAGTACTACTGTGAGGAATGTTATGCAGAAAGCTCTGTACACATAGATGTGTGAGGCACAGAAAGTCTTTATTGCCACAGGAAGCAAGTGCACTCACCCCACCTCACCAACAGCTTTGAGTCACAGAAACGAGGACTTCACATAACAAAGTACAACACAAAACTTGGAGAGAAATGGTCCCTTGGACTATATTGGCTGTAATACTGAGGTAACCAATTGACCTTGTTCAGTGAAAATACCTCTAACACAATGAAAAAATCGACTAGTTATAACATCCAATTCATATATACAATTCAAATAAAAATATATATTATTTGCTTCAATGTATAGCAAGTTTAATACATTAGTGTTTACAAAATAAAAACTGTATTCTACTGAAATTTTTCTTGTGCTTCCCCCTTATCACTAAGCACGAAAAGACCAGAAAAGTATGATACTTAAGGAAACTTATTCATGGATTTAAAGATGCAGTCTGTGTGGTCATGAAAGAAAGATAAATATTAGTCGGAAGATTACCACATCTTTAAAAATTGTTGCTTATTAAAATCTACAAACTTGAACTATAAGACACAATTAAAAAAAAACCCACAAAATTTCTCAAAATAGATTAGAATACAGGAAACGTTTCATGAAACTACTGAGATACTAACCAGTTCTATGGCTAATATTAAAAACTGAACAATCTATGTAAAACGTATTCATACTATTTCTACATACAGTGAACACTACAACCACAATTATCAACCTCAAGCTAGCAACAAAGTTGCAAGGCCCATAAAAAGCTTCTTCAGTGGGCAAAACACTATGGTACAATTAAAACATTTAAGAAGGGAAAAAAGCCTTTTAATAGTATAAAAGTTGTTTACTGGTGTTTCTACTGTAAAGCTATTCTACAAATCAACATGAAAAAGGAATTATATATGTGACAGTGATCAGAGACTACAGTGTAGACATTTCATCTAACATCTGGCTGATAAATTTTAATATAACAGACTATAACTTAATATTTTTTATTCATTTATGACCTAGAGCAGAACTGAAAACAAAAAACACATATTCCAAGTCAATACACTCTCCTGGGCAATATCTGGGTTTAAATCTGGAGGAAGGAGGTAAAGCTGTCAAACATCTTCTCCTCTTAAACCAATAGAAAAAATATACATTGGTAGAAGTAGTATTTGTTTTTCACTATGGACTCCAATGGGAACTTCTGATAAGTATGCAAGTATGTTATTAACATTTAAGCACACTCTCATATATATGTATACAGCCCACTAACTAAATAGGGAGAATTAAAACAGATTTTCAAGTTAAAATGAGTTTTAAGTAAAAACTGCATTCATAAATCCAAAAAGTATACAGAAATGAAATTGTAAAATAAATAATGAATATAGGTGTCAACTAAACCTCCACAGAAATATGCCTGCAAATGTGGATGCACTGCTCGTCCACAACTGTGAACAGTTTGGATGGGAAGATGTTCCCCAGGGAGAACCATCTAGCTTCTCTGACTCTGGTATGTAGAAAAAGATTTTCTACGTACAGGGATTTCTGGATATAAAAGAGTGCTTACTCTACTATATATATAGCCTTTGTTAACAGTCATCATTCTTATCACATTTAGGGTTAACTTGCTATATAACTTCATCTATATAACCAATCTGAAATAACAATGTTTAAGTCAAGGCTTTTATGCGTCAGTCCATCTGTTCCAGGTTCTCTGTCCAAGGAGCAGCTTCCTATTTTCGTTATACTGTAAGTAGCTATCATAGAATGCATCCTGGATCAACCAGGTAGGAGAGATTTTTCTACTCTACTGTTCATCTTTTTAACTTCACTCCAGTATTTATTAACTATTGCCTAATTAAGCCAGTAAAAATGACATCTGACTGCGAAGAAATGAGACATTTCCTATTTAAACAAAATCAGTTTTATCAGATATTAAAACTACAACATTTTCCTTGGCTTAAATTGAGTATCTGCTTTCCATTTTTCCAAAGTCATTACAACCTTGCCAACAACTACATCACTTGAACTTTCTTTTTTATGACTACAAAGATTCTAAACTCTGACATACAATAATATTTACGTAAAACACTTAAAGCAGACAATGAAATTTCAAGTAAAATAAACTTTATCCACATCTATTGGTCCAAACAGGTCTCAACATCTAGATTTTACTTCTATAAATTACACAAATACATTGTACATTCTTAAATAATGAATGCTTACAGTATTAATTTGTAAGCCTTTCCACATAAAATGACTTACATAGGAATGTGGATCAGTATTTCTGTTACAGATTCCAACATTCTCTCAATTTACTCCTCTGTGGCTGTAGCTTTGTCTTCCTGGTTTCCGCAGACTACTGTACCAGTGCTTATGCTTTGGCTATGAAATCTGTTTGTGCTGAATGAGGCAACATTGGTTATTAAGGCTTGTTTCTATGATGGAGCATTATCCTTAACTCTGATGCCATTTCCAGAGAACAGTGGAAGAATCACAGCTATCTTGAATCTTCAGGCTCTGTTTTGATGACTTTTTTTTCCAAAGTAAAAGCTGAGTGAGGGTAGTCTTTCAAAATCCCAAGGCTCTCTGTATAAAAATGGAAACACAAAATATATTAGTACTTTAAATCAAAGGTCACAAAAAAACAAAAAGAAACCCCAAACTCAAACCCCAAAGCAAGAGGTATCAACTATTCATAACTGCAATTCCGTATAAAATGTTTATGTTTATAAAATGGTGGCTAAGATTTTGGATTCTGGATTTACACTCCATTTCTACCAATTACTAGCTGTATACATCTCTAGGCAAGTCACACATCTCTCTAAGCCTTAGTATCTTCATCTGTAAAATGTGGATAGGATCTATACATGGTAGTATGAGACCGAAATTACAAAACGCATGTAAAGCACACAGCATATAGAACCTACTGATTTTTATTTAGTGCTTGGTCCAAAGTGATAAATAAAATATCTAAAATAAAACTGGTCACTCATATACAACAAAGTTACTGGCCAAAATACTTACTACTAATGAAGACATGAGGCAGAAAGACATTTTCCATGTTTAAACATGGGACTACTTTTAAGTTACTCTAGTCACAAAATCTTAATGTGGGAGAAACAGATAAAAGAATGAAGATTCTATTTTTCGTAAGGACTCATTCCTTAAGAGTTACATGAATAATTATTTGAACCTCAAACACACACTACAGAATGACAATAAAATACAGTATTTATTTATGTGAAGTATTAATACTGGGGGATACACACACACACACATACACTTTAAAAAGGATTCTAGAAAAGTAACCAACATTAATAGCTTATCTGAGATTAGGAAGTTGACTTTATGAATTTCTCTGTACAGAAATTCAGCATACAAAGAGTAATAGTAGCTACCATTTACTGAATTCCTATCAGCCAGGCAATTCATATAGGTTATCCTGTTTAACCCTCCTAACTATTCAATGAGGCAGAAATTATGTTTTACAGATGAGACAACTGACTTCAAGTGACTCATAAAGTTACTTTAACTCAAAGACTGAACAATACTGTATTCTTTCAAATGGTGTTGGTCTCTGATACCTTTAACTCTAACTCACTTTACCTGGATAAAAACATGAAAACACCAAACTATATGAGGAACAGCTTGCCCTTTTATGGAGTTCAGTTTACTTCTGAAATACAAATATCACCCCCCAAATGCAGCTGCATGAAAAGTTTAGATTTTGGTACACAAGTGGTCTTCTTAGCATGACAGCAAACATAATCAATCAATTTCATGTTGTGAAAGGCTGGAAAAGGGAATATAATATCTGAAGCCAATCATTTATTATCTGGTTTACAATCTTGCATAAAGCCACCATTCATGTAACAGGTAATCAAAATAATCTCAACCTTCAAGAGCTTTTCTCTGTCTATTTTTCGGAATATCATGTTTTCAAAAAAACAGAACAAAACTGGCTGTTAATATGGCAGTCTGTTATTTCTAAGGTGAGAAAACTGACTAGTGACAGTATTAGCAATGACCCCTTTTTAAGGAGGGATAAACAGAAGTTAGGAGATTAGAGTCAAAACACATTTTATTCAAGTATTACTCCCTCTAATCACATCCTACATTTTCACCTGATGACTGGGACTTTGCCTCACTGGAGTAATGTCTGCTCAGCTCCCCATCCACCACAAAATGATGGGGTTGTCTGTTCTGTAAATTAGGCATTCGGAGATTCAAAGGTCTTTCTCCTAATGAAAAGAAAAAAAGGAGTATGAATAATTAAAAATGCAGCACAGCTTTCTTAAAAATAAGTTTCCATTAATTGCCTGAACACTCCTTAAGAAATAAGTAAGGGAAGTCAACAGGCACTGAAGAATTTAAATGCTAGCTGGAGAAATATTTAAGACAATAATTTAGGAGAAAAATGGCAGTTTCATGCTAGTCTCACAGTTTATTGTTCTGTCAGTAAATTTCGACAAGCTAATCATAAATGAAATAAAAGACTGAGATTTTCCAGGCATTTTCTTATTAGTGCAACTATTTTACCAAGGTACATCATTAACCACATAATAACAAATACTACAGACACAGAAATCTCTTCTGTGGTTCAGATGGTAAAGAATCTGCCTTCAATGCAGGAGACCTGGGGTTCAATCTCTGAGTCGGGAAGATTCCCTACAGAAGGGAATGGCAACCCACTCCAGTATTCTTGCCTGGAAAATCCCATGGACAGAGGAGCCTGGTGGGCCACAGTCCATGGGATCACAAAGAGTTGGACATGACTGAGCAACTAACACATTCACACACAGACACAGAGATGGCTTCAACCCAATTGCCAATTACTAAAACAACAGCAAAACCTATGGCAAAGCCAGGAAAAGATGTAATTTGCACAGATATGGTAAAAAATGTCTCATACACCAAATCATATTCCCTATCAGAGACCTAAATTCATCATACTTAGCAAAGCTGCTGCCCTGCACTGGAGTGTCCTGGTGTCACAAATGAGAGTAATCAAATCTTTCATTAACGTCTTTGATTCTTAACTCTCGGGCTTCCCTGGCGGCTAAGATGGTAAAGAATCAGCCTGCAAGGCAAAAAGACCTGGGCTCCATCCTTGCGTCAGGAAGATCCCTCAAGGGAATGGCTACCCACTCCAGTAATCTTGGCCTGGAGAATTCTATGGACAGAGGAGCCAGATGGAGTACAGTCCACGAGGTTGCAGAGTTGGACACAACTGAGTGACTAACATTTCTTAACTCTAATCTTAACTGTCAAGGATGACTGGAGAAGTTAAACAAGACCTCCACTAAAGTTTCTGTAATATTTTAAAGGAAGAATGTTCTTCACCACTACTCTGATCTGCTGACATGTAATGTTTTACTCTGTAGTTGAAGAAGGCTGGTTAGGACAGTATTCCTATTTAGAAATCTTATTTTTTTGACTATAGTAACCACTCTCTAAAAAAGTATAACAGTAATATATATAAAAGAAAAGGTCCTATAAAGTTGCTTTTCTTCAAACACTATCACTATTTCAAACTAGAGGATCTATTCTGATACTTCGATGCTATCCATCTTTTTCCATTCTAGCATAACCTCCAAGGGAACAGGGTCTATCTGACTTACCGCTACATATTCAGTGTCTAGAAGTGTGGCACACAGGAGATATAAAAAAATATTTGCTGGATGAGTGAATGACAGTCACTTGGGATTTTCTTCATGTGTGGATACAAATGAAGTAATTTTAAAAATGGCAAAAATACTCATGAAGCAAAGCCTTTGACATTTAAAGAGTTTAAGAGAACAATTTCCAAAGTATATGCCACACAAAATATCTTCACAGAATCTACAGAACAATGTGAAGCCTGAAAGAAGATAACATTTCTACAAGTCTCTCCCTTATACTCTCTTCAAATCTCTATTTTGTCATAGTATTTTAGATATAGTTACCACATTCTCTTAGGAACCAAATGTGTATACATTTCAGACAAATCTGCTTATGCAGTCTTAAAAAAAAATAGTTTTAGTCTTTTAAAAAATGATCAACATCTCCCATGGAACTCATTTCTTGAGGAAAACTGATCTATACTGTTTACATCTCCCATTCCCATCCACCCTCTACAAAATACACGTTGGTTACATGGGCCAGCTCTTGTTTCGGGTTGTGGTGCTAGGGAAGACTCCTGAGAGTCCCCTGGACTGCAAGCAGATCAAAGTCAATCCTAAAGGAAATCAACCCTGAATGTTCACTGGAAGGACTGATGTGGAAGCTGATGCCCCAAGACTTTGGCCACCTGATGCAAAGAGCCGACTCACTGGAAAAGACCTTGATGTTGGGAAAGACTGAAGGCAGGAGGAGAAGAGGGTGACAAAGGATGAGAGGGTTGGATGGCATCACCAACTCAAAGAACATGAGCTTGAACAAACTCCAGGAGATAGTGAAGGACAGGGAAGCCTGGCGTGCTGCAATCCATGTGTGTCTCAAAGAGTTAGACACAACTTAGTGATTAAACAACAAGGTTAAAAAATACTACAAATTAAATTTGCAGGAAGAACTCTTTCCTCTTTGGAAAAATGGACAATTAAAAATTTTGATAGAGAACTCTAATAGCATTTTTGTGTGTTTGTTTCTCTTTATAGTGCACAGAGTAGCTGGCACCAAAGGTGCGGGTCACTCTAAAGATGTACCTTGTCCATCAGCATTATCTGAAGTCAGACCATTAGGGCTGTGCTCTTCTGAGCTTTGCCTGTAAAGTCCTGCAGACAGTCTTCTTTCAGCATGCTGCAGTCTGTCATAGCCAGCCTGGGTGCAAAGGAACTCCATCTGCTTTGCCATCACCTTTTCAGGCTGCTAGTAAGTAAAGTGAAAATAAAATAACTGAAACATTCTAGATTTTTTAATGGTTTAAAGATGCCAATTTCAGACTCCAGCAAATATATTTAGTATTCATTAAAATTAGTTCACACTTCATGTGGTATACACGTTCCATAAATATGCACTGATGTCTATATCACCATGTTAAAACACAGAATGTTGGACTTTGTACAAAAGGAAAAAAGCTTTCTGCTCAATCCTATAAAGAGAATTCCATTCTAGCTCAAAAGCAGAATAACCTTAGCTTTGTTTTCCAAGATACCAAGCCCTTTTAAAGATTTTTTTAAAAAAGAATCTCAGAGCAACAGCACCATCTGCTATAAACTGCTTCTAACACAGGGTGAAATCTTGGCATTTTTATTTTAGGATTTGGCACTACACAAACTCCAGTATGATGACAGTATGTTTGGGGGAGAAAAGGTGTAAAACGGCTGTCTAGAAGAACAAGACAAACACACCTCCCACTAAAATTAAACAATGCAAATTATGCAGAAAAACCTGAGTGCCAACGAGGATCTTCACCTTCATCATGGGATGAAACTGCAGTATTTTCCAACCACTCATCAAATGACATGTTTTACAATACACAATTAGTTGGCTGACATATAAATTTATCTCTGTGTGTGTTTTCCAAGTCCCTTCTCTATGTACTGGTCTAAATTACCTGTGATATTCAGAGCACTGTATTGTGATATTTTGCCAAGAAGGTAATAGTCCAAAGGCACACACGTGGACTATTCTTCACTGCCATGCTACATAGAAGATTCATACATAGGAGACTCATGCAAGGAATATGCTATATAAAATTAGTTACAATAATCAATAGGTGAAATATGCTAACATAAAATCACTTTAAAAATAGAATAAAAGCTTAGACTATTTTTCTGAATCAAATAAACCAGATTAAAAGGAATCATAACTTCCAATTCACTTATTACTAATTAATAAAATTTGAATATTTCTGGAGGAGGAAAATTTATTTTTCATCCTCTTAACATGAAAACACAAAACTTGGCACCACTAAATCTGACCAAAAGCAGACTGGTCATTAGAAGTGATAAGATCAACAAGAATAAAACTTACAGTACCTACAAAAAGGCAAAAATGTTTAACTTTTTAAATTAAAAATTTTTTAAATGTTAATTTCTGTGTACACAATAAAATTACTTAGTAGCGAAAGCACCTGAAAGTACGTATTAGTTTTTCATTATACATGAATTAAAATGATTCAACAATAGCTACAATGATGACTATTATTATTTTATTGAGAACTAGAATTGTTTTATCTCACAGCTGTAATACACACAGAGTCAACATGGCTGTTTTCCTGGTATCAAGTTGCTTCTTCTGAGTTTTCTCAAGTAGAGACTCTGTCTTACTTCCTACAAAACTTCAAAGAATAAACAAGTAGCAGATACTGGGTTCTATTCACAAAGCAGACCAAACCTAGCTGATACTGCTATCTTGTTGATACAGCTGTGGATCAGATGACACTGTAAAAACAACTGGGAATAAATTTAGTCTTTGGATGAAATTGAATTTAAAACTGAAGCTAGCTGAAGGAGCCATTGAGTTTTTCACCCACCGAAGCTGTTATGCAGTGTTAACTAATGGCTGACGTTACCTGTGAGCTAAGAGCAGTGAGCTCCTCACTCTTAGCTTTAGCCTGCTGGAAGAGTGTCTGCACAGAGTCCTGGAAATCTGGAAATCCATCCTGTGGGTCAAAGAATATGTACTTTTTACTTTAAAATAACCATATTATCAAAAACTCAGAAGATGAAGCAAAGATATCCACCTTAATCCTGATACCTGAATAATCAAGATTAAGATTTTAACATACTTCATTTCAGTCTCTCATGGTACAATTAATTACCTTATTTCCACAGTTGCAACCTCAATAAAATATAGATGAAAAAGATAAAAAAGTTTATACGTTCCCAGTGTTTTACACTGAAACACAAATTTTTATGATCACTGATAATAATAATTATATAACATTTCATCTGGTGGTTTATTTAATCACCATCTTCATACTGGACATTTAGATTATTTGCCTTATTTCTGGTTTTATGAAAAATACTGCAAAAATACTTTCATGGAAATAGCATTTTCTATAGTTTAGATATCTAATACAATAGATTACCAGAAGTAGAACTGGTAACAAAAGGATGAACGCTTTTATGTCCATCACTCAAGGGCCTTTACTGCTTTATTGTATCATAAGCAAAGTATGACAGTTTTCCTTGCCAGTACTGAGTGTTGTTTTCTTAAGTTTTGCCAATTTATATTTTTGTTTTGATAGTCAAAAAAATTTAACTTTACATGTTATAGCTTATACTGAATATACACTTAGATTTTACTTTGTGATTGCTTCTATTACTATACCAATTCAAAAGACATTCTCTTTTGGAGATTTGAGAGGTACTCAAATCTACTCCCTAGTTTTCTAAAGCTTTATTCTATTGTTTCTTTTGTTTTTTAAATGTTAACTCTCTAACCCATCTGGAATTTATTTTGTTATATGTAATATGGTAAAGATCCAAAGTAAACTTCCAACCCAGGTTTCTGCAAAATTTTTCCAAGCTGACTTGACATTTCTCCTTCACCATTTCACACGACAGACACTGAAGTAAGGAATCAGAAAGACCTGTACCTGTGTTCTGATTCCACCACGACTTACTAGCTACATGACACTGGATGAGTAACTTAACCCTTCTGAACTTCAGTTTCTTCATATGGAGAATCAGGATAAGAGAACCTATCTATCAGGGCTGTTGTGAGATAAAGCAAATGAGATATTGCCTTTAGCATACAATAACTACTGAATAAATGTCAGTTGGCATTCTTATATATACTTATTTATATCTATTCTTATATTAAGTAGAGTGTACTTGGGGTACTCTACTCTTGGATAACACTTCAACTTATTTCCATTTTATACCATATATATATACATATTATATATATGCAAATCCATTTACTAATTTTATCAAATTTCTTTGCCTGTTTAGTGCTCCATGTAAAATTTATAACCACAAACATCATAACATGGTTTTACTAACTCTACTAAAAACTACTCAAGAGATCCTCAAAGATATTGTCATTAACCTCCAAAACATTTTTCTCCTTGTTTGATAAAGCTTTATGTTTGTAGCCAAGGGTGAATAATGAAAAACTAAAGTTGTTATATATAATAACAGAGCAGAAAAAGATGTAATAATAACAAATTATTTATACTATTTCAAGTATGAAATACTGGTTCAGATTTTCCCCATCAGGGTCTTTTCAAAAAATTATTTCTCCACTGCAAATCTCATGTTTTCAAATATTACATCTATTAAAATTCATTTCCTAATAATTATTAATAATTGTCCATTTTAAAAAAATTCAGAAACATGAAATAAAGTAATTCAGAGTCAAGAAAAAATAAATATAACATCTTGAAATAGTCTTATGTAGCTCCATGGTGGGTTGATATACAATCAGCCTTTTTAAGAACAGCCACCTTTCAAGACCAAGGACCCTGGGCTTAAAGGAATGCACAGAATACAATCATAAACTGAACTAGAGTGAATTTTATACACATGTATATAATTTAAATGAAAAGTCATTCCACTTTTTACCTAAGAATTTATTTAGACCTAAAACCCAGCTTTATCTTTAACAAATCCTCCTTTAAGTTCTAAAGTTCAATGAGGTAGGCCAGCAGAAAATAACATCAGTGAGAGCAGCTATCATTTTTCAGGTGCCTACAATCAACCAGTTTCCTAACTATGTTCTGTGTTTTACTTTACTGTCTCATTTAATCCCACAAACAACCCTAGAGTTCCCTCATTTTATAGCTACAGACATTGGCTTCAAAGCCTATGTCAGAACCATAAAATCCTTGAGTTGCCACCTTTGTGGAACTAACAACAGTTACTAGAGGCATTTCTTTTATTTCATTTATTTTAGAAGACAGATACAATATATATATATATATTACTATTATTTATGTCAAAGAATGTCCTGCCTATGTTTTCCTCTTGGAGTTTTATAGCACCTGGTCTTAAATTGAGGTCATTAATCCATTTTGAGCTTACTGTTGTATATAATGTTAGAGAATATTCTAATTTCATTCTTTTACATGTAGGTATCCAGTTTTCCCAGCATGACTTATTAAAAAGACTGTCTTTTATCCACTGTATAGTCTTGCCGTCTCCTTGCAGAATTGGCCATAGGTGTGTGGGTTTATTTCTGGGCTCCCTATCCTATTTCATTAATCTATTTGTCTGTTTCTGTGTGCTAATACCATACTGTTTTGATTACTGTAGCTTTGTAGTATAGAACAACCACATGACCCAGCAATTCCACTCTTGTGTATATATCCAAAAAGAAACAACAACACTAATTTGAAAAGATACATGCACCCCAATGTTCACAGCAACATTATTTACAATTGACAAGACACAAGAAGCAACCTAAATGTCCATCAACAGGTGAATGGAAAGTTAACCTCATTGCTTCTAGTTTTCCCAATTTTTAAATGGAGATTAAAACTTAGCTTAACTGATCAATGGAAATTTATGGGGATTAAATAAAATAATGCAAATGGTAAAGGTTTGGAAAATGCACATTGCTATAGAAATATATGGCTGCACCACTGTCAGGACTACTAACCCTGAGGATTCTGAAAAGCTGGGAGAGCCTCAAACTCAACATGGGAAAAGTTTTTACAAAATGGACATGCCCCCTCATTAATAAAGAGAAAGAAAAGCATGCAATAAGCAGTAAATAGCAGAGGTCAGTGGGCTCTCTGAGCTGGGTTCATTACTCATTCCAATTTTGTCTCAGTCTTTTGATAGTTCATCGTGGATGAGAAAACTACTGGACTGAGTAGCTTTCACTTCATGACATATAAAATAAGTTTAAGGTACCCCAAAACATACAACTTAGAAATAAAAGTGAGAACATTCCCAAGAAAATGGTCTCTTTTCAAATCATGTTTGGTACAGGACTCTTCTTAGTATGTTTCTGAAGCTTTCCCCCCAGGAACCAGCTGTACCATGCTATGAGCAATTTGTCTTCCTGTCATTTTTGGCTGCTGTCATTAATCACTGTGTTCCCTTACTGGAGAGACTCTAAGTCTGAGCACTGAGAAAATAAAAGAGGCAGGGTGGGATGCTGCTCATGACCTAACTCCTCTCTTCTCATTGGTCACCACCCTCATTCCTCCTCATCCTTTTCCACCAAATACTAGCAACTTGCTTTAAAACCACTGCTTAGCTATCTTTTCTTCTTCTTTTTTTTTTAGCTATCTTTCCCAACAGATGTTCTTAGTCTCACACGTGCATTTTCCCTTTTTCTACTCACACTTTCTGTATGAACAGCAGATTGTAATGCTTCTGTTTTTCTGATCCAGAGGGGAAGAGTCTACATCAAATTAGACCAGCTTTCTTTTCAACAAGCTTAGTAACAGCGTAGGTGGATATTCTGACCCTCCTCCCTCCTCCTTCCTCCTTCCTCACTTTCCCACCCCCACCTCACTGGAACTGGTAGCAGATGTTTCCTCTAGGTCCTTCTTTTTCAAGCCCCAATTCTCTGACTTTCTGGTCTCTATTAACAAACTTCATTTCTTTCATCCAGTTATCTCTGATTACTTTGCACTCCCAACCCACACAGGATCAAGAATGCTGTCACCTCTCATCTCTTTGCCTAGTCTCCAGCAATTTCAGGGAACGAAGAAAACTGACAGAAGAGACTGAGCAGTAACAGTCCATTTAGTCAGCTGCCATCACCAGGGCTAAGACTGGTTGTTTCACACATCCTCTCTCTCTTCTACGATAATACTTATTACACTGGAGGAAATGACAGGGCTTGTTCATAGGATATGCTCTTGATAAAAAAGAAAAGATATCAAATGAATCCACTCATAACTAATGTTATAGCTGAGAGGAAGGCAAGAGAGTCAGGGACTTTGGCTCTTGATTTTTCACCTCCTTTAACTTGCAATCAAGCCCTCTTAAATACGTTCTGTCACAGACTATAAAAAAATCAAACTAATTTTTCTTGATTTATTCTGCTAATCTTCCCAACGCACTGTTTTTTCTTCATTCTAAAAAATGAGTATGGCAAATGGTGTTATCTTATATTTAAATACATTCTGTAACTTACACTGTTAACTTCTCTACTCAAAATGTATAACTTCCTTGACTTAGATAAGAACTGTCATTCTTTCCCACCTCTGCCAAGACTACCAGTCTTGCAGACAGTTTGCCACCCTTACCATACTAGCAGGAGGAAAGCATTTTCATGCCTCGGGTGCTTTGTGAATGATCATTAGCACCAGGAGAGTGGCAGTGCTTTGAAGTTTATAAGTCAGACCTAGATTTGAAGGCCAGGCTCTGGCTACTAGATAGCAATGTTAAAAAACAGATAAGTTTCTGAGCCTTTCTAGGTTTCTCCTTGGCTCTAAGTGGAACTTATAAAGCCTTCATACAGAGTAGACAAGGTTTGTGGTAATGAATTTCAAATGCCTAGCATGGAGAGGCATATAACAGATTCAATAAAATCAGTTATTTCCACAAATGACCCAGTGCTAGCTTTGAGGTCTCTGATGAAAAAGAATAAATGTAATCCATTAGCATTTCAGCTGAAAGTGGATTCACAGAGGACAGTGATCTAGCCTCAACAGGAGAAATATTCCCAAACCTCACTAACATATAGGTCAAAGAGGCTTTCCCCAGAGGCTGTATAATAAGTGACAGACTACTCTAACAAGGCCTCCGGAAGTCAGCAGGCTTTTTTCTCCATGACTCTCACATATTCTAGGAATTATAAAGTTCCCAACTTCTACGTTTTTTAATGCCTTACATCCCTATAGGAAGGAACACTATTCAAGAAAAAGAGATTATCCCGAGTACTTAGCAACATGTATACTGACACTCAACACTGACAATCAAATAAATAGGTGACTGTTTATCAAGGGGAACAACTATATATAAATATATAATATATTCTCTATATAATAAGAGAAAAATCAGACAAGGATTTTAACATTTTGCTCTACTCAACCCTTCCCCAACAGATCAAGAAAATATGGCAACAATTACTGAGCTTGAATAAACCATTAGTTTTTTTTAGTGTATTCTCATGCATTGAAATGGTGCAAAAGAAAATTTTTCTCTTTCTTTTACATGTCTATTTCGAGTTACTTCTATTTCATCTATCAGATATTACATTTCTTTTTGTTCTCCGATGTTACAGGTCTTAAAAACGATCTTTTTAAGACTGAAAAAACTTAGCAACCTGGCAGGTATGCTCATTGATTGTCGACAAAAATTTTAGAAAAATAAAGATGAAGAGAAAAACAGGACTCATTAATTTGAGCCTAGTAATCAGGAATCTTACATTACGATAAGCTAAGCTTATTTTTATATAACTTTTTCTTAATAGAGAATTAATGAGCTAAGAATCACAAAACAATACTCAAATGAAATAAGACAAACAGTATTCTCATAGAATTCTAAAATCTTTCTCATTTACTTATGACGTCCTTTGTGTCAGCCACATATTCCAGAAAAACTGGTCTTACTGTTCTCTAAATAGAGTATTTTCTTACCTCTGTGTCTTTGCTCATGCTAGTATTTCTTTGCCATGCCCCTCCACCTTCCATCCCACATCCGTATCTTCTGAAATCCTACCCTTCTTTTAAAATCCAGCTCAGATGGTATCTCCTCATTAAGCCTCCCCTAATCTCTTCTCATGCCAGAAATTCTCCCTCCTCCCCAGGAGCCACAGAGAAGGTAGACATAAATAAAGCACTAATGCTTGATGAAATACTCTTAGGGCAGTAGTGACCCCATACTGCCAATACTAACTACCTCAGTATCAGCTCCCGAAACCAAAAGAACAGCTCCATGATCTCAAATCCGACTTAGAGTACACAAGAGAATTTCAAATACCTAGCAGGGACAGGCATATAACACCATTTATGTCAGTACTGTATATTTTACAAAGGATTATACATTATACTATATACATGTGTAGGTATACACACAGGCATAACACACATTTTGCATAAATCAATGCTCTGCAAGCACTGATTTGCTTACACAAGTGTTTTTTAAAAAAAACCAAGCAAAAACAAGACAAAAAAAATCATCAAAAGTAAACAGCTGTCCTAAATTCAAAGTCAAAGTCCCTATTCATTTCTAAAATCAAAGAGTTTAGTGTATATAAGAACACTTGGGGTTTATTAGTCATTTGTCTGTTTAGGAAGGGTTAGAACTGTTATTCACAGAAAAAGGAAACAATGATTATCTTAATTCTAAATCCACAACTGTGCAAATGGCTTTGGGAAGTCTAGTAAAGTAATAAACTAATCATATAGAACTATAATTCAACTGGGGCTTCCTAGATGGTGCTAGAAGTAAACAACCTGCCTGAAAATGCAGGAGACCTAAACAATGCGTGTTCAATCCCTGGTTCGGAAAGATCCCCTGGAGGGCACAGCAATCCATTCCAGTATTTCTGCCTGGAGAATCCATAAACAAAGGAGCCTGGTGGGCTACAGTCCATAGGGTTGCAAAGAGTCAGACATGACTGAAGCGACTTAAAACACATGCATAACTCAAATATCACTAGTGAATATAAAGGACTGGAAGGGTTGCATCTAACTTCAACATAATACTGTGAGCTCCTAAAAAGAAATCCAAAACACTGTAACTGGATGTAGAAATAATCAGCTTATGTTTCAGACCAGGGCAATTGAGAGGGTCAGAAAGACTTATCAGTACAGCCTGACAAGAAAACACTACAGCTCCAACAGTCCATGAGATTCACGATCTCAGAGTTCAGTGTTCACCAGTGACCTCTGAAGCTAGACAAAAGGAAACCGTGGCTTGAAAACGTGAGAGCTGCCTGAGTCACAATGACGTGGACGGTCAACGGTGAGAAAGAGGCACACCTATTTTCTAGTAACCCAGCAGCTGACTGATTGCCTTTCCCGGCCACAGGTAGGTTTTGTACCTTCTGGCCTCTAGTAGTTTCTTTGTTCATCCAGTTTCCCTTCTTGAGGCAGTCACTAACATATACATCTACAGGGATCCTCTCTTACTCATTATTTTGAGATGCAACAGGAGAAATACTTCCCTAGTTAGCTCCTTCAATGGCCTTAGGTCATTTTAGTAAGTTTTTTGAGTACTATATGTGAGGTTAACCCATCTTAAACATTACTCCAGAGTTAACACTGAAGTAGATTACAAACACAAGCATAATTTTTAAAAAGGCGCTCATTTTGGACACCGTTTTGGACACAGTGAGAACCACTGTGTGTGGCTAAAGCTTTTAGAACACAAAGATATTTACTCATGGCCATTCATGATTTCATCTAACAGATTTTAAGTTCTACTAAGTACAAAGCACTATTATAAACTAAGTAAAAGTAGCGGATAGACAGATAAGAGCTCTATTTTCACCAATGGGGCAGACCAGTAACAAATTAAAAGAATATAGTTTCAGAAACGGGTAAGTGCTGTGAAAACAAACCAGCCAAGCCAGGACAAAGAGCCTAGATGTGATGATGGGGCAACAGCGCCTCTTTAGAGAGGGAAGCGGGGAGCTCAGAGGAAACTCTTGGCTATAAGCTGAAGCCACGTAAAGATCTAGAGAGATCCAGGGAGAGGCAGCGCTCAGGCATAATGAGTTTGATGTGTTCCAGGAACACAAAGTCGGTCAGTGGAGCTGGAAAACAGTAAGAATGGGGAAGTGTGGGAGCAGATGAGGTTAGAGAGTTGAGTCAGAGTCAGGCAGGGTCTTCGGTGCCCCGGAAAGAGTGTAGATTTTATTCTAGGCACAGTAGACGGCCACTAGAAAGATTTAAGCAAGAAAAGGGATGTATGTCTTTAAAAGATTAACTCTGGCTTTGGTATAAAAAAGATTATAATAATAAGATTATTGCAGGCAATCAGATGCTTAGCAAGAATAATCTGATTATGGAAATTCAGGGTAGTTAAACACAGCTTGTTTTCCTTAACAAGAAATTAGATAATGAATGACTAAGAGTAATGACCTCTCTCCCCTATCCAAGAAAAAAAGGAGCTGCCTGCTCTGCTTCAGACTGGCCTTTAGCAAAATATCAATCCAAATTAACCAGCAGTCATTCTGAAACTAGTTCTGAGAGCCCTAAGAAAAACATATTTTTCTTGCTCAACTCACCTTACAAACTCGCAGGTCTAAAATCAGAAAGACAGCCTCAGCAGTGATACCCTAAAAGAGGCTTTTAATTACAGTAAAGTTTTCATAATTTACAGCTACTAAAGTGTCACTTCTCTCAGATATTTAATATAAAGAAATTAAACTTTAGCTCCTTTGAGTCTACTTGATAAGATGACTAATAATGTAAATAAAATTATAAAAGGAACAGTTTAACGAGTAAAGAGTTTTAAATCTGTAAGAAACACCTATTTACAAATCAACCTTTGATAAACTGACTGGACACCAAGTCATAACTGTTGTTTTCTTCTAGGAATTTTCTGAGTATCCTAGTTCAAATTACTACGGATACTTCAAAGTGACCAAATTCTGTATCATTTTTCAGATTCCACAATTCACATTTTCTTACTAGCTGATGGGACCATTCTTTTTTTTTTTCAGTTGAACTAGTAAGCAAACACTATTTGTATAAGGAAATATAACACATAATCATACCTCTACTTTAATTCTCTTCGGGGATAATTCATCTCTCTCTCCACATTTTGACCTGAGGGGAATGAGAGAGAAAAATTTGAGAAGGTAATAAATTTTTTCTAAAGGCATCTAAATCTATAAACTTTCACCAAAACAGATAACTCTGGAACCACCAGAAATAAGACATTCATAATGAACATTAAATAATGAAAAAGAAACTTTTCATCATTTCTAAGTTAACAATGGGGAAACAGACAAACACAACTACATTATACATTTTAAAAGGCCACTACCTAAGAATGCCTAACACAGAAAATACTCAGTATTAATGGGTACCACAAAATGAAAAAGGGAAAAAATTGAGGACTGTATTCTATGAGATCCTTCATGGATCAGTACAATTTAGAATAAAATGACAATAATGACCACTTAAAATGAATGCTTAAGGCTACATGAGATTAAAGTGCATTTTGTCTACCTATCAGAACTATACATGCATCTTCCCTTGATCTTTAGGTATCCCTCTGCTGGGAATCTATCCCACAGAAGCACAAAAACAAATATCAAATATAACTGACAATTCAACTACGGCAAGTCTTAAATTTTTAAGTTATACCTCAACACAAAAGATGTTAAAATGTGGAAAAACACATCTCAAAATCAATAAAATATGTATGAGGTTACTATGGTATTACTTATAATGACAAAAGACTAGAGACAACTCGTATCCATCAAGGGACTGGTTAAATGAATCATGGTAGATCCACATAATGCAGTTTCCTGCAGCTGTTAAAAAACAAAAAACAAAAAACAGTGACAAACATTATCTGTACTAATACATAATACAGCAAGATCTCTAAGACATGTTAAACTAAGAATGAAATACCACATAATGTAGACACATGCTACTTCTTGTTTTTTCCAAAAAAAAAAAAAAGAAAAGGTATAAGTGAGAAATACATGCACATAGACAAACACTAGAAGGATGAAAGAGAAACTAACAAAAACTATAACAATGAGAAGAGGAACAAAGTAAAAAGACAGAAATGAGAGTGCAACTTTTGGCATTAGCTTTTTACTTAGTTTCAACTTGTAATGTGAAAGTCTTACATATTTTAAAATGATTTAACTTAAAATATACAAATGTAAATAAATACTATAAAAAATAAAAATTGTTGAAAGCAGTGGCTTCTGGGTCTTAGTATTCAGAAGGAAGGGGGAGCAGGGTAACTGCTTTGTAATAAGTCTTGTGTACTATAAGACTTCATATATCATGTACATGTACTACTTTGATTAAAGAAAATTATGTAAATGTCAGAAAGAAAATTTGGTAAAATACAGGGAAGTAAATGTCACAAAAATCAGCTCTTGAACATTCAACTCAAAAAAAATTTAAAAATCTTGTAAATAATCCTCTAATGTTGCTGTCTATTCTTACCCTGATCATAATTTTACTTGTTGATGATTTCTTGAGTATGTGGACTCTTGATAGGACAGATGACAAAGCCACTATGAGTTAGGGAAAATAATGGCGATGAAAGCAAGTGCCTGTCAAGGTGGCTTTCAAGTCTGAACATGCACAAGGATCACAGCAACTGCTTGTGAAAGTCTGGACGCTAAGGTTCCATCCCCAGAGAAAATGATTTATGAGAGCTGGGAAGGGCACTCAAGATACGGTTTTTTCAACATACACTCAGTCACGCTAATTCATTTCCTCACAGAAGCAGTGGCAAGCACAACTGATAGTGCACTGGAAAGCAGGGTCCATATGAAGCCAACTGAACAAAATCAAAATGTTCCTCTATCTATAGACAATGCTTAGGTTTTAACTGAGGATAAGATGAAGAATATATTATATGTATGTTTACATTAAATTTTAAAATCACGGCTTTTCGAAATCAGGTTTTTTATTTCAAACACATATTCCATACTTCACTCACTAGTAACCTAGTATTTTCCAATTATCCTTTGCATACTGGGTAATGAAGTCTTTATCTCTTTAGCTAATCTCATCAGATGGCAAAGTGAAGTTGCTCAATTGTGTCCAACTCTTTGTGATCACATCGAACCGTAGCCTGCCAGGCTCCTCTGTCCATGGGATTCTCCAGGCAAGAATACTGGAGTGGGTTGGCCATTTCCTTCTCCAGGGAATCTTCCCAATTCAGGGATCCAACCCAGGTCCCCAGTACTGCAGGCAGACTCTTTACTGTTTGAGCCACCATGGAAGCCCCTTAGACTGGCAAACACTTTGCGAAAGAAAACACATTCCTTTCAGAGAGTTCAAAAAGTTCATGTAGTTTGTATAGTATACAGATTAAGTCTATAAGTGCTGCTTAACTGAATCCTTTCATCACACTCAAAACCAAAGCATCTATGTGAGAGAAGAATATTGAGAACCACCACCAGACTGATGTTACAGTGCTAGGGAACTATCTTTCAAAAGACAATAAAAGAGGATTAAGCAGATTAACACCACCATTTCAGCAACAATGTTTTGAAAACTCACTTCACTGTTGACAGAATTATAATTACACTTCTACCTTGCTCAAATATACTCTTTCAATGGATTGTGTTTCAAGCTCTACTTTATCAAACTGCAAAAATACTGTCAGTTAAACACTTACTTGGTGGTTCTGTAAGTATATTTATAGGTGACTTCTCGAGAAATCTGCCTGGCCAGAGCAAAAAGTTCATCTCTTCTTGTCAGCAGGGCATTATCCTTTACACAGAGTTGAGCAGCCGCTTCATTAACAGTGAGCTGCATTTCAAAATAAAGTTTCAAAAGTTATAAGCATTTTTATTTCATCAATATAGACAATGTTTCACTTAAGAACATAAAAATGTCACATCATTATATAATTAAATCATGCCTAATTTCAGAAGAAAATCAAGTCACCTACATCTCTCAGAATTCAAACTAATCAAAATAGCCATCTTGGTTTCATTTACTTATATGCTTTATTTATTTTTAAGTAGAAGAATTTATGGAAAATAAGCAAACTAAAAAATTTAAAAATGTTTTGCATCTTTTTTTTTGCTTATGAGAAACCAAGAGATCTGATTATATGATATGGTGATAATATTTCCTTAACTAAAACTGAATATATCTCAAAAATATACAAGCAGTTCATGCAGCTGAACACCAGAAAAATAACCCAATCAAAATATGGGCCAAAGAACTAAACAGACATTTCTCCAAAGAAGACATACAGATGGCTAACAAACACATGAAAAGATGCTCAACATCACTCATTATCAGAGAAATGCAAATCAAAACCACAATGAGGTACCATCTCACGCCGGTCAGAATGGCTGCTATCCAAAAGTCTACAAACAATAAATGTTGGAGAGGGTGTGGAGAAAAAGGAACTCTCTTACACTGTTGGTGGGAATGCAAACTAGTACAGCCACTGTGGAGAACAGTGTGGAGATTTCTTAAAAAGCTGGAAACAGAACTGCCATACAATCCAGCAATCCCACTGCTGGGCATACACACCGAGGAAACCAGAATTGAAAGAGACACGTGCACCCCAATGGTCATCGCAGCACTGTTTACAATAGCCAGGACACAGAAGCAACCTCGATGTCCATCAGCAGACGAATGGATAAGAAAGCTGTGATATATACACAATGGAATATTACTCGACCATTAAAAAGAATGCATTTTAGTTAGCTCTAATGAGGTGGATGAAATTGCATCCAGTTCTAATGAGGTGGATGAAACTTACTACAGAGTGAAGTAAGTTAGGAAGAAAAACACCAATACAGTATATTAATGTACATATATGGAATTTAGAAAGATGGTAACGACGACCCTCTAAGCAAGACAGCAAAAGAGACACAGATATAAAGAACAGACTTTTGGACTCTGTGGGAGAAGGTGAGAGTGGGATGATTTGAGAGAACAGCACTGAAACAAATGACCAGTCCAAGTTCAATGCACGGAACAGGGCACTCAAAGCTGGTGCACTGGGATGACTCTGAGGGATGGGAGGGGGAGGGAGGTGGAACAGGGGTTTGGGACAGTGGGACACATGTACACCTGCGGCTGACTCATGTCAATATATGGCAAAAACCTCCACAATATTGTAAAGTAATTAGGCTCCAATTAAAATAAATAATTTACAAAACTGAATATACATGGTCTGATAGATATTTTTAAATGTGAACTGACAAGAAAATTCTTAAGAAGGAATAAAAATTAAATTATATTCATTAAATATTTATAAAATCACTTAGTAAAAGATAATAAAAAGTATTATCACACATGAGGGCTAAAAAGGAAAAACAAGGTCTTGGAGTTACCAAATCTCTAAGATTCACAGTGTTGTTGTTCAGTTACTAAGCTGTGTCTGACTCTCTGCGACCCTATGAACTGCAGCACACCACGCTTCCTTGTCCTTCACTATCTCCTCAAGTTTGTTCAGACTCATGTCCATTGAGGCAGTGATGCCATCCAACCATCTCATCCTCTGTTGCCCCCTTCAATCTTTCCCAGTATCTGGATCTTTTCCAATGAGGCGACTCTGTGCATCAGGTAGCCAAAGTGTTAGAGCTTCAGCATCAGTCCTTCCAGTGAATATTCAGGGTTGATTTCCTTTAGGATTAACTAGTTTGATCTCCTTGCTGTCTAAGGGACTCTAGCACCACAGGTCGAAAGCATCAATTATTCTTTATGGTCCAACTCTCACATCCGTACATGACTACTGGAAAAACCATAGCTTTAAGTATACGGATCTTTGTCGGCAGAGTGATGTCTCTGTTTTTTAATACACTGTCCAGCTTTGTCATAGCTTTTCTTCCAAGGAGCAAATGTGTTTTAATTTCATGTAATTCTACTCTTTTATCTAAGTGTTAAATATTGTCAATATAGAGTTGCTCACTGACCACAAACACCAGTTCTAAAAATTTAAGTATCAAATGTTATCCTAAACTCCAAGTCCATAATTTGCTTAATAGACCAGAAAGTGTTTTTCATCTAATTTTGTCAATTTAAATAGATGTAAGAAACTGCAAAGGGGTAAACCATACTTTTTTAAAAACCAAGAAACCCATTCTAGGCAGGATTGACAGCAAATTGATGGGATATGAAGGCAGAGAGGCGTAGGAGGAGTCTGCTCCATTACTTCCCAGCTGTGTAATTTCGGACATGTAAAAACTTCTCAGAGCCTCAGTTTTCTCTGAGGCAAAACAGGATGATATCACTACCTCCAAAGATTCTAACAAGAAGTGAGAACATACACTTGCCACAAAGTTGTTTTAGTATCAATTCTCATTTTCCTTTGATAAGGAGTCAGACATTTACTCTCCCTCCCTACCCAGACATCTCACTTTATTCACAATAATTTTTTTTTAAGTTTTGAAAATACAGAGAAGCAAAAGAAAATGAATGCAATCTGCATTCTATCCAGAATGACTATTAGTATTTTTATGCATATTATTCCAATATTCCTTTCTGTACATACATGTGAATACAGGTGTGTAACCTCCTTTCCTGAATTTAACATATGCTGCATTTTTACTTTTTCATATGTTAAGGCAAAGACTTGGCTTGGCAGTATCTGGCATGGGTTGTGAGCTTAATAAATAGTGACTGACTAATGAATGTATTTAAGTATTCTTTACATTGTAATTTTTACTACCTAGACACACAAATCAATGCAGATGGTGACTGCAGCCATGAAATTAAAAGATGCTTACTCCTTGGAAAGAAAGTTATAACCATCCTAGACAGCATATTAAAAAGCAGAGACATTACTTTGCCAACAAAGGTCCGTCTAGTCAAAGCTACGCTTTTTCCAGTAGTCATGTATGGATGTGAGAGTTGGGCCATAAAGAAAGCTGAGCACCGAGAAATTGATGCTTTTGAACTGTGGTGTTGGAGAAAACTCTTGAGAGTCCCCTGGACTGCAAGGAGATCCAACCAGTCCATCCTAAAAGGAAATCAGTCCTGAATATTCATTGGAAGGACTGACGCTGAAGCTGAAATTCCAGTACTTTGGCCACCTGATGCAAAGAACTGCTTCATTTGAAAAGACCCTGATGCTGGGAAAGACTGAAGGCAGAAGGAAAAGGGGATGACAGAGGATGAGATGGTTGGATGGTATCACCAACTCGATGGACATGAGTTTGAGTAAGCTCCGGAAGTTGGAGATAGTCAGGGAAGCCTGGTGTGCTGCAATCCGTGGGGTTGCAAAGAGTCGGAAATGACTGTGTGACTGAACTGAACTGAATGCTTGTAATATGGCTACTGGCAATTAAGGCCACGTTTCTTATTTTAAACCCATGGCTGAATATAAAAGCATAATAGGAAGAAATTATTTTCAGGCTTCTCCCTCCCCTCCTAAAGAATCATCAATACATCAGTTTCTTCCCTAAGTGCTTTGGATAAGCACAATGTTACAGGAGCAAAAAGTAAAATATACTTCAAAGAATAATTTCTTAAATAAATTAACTTCAATTGCAGCTTAGTGGTAGCTACAATGACCTTTATCCTTTTTGAGTTGCTTGTTATGTACCTGGTTCTTTTTTGTGCTCATAAACCTAAGTAAGTATGGAGAAATTCTGATTGTCAGTAAGATATTTTAATTGACAACATTGCAGAGGTACCAGCTCATGCACAACCATAGACAGTAACTTTTCAACATGAATTAAAAACAGTGTTCTAGTATTCCTTCCATCATCCTACCAGAAACCAAGAAAAACAAACAGAACACAATCTCTGTAACTAAATTCAGGCTCTAACAGACCAAAAAACTATATTGAACTCCCCAGGCCCTTAGAGAACCTTCTGGCAGAAAAACTGAGGCAAGAAATAAATGTAGCTCACTCCAAGTTGTAAGAGCTTTCCCCTCAAAAATGTATTTTCTATAAGTATCTTCTAGATTTCATAATCCTAGTTGCTGATAATTAAATCAATAACTATTATGATACATTTTAAAAAGAAAAATTCTCCAAAACCAGTAGTCACTGCAGCACCAAGCTAGCTTTTTAAAAGTTCTAAGTTTCTAATTTTGTTAAAAGTATAAAAAAGATAGTCTCCCTCATTCGTTTACTTACTTCCTCCACTTCCTCCTTTCATAGCTAAAAATACCAAAATTCCATTCATATCTTTGTGAAAAGATTTCTTAAAGTTAGCCTTCTATTATTTATAACTAGATTTCAAAACTGTCTTTGCTGGCAGTTGAAATGATCATCTTTAACAATCAAATGACTGTGACTTTCAATTAAGCTTCACCTAAGTGTTGGCATAAAACTACAACATGAAGGCTCTGTAACAGGGAGGTTCAGAGGGCAATCAAGACTTCCATTTCCAGCACAGGGAGAGCTATGTACTATGCCTGGCCCTTCTCACATTTCTCACAGGAAAACGTTGGCTAAAATAGAAAGAAAAAATATATTTACATTAATAAGCCAGCAAGACAGTAAGAACTACTGAGGTCAAAATGAATGAAGACAGTATCTCAAAAGACTAAGTTGAGGACAGATGCTAAACCAGATGAACTTGAGCTTCAATCTTCACAGCCTTGTTAGGCTAGTGAGTGTTGGAGAGAGTAAGAGAAAAACCCCAGAATCCATCAAAGGAGAGGCTGCAGAGTACAAGACCTTCCCTCTATAAAGATGAAAAATAATACGAAAGTACTATAGCCAAATGGAAGACAGAATCAGAAATATACCTGTACACGGTCCCCCCTTGCCCCCAGGGAAATGCAAGGAGAATTACCTGTCTTGAGCCTCACTACTAATTGGGGGAGAGTTTCATAAACCCAAACCAGCTCTTCACATGGATTCTCAGCCCTAATCCACACTAACAGCCAGAGAATTCACTTTCATGGGGCTCCAGAGTTGTAGTGTGTGGAGTACAGGTGCCTGCCAGAAGCAAAAATAAAAAGCCTCTAGGAGAGTCCTTTTTTTTCCTAGCTCTCAAATCATCCCCACAGCTTCAAGAAATGTTCATAGACAGAAATCATTAAACAGTCAAAGAAAAAAGGAATCAAAAGTAAAACCCAGCAGAAACAGATCCTCAAGGACTTCATTTAAAGAGATAAAAGGAGTCAAAAATATGACTAAAAGAGTAATAAAGTAAAAATGACCAAGAAAAATTGAGAAGTCAGAAGGAGAGAAGAATTAAGGAGGAAGAAGAATTGGGGCATAGGAAAAAAAGACTTCTAAAGCAGACAACAGTCACATAACCACTGGCTTCTAAACACAATGAAAGCCAAAGGCCAAGGAAATGATACCTTTGATTATGAACAGAAAGCAAATGACAATGTAGAATTTGATACCTCCAAATAAGTAGCAATTAAGTGTGAAGGCAAAGCTAGTGGTGGAGGTGATGCAATTCCAAACAAGCTATTTCAAATCCTAAAAGATGATGCTGTTAAAGTGCTGCATTCAATATGCCAGTAAATTTGGAAAACTCAGCAGTGGCCATAGGAATGGTTAGTTTTCACTCCAATCCCAAAGAATGGTCAAACTACCACACAACTGCTCATTTTATGTGCTAGTAAGGTAATCCTCAAAATCCTTCAGGCCAGGCTTCAGCAGTATGAGAACCAGAAAATTCCAGATGTACAAGCTGGATTTAGAAAAGGCAGCAGAACCACAGACCAAATTGGCAGCATCTGCTGGATCACAGAAAAAAGCAAGAGAATCTTCTGCTTCACTGACTATGCTTAAAGTCTTTGACTGTGTGGATCACAACAAACTGTGGAAAATTCTTCAAGAGATGTGAATACCAGACCACTTTATCTGTCTCCTGAGAAATCTGTACACAGGTCAAGAAGCAACAGTTAGAACTGGACATGGAACAACAGACTGGTTCCAAATTGGCAAAGGAATACATTAAGGCTTTATACTGTCACCCTGCTTATTTAACTTATATGCAGAGTATAACATGCGAAATGACGGGTGAGATGAAGCACAAGCTGGAATCAAGATTGCTGGGAGAAATATCAATAACCTCAGATATGCAGATGACACCACCCTTATGGCAGAAAGTGAAGAGGAACTAAACAGCCTCTTGATGAAAGTGAAAGAAGTGAGTGAAAACAGTTGGCTTAAAACTCAACATTCAGAAAACTAAGATCATGGTATCTGGCCCATCACTTCATGGGAAATAGATGGGGAAACAATGGAAACAGTGAGACTATTTTCTTGGGCTCCCAAGTCTCTGCAGACAGTGATTGCAGCCATGAAATTAAAAGACACTTACTCCTTGGCAGGAAAGCTATGATCAACCTAGACAGCATATTAAAAAGCAGAGACATTGCTTTGCCAACAAAGGTCCGTCTAGTCAAAGCTACGCTTTTTCCAGTGGTCATGTATGGATGTGAGAGTTGGACTATAAAGAAAGCTGAGCGCAGAAGAATTGATGCTTTTGAACTGTGGTGTTGGAGAAGACTCTTGAGAGTCCCTTGGACTGCAAGGAGATCCAACCAGTCCATCCTAAAGGAAATCAGCCCTGAATATTCATTGGAAGGACTGATGCTGAAGCTGAAATTCCCAATATTTTGGCCACCTGATGTGAAGAACTGACTCATTTGAAAAGATCCTGATGCTGGAAAGACAGAAGGCAGGAGGAGAAGGGGACGACAGAGGATGAGATGGTTGGATGGCATCACTGACTCAATGGACATGAGTTTGAGTAATCTCCAGAAGTTGGTGATAGACAGGGAAGCCTGGTATGCTGCAACCCATGAGGTTGCAAAGAGTTGGACGTGACTGAGCGACTGAACTGAACTGAGAAAAGCTTTTGTATACATATATAAAAATGTGTATATATATATATCAATATATTTTAGAAATCTTAAACATTTTTGCCTAACTAAAATATTATGACATTTTGATTCCACTTGTTTGACTCCGTATGAATAGAATGCTGTATTTCTAATTTAAAAATCGATATGTAACAAAGGTTTACTGTATAGCATAGGGAACTATAGTCAGTATCTTGTAATAACTTGTGATGGAAAAAATTTCAAAAATAATATATCTGTATTTGTACAACCAAATCACCTTGTGCTGTACCTGAATCATTATAAGTCAACTATATTTTAATAAAAAATATATATATTAAAAAAATCAAGATGCACAGTCTGGAAATGGGGCAGATGATTTGTAATAAGAAAATACTCTAGAAAATATGCTGCCTCAGATGTATATCCATCAATATCTCAGGACTAATATAGCCAATATCCTCCTTTTCTACCCAAACTTACTGCCACATTTCAAGTGAGATTTATCTGTTGTCAACCCAAGAAAATAAATTGCTTTACTATTAAAAAAAACGCTTGCTCCTTGGAAGGAAAGCTATGACAAACCTAGACAGTGCATTAAAAAGCAAAGAAACCACTTTGCCGGCAAAGGTCTGTGTAGTCAAAGCTACAGTTTTTCCAATAGTCATGTACAGATGTGAGAGTTGGACCGTAAAGAAGGCTGAGCACTGAACAACTGATGTGTTCAAACTGTGGTGTTGGAGAAGACTCTTGAGAGTCCCTTGGACAGCAAGGAGATCAAACCAGTCAATCCTAACAGAAATCATCCCTGAATATTCACTGGAAGGACTGATGCTAAAGCTGAAGCTCCAATACTCTGGTCAACTGATGCAAAGAGCTGACTCACTGGAAAAGATTCTGATGCTGGGAAAGAATGAGGGCAGAAGGAGTAGGGGGCATTAGGGGATGAAGTGGTTGGAGGGAATTACTGACTCAGTGGACATGAGTTTGAGTAAACTCCTGGAGACAGAGACAGACAGGGAAGCCTGCCATGCTGCAGTGCACAGGGTCGCAAAGAGCTGAACACAACTTAGCGACTGAACAACAATAACAACAAAAATGAGAGCAGAATGAAGATATTTTCCCATAGGGTGGGGAAGGAGAGAGTCTGCCTACAGTAGGCCCTCATTAAGAAAATTCTAGACAATGCACTTGAGGCTAAAGGACACTAAAGGGGAAGGGAAGAAATACAAAATAAAGGAAATAAATTCAAAACATCAGTCACTGTAATAAATTTAAATGGACCAAATGTTTCTGTCAAAAGACAAAGAATATAAGACAGGATTTTTAAAAAACCCAACTATTGGTATTTACAAGAGATATATTGAAAACATAGATTCAGAAAAACCAAAAGAATGGAAAAAAGTAACAAGCAATTATTAACAAAAAGAAAGCACATGTATTAATATCAACAAAAAAGTTTTACAAAACAAAATGATTATTAAAAATCAATAAGGCCACTACATAGTTTAAAGAGAAATAGACTACTCCACAATCAAAGTAGGTGATTTTAACACACGACTCTGTTAGTGATAGAGCAAGCCGACAAAATAATAAAAAATTCAGTCTACAGAAGGTTTGAAACAGACCTA
This sequence comes from Antilocapra americana, assembly GCA_007570785.1. NCBI lineage: Eukaryota > Metazoa > Chordata > Mammalia > Artiodactyla > Antilocapridae > Antilocapra > Antilocapra americana. Next base: position 5,092,040 of record ML661353.1, read on the forward strand.
ATAAGCGTGTTAAAACAAACACATTAGAACACTCTTAACAACAACTGCAGAAGCACATTTAAAACACTGACCACATACTGGGCCATAATTAACATCTCAACATATTTTAAAGGGCTGGCATCATGCAAACCATGTTCTCTGATCACAATGTAATTCAGTTAGAAATCATTAGGAAAAAGAACTAAGGAAAAACCTCTTGTATTAGGAAATGAAAAATAAAAACTTCTTAATAATTTGTGAACAGAAAGCATAAATAAAAAAGAGAAATAATCAGAATTGAAACCTTTGGGAATAACGCTAATTCAATGCATAGTGAGAATTCATGGCCTTAATTGCTTACATTAGAAAAGAACAACTGAACATTAATGAACTCAGGATAAAATGTAAGTTAGGACAAAAAACTATACAAAAGCAGATGTAAACAAACACAACATAACTACGAAGATCAGTTAAGCCAAAAGTGTTTCCTAATAAAGAAGTTGGAAAGCTTTTCTGTAGAAGGTCAGATAGTCATATTTTAGGCTTTACAGGCCAGTCTGTGTTACCCAACCCGACACTGTAGCTCAAAAGCAGCCACAGATAATACATAAGCAGAAAGGCATGTCTGTATTCCAAAGGAAGTTTATCTGCAAAATCAGGAAGTGGGCAAAATTTTGCCCACAGGCTTCGGTCTGCAGATCCCTGAAAAGATTCATATAACTGACAAATCTCTGGCAAGACTGATCAGGGGAAAAGAGACAAAGGTACAAACAATATTAGGTCTTAAAAACTATAAACTATCCCAGTAGGTTTGAACACTTAGATGAAATGGACAAATTCTCAGAAAAAAATGTGACTTATCAAAAGTGACTCAAGAAGTGACACTAACCTAATAGCCCTATAATCTACTTTTTAAAATGATCAAAAGGAAATATCCAGCATTTCCTTCAAGTAAGAGATGTTGAAATTGCTCCACTTAAGCTGAGAGTTCATAATAAAGCACTGTAACTTCTAGTAGCATGTTCAGGTCTACCAGGTTCCCTGATCTGACAATCCCCCTCTCCCAAGGGCTTCTCCGACACCCCCAGCCTTGCCTTCTCAACATTAGTGGCAGCTGACCTAAACCTGGCACCACCGTGTATTCCATCGGCCTGGGTCCTTGTTTTTGCAATCTCCTTAGCACTCCAGTTTCTACAGCATTTCCATTATCCACTAACTCTACCTTCTCTTTTTCTCCTCCCTGTCTTTGAGTTCCAGAGCTCTTTGGCTGGAAGTTGCTATCTGCTGACAAACATTCTCTATAATGCTGACTTGTCTGTGTGCTTCTATCTCTGGATATTACAAGCCCCTACATTCTCCACGGCCTTGCTATTCTCAACTTTCAGTTTCTCTCTCTTTACCCATTTACTGCTTTAAGATTTGGTGCACTCTGCTTACCTAGTTTACCACTACTCTCCCAACACCTCTGGGCAGATGGAACTCAGCCTGCCTGGACCTCTTTGCAGCCCTGCCCCTGGGTTTGCCCCTTAGCACCGCCCCACACCAGTAACGAGTGTGGCTCTAGGCCTCAGCCTCTTCCATTATTGTGTTCACGGTCTGACTCCTGTCACAAGGCCATGCCTAGCCATGTCCTAAGACCATCACTGGTGCTCTAGCTTAAAAAAGTGTCTGTAACAGTGATTCATCCTACGGTTCTTTACAATCAAATGTAATGAATTATAAGTTTTACAATGTATACTGGGAAACAAATATAAAATGCATATAAAAATGAGAATTTTATGTACTTGTGAGTTGAAAATTATTTTTCAGGTATAGATAACCTCCTGATGTTCATCTACTTGTGACCTACTTATATGTCTTGAAAGATTAGAAGAAAAGTGTCCACAGAGTTTGTAATACTATACACAGGGTCAGAAATACTTCCAAAAGTGGATTAAGAATAAGTCATATTTTCCCTTATTTAGAAATTGAGGACAAACTAGTAACCTTCTTTAGTCTTAGGAATTTAGAAAAACTCAAGTCCTTCCCTCATTTTAAATGGTCAAATTAAAAAGTGTGAAATTATCACAATACCTAAACAGTACCCTTGATAGTAGCTTCTTAAATTCCCTCAGGATTTCATAATTTCTACCAAACTCTTGGATGGTTACTAGTTTGAAGAAAGTGCTCTGATGCATAAATTTCTTTCCTAAAATATACTATCGGACCAGATTCACATACTTGACTTACAAATAATAAGTGGTCTAAGTTAAGTTTCAAGAACACAAGCCACATTTTCCAAAGCTCCACCCCCACATCTCCGCCTACTAGCATTCATTTTGATTGTTTCCTTCTTTTGGGAAACCCACAACGGTCTCATTACTTAAATACCACCTGTGCCTATTTATTCAAAGGAGCAAAGAGCCCCTTAGGAAAAGTAAAGTGTGAAATCATTTGTTTTGGATTTTTTAAAAGCAGGTTAGGAATTTTTTAAGTGAGATTGATAGGGTTTATTAAAGTCCTCTCTTTAACATACTCTTGCTTTAATTAAAATACAGGTCCCTGACTGTGTTTCATCTGCCATATTTTAAAAACTATATGAAAGTTAGATTAAAGTATGAACTTAAAACTGCCAACATGTTTCGCCCTTTGTTTCCTATTATAATAGCCTTTAGTAGATTCCTCCACACTGGGTCATAGGTAATGAGAGTGTCAAAGTGTAGCTGAATTATAATGCTACTTGTATTTTCTAGATCTATTCACAAGTTCTTGTGAATTCATTATTGTATGGCAACAATATGTAACAATTACACAAGGACATGCCCAAAGGAGATCAAATCACAGAATCCCCATGACTAATTTTGCTAACCAATTATCTGATATTAAGCAGCAGTAGACATTCATATCTACAATAATTTAAAAATATCAGATGGTGAAACTGCTGAAAAGAAGATTAATATATAAAAATTGGCCAGTGATAGTAATTTAAAAAGGAAACAATATCATTTACAATTATATCCCCTTTATATCTTACATATTCATGTATCTATACAAGCAAAATAAATGTAAATGTTTATAATACGGACATTTAATATACACATATATAATACACAGTATTTGACCTAACAAGAAATGTTCAAAACTATGAATAAAGAACTAAAATATTACAGAAGAATACAGAAGAGCTAAGTAAATGCACATACTCTGTTACTGTATGGGAGTTTTCATTATTGTAAATATATCATTTTCACCCCAAATTAATCTATACCTTTAGGGCATTTCTAATCAAGCACAAACAGAAATTTTGGGGAAATTTGACAAATACACTAAAAATTTCATTTGAGAAGGAGAAATGTATAAGATGATCTAAAAAAAAAGAAGTTACAAAAAAATACTACTGAAGGGGCACTTGCCTTTCCATATATAAAATATACAATTTTGCTACAGTAACTGAAGTAACTTTATACTGGTAAAGGAACAGAGAATTAGATGAATGAAATGACACAGGACAAGATCAATGACTATTACTGTACAGAATTAAATGTCCACATGGCAACCAGTCTAAAAGGTCAAAGGACAAATGATAATCTGGAAAAATATTTACAATCTAAGACAAAAAGTTAATATACTTACAATATAAAAATTTTCTACCAATATTTTAAAGGTGACACAACTCCAACATTAAAACAAAGGATGTCTATTAACCATATGAAAAGACGCTCTTCCTCAATAATGAAAGTTACTTTGAGCAGTGAAAATTTTTCTCAGACTGATGAAAATTAAAAATGACAAATGCAATATTAGCAAGAGTGTGGAAAAACAGACACCTGTATATAATAATGATAAAGAAAATATAAATTGTTCTAGCTTTTTTAGAAGGCAATTAAGCACGGTCTACTAAAATATTAAATCTACATATTCTTTTGGCCCATAATTTTACATGTTGGAATCTATTCTATAGGAAAACATGTACAAATATGTAAAGGTATATATGTATAATGTTCACGTCTCACCATATACAAAATTTTTAAAAAATGAGAACAACTTAAATGACACCAAAAAGTGAATGGTTAAGATAACAGCACATTCATACTGTGAAATATAATGTAACCCATAAATGAATAAAGTAGCTCTATATGTAACCACTTGAAAATAGATCTAATAGTACACTGTACTCTGAGTATATTATTAAGTTTAAAAAAAAGAATTTGGAAAAGAGTGTGCAAAATATGACCCATTTGTATATGTAAAGAAAAGTAGCTGGGTGTTTACAGACTCAACTACTTCACATCATTCTGTAGTGACTGAATACTTATTCAATGAGTATATCCTATCTTTTGTGTTCAAGTGCAAGTCTGTGGGGAAAGATCTTATATTTCTAACATGAAACACTGCATTCAACTGAACATTTCTTTCAACAAGAATTTATCTCTGTCTTCTAAATGGATAAATGGATAAATTTTAGCTATGAAACAACTTTTGTCTAAAAAAGGTAATTTGAAATGCACTTATTTTTCAAACATTTATTGAGCACATTCGATTCTGAGCATATAAAAATGAATGAGATGTAATCCCTGCCTTGAAGAATCTCAAAGTACACTGTGAGGGACGGACCAATTTATTAAAAAGTACAATGAAGTGTTAGACTTTTGTTTCTAAAAAGTCTACAAAAACGATGTTTAAGTTAGATTTGGAATTTCATTTTGATTCTTAATTAAAAGACAAACTGCCTTGTAAATGCAGACTTTATGCTTTCATGATTTAAACTGACATTATTCTAAGGGTCACTCTACACTACAATTTTAAAGTTGAATATGTTTGAATTTGACACAGAAATACGTTAACACAATGAATATGGTCTATTTTCAGTAAAGAGTTACATTTTGCTGAACCTAAATGTCTTTAATCCAGGGAGTGTATCATCATCTCTGCTGTAAACTATTACCAAGTTAATCTCTTTAAGAGACATGCACACCTCACACACACAAAGAAAACTGGGCTTTTTTACCTCGTGAAGAGTGAGGTGTTTCCCGTCCTTTCTCTTCGAGTCAAATCTGCCATATATTGCACTGTATTTTCGAATTTCCTCTTCTTTGTGTGGATCGTCATCACTCATCTCAAAGATATGACCAATCATCTTGGCCAACTTCTTGTTGGTTTTCAGCAGCTCTTTCACTTCGTTCAAGTCACCTTTTGGGAGCGTGGGGGCCATTCGCTCCACACACTCGGCTACAGAGAGCGCAGCAGCAGCATCCAGCACCTCGCTACTTTCTTTTGGGGAAGCCGGGGAGCCAAGGTCGGCTGGGGAGAGGCTGTGCTCGCTCTCGGTGGTGTGGTGGCCCTGCCAGAGCCGGGAGTCACTGATGCTCTGCAGTGCTAAGCTCCCCACCACGTCTGACTTCCCCTGGCCCAGGCTCTGCACGCAGGTGGTGGCAGCACACTTGGGGATTTTCAAATGAGGCTCTCGGGAACTGCTGTTCCTTTCGTAACTGCTGCAGGATATTCCCAGCCATGTTGGTGAGCCCTCTGGTAACTTATAGATGGGTATGCTACTGACAGGCAGAGATGTCAGTGGCTGATTGAAAAGGCCAGGGTTTGTAACCCAGTCTCTCAAAGCCTTCTGCAGCCTTCTAACATGAAGGGGCTTGCTAGCCATGCCCACGAGTGCCATGATCTCCAAGAACTCCTCTTCTCCAGCTTCACAGAGTTGCTGGACATCATCACCACCTTGTTGGATAAAGGCATCAAAATAAGAAAGCAGGTTGGCTTTTTGTAATATTCTGTACAGCTGCAACTCCCCCAGGGTCCTGGGTAAGGCTGCGGCCATCACTGTGGATGGGCTTAACCTGCAGAAAGAAGAGGGGAAACACTCACCACACTTGCTAAAAAACTTCTTAAGCTTCTTTGTCGGACACTACAGGGTTTGAGATTGCAGTATGGGAAGAATAAAAAACAAGGAGCCTTTGCACAGCAGCTGACTGTTAAGGAAGCACCCTCCCTGTGCTACACGTGTGTATGTGTGTACATGCGCACACTCGGTCGTGTCTGACTCTTGGCGACCCAAGGCTGTAGCTGCCAGGCTCCTCTGTCCATGGGATTTTCCAGCCAAGAATACTGGAGTGGTTAGCCATTTCCTTCTCCAGGGGACCTTTCTGACCCAGGGATCGAACCTGAGTCTCTTGTGTCTCCTGCATTAGCAGGTGGATTCTTTACCACTGATGCCATCTGGGAAGCCTCTCTCTATCTGTAAGTTATCTTACTCTCCTAACAATCATAATGATCAACAGTCAGTAATAGTTTCCATTTTAAAGGAAAAAATATAAAGGCTTAAAGATCAGTGATTTGCCTGCGATCTCATAGGTAGCTAAACAGGTCTAGGGACTTAAACCAAACAGGGCTCACAGGGCTCTGTATCCTGTATTTCTGAGCATTCACTTTGCTGCTTCCACGGTGTGCACACAGAGGTGAAGTGCAGGATAACTGAATACTTGTGTCAGGCCATATGATAAACAGGCACTTAACATTACGTCTCATCCTCACAACAGCCCTGTGAGATAGGTATAGTCAGTTCCCATTTTATAAAGAAAAAGTAGCAAGATTAGTCTGGCAGGCAGAAGATGAGAGACTTCAGTATGAACTAGAATTGAAAAGATACAAGGTGGTATATTTAGGAATGGAGGAAAAAGAGGCAGGAAAAATTCAGACAAATAAATGGCAAGACTTGGTGATCACTTAGGTGTAAGTGATGAAAGAGAGGAAACGGTTATCATTTTTTAGAAACACTTTCTGTGGTTCCAGAAAGAGACTAATAGGTGACTATGGGATTATCTATGCAAGAGTCTAGAACTGCAACAGGCATCAGGGATACAGAAAATTAGGGATGTTGGAATTCCCTTTGAAACATGAGGCACTTGAGAATGTGGCACAAGGCATAATGCTAAAGTAGAGCTGTCCTGTTCGCAAAATAACAGCATGGAGCCTAAGTCTGTCTCAGGATTCAAGGGAGAGGATGAAGCCAGCGGGTGCGGAAGAGCCCAAGACAACGCCAAGGAAGTTATACTTCCAGAGCCCAAGTAAGGCAGAGAAGTCTCCCTTTATTTATTTATTTTTTTTGATTTGTGAATTTTTTTTTTTCTTTACTGTGTTGGTTTTCCCATACAGTAACATGAAACCACCATGGATCTACACATGCTCCCCCTCCAGAACCCCCCTCCTTCCCCCCTCCCGACTCCCTCCCCCTGGGACATCAGGGTGCATCAACCCTGGGCTGGCGGTTGATTTCACATATGGTAATTAACATGTTTCAATGTCATTCTCCCATATCATCCCACCCTTGCCCTCTTCCACAGAGTCCACGTGTTCGTTCTATACATCTGCGTTCCTTTTGCTGTCTCGCATGCAGGGTTCTCATTACCATCTTTCTAAATTCCATATATGTGCGTTAGTATACTGTATTGTTGTTTTTCCTTCTGGCTTACTTCACTCTGGATGGAACTGGAGCCTATTATCCAGAAGTCTCCCTTTAAAGAGACAGAACAAGACCCAGCAAAGCACTTCTTGACCTCTTAGCAGTTTTATTCGAAAGTCATTCACAGTTGCCTGGAGACCTCCCACATACATAGAGGAGCTGGCCAAGTACTTCCATTTAAGAGAAACAAACTTGTAACCAATGCACCTTTACGATTAAAAGGCTCCTGCAGCCCTCTATAGCAAAAATTATAGAAAGCCAAAAGAATACATACATTGGAAGAAAATGCAAGTACACTCTCAACTCAAGAAAGTCAGGAGCAATTGTTAACTGGGAGATTCAGCGAACTGAGGAATATTGGGAACAGCCCTGTAGGCCAGATCAACAAATTTGGGACTTCTGCTTTACATCATTGGCCAGACTGCTGTACAGAATTCTAGTCTCAGTCATCCCATCCAAGCAGAATGCATTTACCTACCAGCTTAAGGACCGACTCCTGGGAACCCCTGTGTCATCCACAATCTGCTCCCATCAACTACTGACCTCCTCAAATTTTATGGCTCTTTATAAGTCATGACCTGATGACTTCCCAAGATATATATTTAAAAAAAAAAATTCAATCTGGGCCCACTAAACTGCTGACTGCCAGGAAATCACTTGGGGCGCTTCTGAAAAATATAATTTCCTAGGGTTGCATCTCAAAAGACTCTTGTGATTTGGCAAACCTGGCAAACTACACTGGAAGATCCCTATTTAGTGTACCCTCTGGGCACCACAAACTCTTACAGCTTTTGAGACCACCTTTGTGTCCATGTCATGTTAGTTCTCTGGATAAAAACATTTCGGCATCTTCTGAATCACTCATAAGAAGATTTGTTTTGTCCTCCCACTCACAGGGAGACTTCTGAGGGAGAGAATTTATCATCCAGCTGGACACTAACCCACAAAAACAAGCTCTGGGGAGTTACAGACGCAAGATCAAGTCTATACTAAACAACATTATACCAAATAGAAGGGTTTCTAGAAAACATATGAGATGGAGGGGAGGAAACCCATTTTCCCTTCATACACTTAATAGTAATTCCACAGGCTTTCAACTCCAGAGTATACATGCACAAAAATATCTACACACACATATAAATATATATGTATGCACATACACACACTATAGCTTTTCTGTAAGAGGGCTGTAACCTTGCAAGATTCATGGCATCATCAATGACCTCACCATCTATACTCTCCCAAATTATGGAGTAAACTAAAAATTACCTGAGAAGATCTAGAACAGAGTTCTTGAATCTTTTTATGAGCAATAACAAAGAATGTCTCATGGACAAATATAAAAGAGAAATTTAAGAAAAAGAGAACTCAAAACTCAAACTTAGGCTTTATTCTTCTGAGACAGGCAATGGTTTTAGGAAATATTAATTTTCAATTTCTATCCTTTCTCATCCTTGCTCAGAAAAAAAAAAAAAAGGAAACCCCCTAGTTTTCTAAGAGAAAGCTCTTATGTTTCAGTAAGTAGTTACCATTATAACATCTCCACAAGGACAAGACCAAGTGTACATTTCCCAAGTCAAGACACCAGATGAAAGATAAATAAGTGAGCTATTTAGAGTCCCAGGAGGCTTGCTAAAGGCCCACACTTGCTGCTGGGAAAGAAGTTTTCTCCCTAAGCTTTTTGCTTTAAGAGCACCTTTCAGTCTCTCATAAAGCCTGTTGTGATCATTTTAACACCCACCACTTCATACATTAACTTAATCTGATTTAAAAGAAAATTTTTATAAGACAAGATTTTCTGTTTTTACAAACTCTGTGTCCATTCAGGCTTCAACAAGAAGGTCAAATAAATCAAAAGAAAGCTGCATCTCTCCAATCGGAAGTGAAGACAAAAGGATTCTAATACAATGCAACATAACATAGGCAGCTAACAGCGCAGTAACTGTTTCAGTATTCAACTGAAAACTCCAGTTACCTGGCCTTTGCAAGAGATGCTGGAACAACCACGCTGAGTCTGACCTTTTTATGAATTCCACAGTTAGGAGAAATCAGTTATCCATTTTTACTGCATTCAAAAGCTAAACCAAGGGCCTGCTGTCTATATACAGCAAACCTCCACTTGCACCAGCTTAAATGTTCTTCAGTCCAGTAAGTCCCAAAGGAAGAGGAATAAAACACTGGATTCATTTAAGACCATTTGTTGTTGTTTGTTATTCAATGATCTATTTTAAATGGTAATAATTTGTTCCAGAACCTTTTAAAGACAAATTCACTTTGGCTCCTTATGGGGTAGGATCAGTCATCTGCCAAGATTTAAACTATGCTAAGTGAAGCAAGGAGCTGGTTTGGCTCCAAAAACTTGACTGGTCAACTCCTGCTTTGTTTGTCCTTGAACCACAACACAGAACTTGGTATAAATACGGGAAACAAAATTTCTCTTTCTCCAAGCTGGGATGTGGGGATTTAGGCTAAGACAGAGGTCTTTAATGGTCACAAGGGAAAAGAAGAACCATTCCTTCAAACCTGCCTCAATCTAGTCCAAGAAGCTTCAGCCGGCCTTCTGTCTCAACTCCTCCATCAAAGCTCTCAAGTAACTACTGAGTGATCACCAGCTTTTCTCTTTAACCTCTCTGCAGTTTGACATCACTCCCTGAAATGCTCTTCACCTGACTTCTGACTATGTTATGCTGCCTTCCCTTACTCTACTGTACGTGCAGGAATTCTCCAAATTGTTATATTAGATCCCATTTCTACTATCTTTCCATATTCTCTGCTGATGATCTCCATCCACTCCTAGGCTTCAATATTACCTAGAGCAGACTGACCTCCAAACCGCTATCTGTAGCTTGGACCAGTGGTTCATGGAGTGACTGCCAAGTGTTCTCAAATCCAAATGCACACCAAGCACGGACTCACACATATACATCTACTTTGCAAGGCAAAAAAAAAGAACTTTGTGATTTAATAAAAACTCATTTAATAGTGTGATCAAATTCAAGTTGTCATTATAAGGATTCTCTATGGATAAAACACTAAAAGTAAAATTAATGAGTACTTGCTATTTTTTTTTAATTTAGAAAGTGATCTTCAAACGTGGAAAATGTGAGAACCCAAATTGTCTTCCTGGTAATTCAGCATTTCGCATGGAGACTGTCAGACTCCTCAAATCCAGTAGGCCCCGAAGCCAGCACGTGCTGTCATTGCCCTCCCTTCTTCCAGATTCCCAAATCTATTCTTCCCAACTCCCGTTACTTTTAGTTGCACCTCTACTCTTCCAGTTTTCTGGATTAATAAAAGTAGGGATTTTTGATTTTTTTTAATTTTAATGTTATACAGTTAACATACAATATTATACAAAAGATTCAGGTGTACAATTTTTTTAAATGATTCACAATTTTTTCTTAAGGATTTGCAATTTTTAAATATCATATTTCTTTTCTGGGCTTCCCTGGGAGCTCAGCTGATAAAGAATCCGCCTCCATTGCAGGAGGCTCCAGTTCGATTCCTGGGTCGGGAAGGGCTGGAGAAGGGCTAGGCTACCCACTCCAGTATTCATGGGCTTCCCTGGTGGTTCAGACAGTAAAGAATCTGCCAGCAATGCAGGAGACATGAATTTGATCCCAGGGTTGGGAAGATCCCTGGAGGAGGGCATGGCACCCCACTCCAGTATTCTTGTCTGGAGAATCCCATGGACAGAGAAGCCTGGTGGGCTACAGTCCATGGGGTGGCAAAGAGTTGGACACGACTAAGCATAGCACAGCATTTCTTTTATAGTCATTATAAAATATTAGCTCTATTTCCTGTGCTGTACAATATATTCTTGTAGCTTATTTATTTTATACATAGTAGCTTATTTATTTTACTATAATATTTTATACATTTTGTACCTCTTAATCCCTTACTCCTATCTTGCCCATTCGTTTTCCCCTTTTCCAGGTGGTAATCACTAGTTTGTTCTATATTTGTGAGTCTATTTCTTTTTTGTTATATTCACTAGTTTTATTTTTAAAATTCCACATGTAAGTGATATTATATAGTATTTGTCATTCTCTGCCTGAATATCATCCAATTCTATCCATGCTGTTGCAAATGGCAGAATTTCTTTTTAATGGCTGAATAATATTCCACTGTGTGTGTGCGTGTGTGTGTGCGCGTGTGTGTGTGTGTGCGCGCGTGTGTGTGTATCTTCTTTATCCATTCATGCTTTTGTTTCCCTCTTCCTTCCTCAAATCTACATGTCCTTAGGCCACATTACCAACCTTCTTCTCTGCCTCAAAAGCACCTAACTCTAATTTTCCCCTTGCTTCTTGCCCCAACTTTGAGAGAAGCGTCCTCACCTTCAATATATACCATACTGCAATGTCGACTTTATCATCCTAAAGTACAGATGTGGCTCTTTACTCACTTATGCAAATTCCCCCTCTGGATGGAGGAAAAAATCCAAACAACTCATATAGGTATCCTAGACCTGTCCATCTTCCTCTGTAGCCCTTAACCTTCTCCTGATGCTTGTGCCAAACACTGGACTTTGCTCCAGTGGTTCTTCAGACAGTTAAGAACCAGGAGAAGAGAGGTAAGCACACACTTCAACACTATGCTATGCTAAGTATTAAACATAAGGAGCCCTGGAACAGAGAAGCAAACTTACATGGCTCTGTAGAACAGATTACCTGAGGCTTTAAGCTCCCTGATGGCAGGAGAAGCTCATGGTTTAGCAGTAAAGAACCCACCTGCCAATCAATGCAGGAGAGGTGGGTTTGGTCCTTGGGTCAGGAAGATACCCTGCAGGAGGGCATGACAACCCACTCCAGTATTCTTGCCTGGAGAATCACGTGGACAGAGGACCCTGGAGGGCTACAGTCCATAGGGTTGCAAAGTCTAACACGAATGAAGTAACTGAGCATGCAAAATGTAGAGATTTGAGTCTCATTCAGAATGAAACCCAACATTTGAGTCAGAATCTGATTAGCAGCCTCTTTTTATGTATCAGGGCTTCCCTGGTAGCTCATCTGGTAAAGAATCTGCCTGCAATGCAGGAGACCCCGGTTCGATTCCTGGGTCTGGAAGATCCGCTGGAGAAGGGATAGGCTACTCACTCCAGTATTCTTGGGCCTCCCTTGTGGCTCAGCTGGTAAAGAATCCACCTATAATGAGGAGACTTGGGTTGGGAATATACCCTGGAGAAGGGAAAGGCTACCCACTCCAATATTCTGGCCTGGACAATTCGGGTTGCAGAGTCAGACACTACTGAGGGACTTTCACTTTCACTTGTGTTTCAAAAGGGATGCCCTCTGTGTTAACAATGTCCAATCTAATAAGAGCCCATCCTGCTACTTTACCTACCATCTTTCTCATTCCCTCAGCCTCAGTGCCGGAGAAGGCGACGGCTTGGAGTGGAGTACCCCACTCCAGTACTCTCGCCTGGAAAATCCCGTGGATGGAGGAGCCCGGTAGGCTGCAGCCCATGAGGTCACAAAGAGTCGGACACAATTGAGCAACTTCACTTTCATGCATTGGAGAAGAAAATGGCAACCCACTCCAGTGTTCTTGCCTGGAGAATCTCAGGGACGGCGGAGCCTGGTGGGCTGCCGTCTATGGGGTCGCACAGAGTTGGACACAGCTGAAGCGACTTAGCAGCAGCAGCAGCAGCATCCTCAGTACTTCCCCTTTAATTATATGGTGGATTCCCATAAGATGGCCAGATGAGCTCCCTTTAACAGAATACATCATTATTAGCCTATCCCCAACAGCAGCATTTTAAGAAGTCAATTTCAATCATGAGAGATCCTAGGTCTTTTCCCTCTTGATTTCTGTGAATTAAAATGTCATCTCCAGATAACAAATATCAATCTTATTAATGATCATTAGATTCAAATGGATTCACAAACACTACTCTTGAATCTTCCTCTTCATGATGCAGGAAATATACACATATATACACACATTTCTATTAAGTCTATGGCATTCCAAAGAAGAGACTCATCCAGGAGTGGGTAGAAACCAAGGGCGAAATTCTAATAAAATCTGACTTATACAGAGGACTATCAATTCCTGCCTCCCAACACAGCCAGAAAGTTTTACTGTGAAATTATCTACGTTAACACCAATCTCTTCCAGACTTATAAAAAAAAAAATGTGAAAATACTTGGGAAGAGTTAGCTCATGAGTCATTTACAGATTAAGGTGAATTAGTTCCACCAGATTGTTTTCCTCTAACACCTAGATGAGATCGGGTACACACTAAGGGAATGAAAGGTAGAGACAGGAAATGGCAAGGAAGGAAATAGGAAATCTGAAGCAGGTGACTACATTTAAAACCTCTGAGGCATGGCCAGGTTTAGGAGAATGCAGCCTGAAGGTATGTGTTTCTCTGGTTGCTCAGACAGTAAAAAATCTGCCTGCAATGCAGGAGACACAGGTTTGATTCCTGGAAGATCCCCTGGAAAAGCGAATGGCTACCCATTCCAGTATTCTTGCCTGAAGAAGTCCATGGACAGAGGCACCTGGTAGGCTACAGTCCATAGGGTCGCAAAGAATCAGACATGACTGAGTGACTAAGCACACACAGCCTGAAGGTATAGGAGCCTGGGAAGAGCCTGCAACTGGTACTTTATAGGTTGAGACTGAAAAGGTTGATGACAAGCCAGAATCTGGATGACCCTTAGGCCTAGAAGTGAATTATTCTAATTTTTTTTCCCCTAGTCCCAGAACTCAACCTAAAATAACTAAGTGTGGGCTTAGTTACATCGTGGGTTATTTAAGATTGCAGGGTGGTCCAGGTACTAACTCCTATGTATGTGTTTCAAGTATCAAATGATTTAACCAGGCATATTAATAAGCATTCAGGAATATATCTTAAGACAAGATATTTTTGAGAAACCAACATAATACTGTAAAGCAATTATCCTCCAGTTAAAAATAAATATTTTTTTAAAAGCCAAAAAAAAAAGATATTTTTGGATCTTATTACTGTAATATCTATGAATTAAACCTATATCTTCTAATACATTAACAATAATTTAGCAAACTTAAAATGTTCTCGCCTGATTGTTTTTCTGAATTCTGAATGAAGCTGGAAAAAATTTCTTACAAACCTCTTAAAATTTTAATTATTCAAGGTGTAAGCTTAAATTTATCAGTATTAGGAAAATCAGATTTATTTTTTACAATTAAACAACAAGTATGCGTTAACTGTGATAACAACATGTAAATACTAGTATTTCATATGACTGGAAATTCTTCAATCAACTAACAGTCAAATTAGTCACCAAACATTAAGTGTCATCTGAGCACGCGGTGTGCACACAGTACATATAAAATTTTATTTATTTCAGAAATTCCTTTTTAAAAATTATTAAATTAACATACAGTACAAATTAAGATGCAATTTTCTAAATACAATGTATTGATAAATGACAAACTATTTGAAAGCTTAATGGTATATTTTAGCTGTGAGAATTCTGACAAGGATTACTATTTTTTCCCCAATATCAACTTCCCACTTGTTTCATTGTTAAGTTTAAGAGAGTATATTCTACTATTGTACTTGTTATTGAAAATATCAGATCAAAAAGCAAATTTGCATTTAATATAATAACTGTACTAAAAGGAATGAAGGAAACAGTTAAAACTAAATCCAAAGCAAAGGGGCTAGGAACCTTATATTACGCTTAAGTGGGCATTATTTATTCCTTATTATTTGTAATAAACTTTATGAAATATGGTTAACCTGTTCAAAAAGTATTATAAAATGGTCATTTCCGTGAAAGTAACATAAGATGTATCATTCTTCTGTAGTATGCAAAATATGGCTTCACATTTAAGGGTAAATTTTACAAAGCTTATATTCCCAATAATGTACATGCATAGCATCAACAAAAACAAATAGACTTATAACGGACCAGATGAAGCCCAAGTATTAGGACAGAATCTAGGTTAACAGACACAAAATCCTGACATACTTCTGTTTCCATGCAACCATTTTTTACTTTAAATATTTAAAGTTCATGCAATAAATTCTTCAAAGTCTCCACCACTCTGTCATAAATTATAATTTTTTCTTTCAAAACAGCCATGGTACAAATCCCCAAAATCTTTAATAATAAGCCAATATGCTCTTACAATGTGATTAAAAGAAAATACTTAATGCTTTAACTGATTCTCCAAATAACAAGGAGAATGGAAATATATTAAATTTCTACAGGGCAATGGATGTTACTAGTCAACAAAAAAGGAAAATCCTTCATTGATTTAACTGAGATTATTTAATTTTGTTAACTCTCAAACAAGGTAAGATACAGTCACTGGATATAGCAAATTACTTATTAGCTATATAAGCTCACTAAATTTCCTTGTATCGGCTACAGTATTCCTAAGGATTTCTGTCATGTTCGCTACATCCATAATTAGCAGGAAGAATGAAATCAAAATCTACAATGCCTCACTGTTTTTTATTATTATCACTGATTTACTCACACATAATAGGAAATCACCAGAGCCAAGGAAAACAAAATTTTCCTAATACCAGGTTGGCATATTAACTTTTGTGCAAGCTGCTAAAAATAATAAAATTAAAACGAGAAACCTTCCAATGGTTCCTTGGTATTTTCTTTCATGACCTGATTTCCCAATAACTAATACCCAAACAGATATAAGTAGGCTGACCATGCAGATATATATAAACTCTCAAGAGAATCCTGGGGCTCAGTCACTCAGTTGTATCCAACTCTTTGTGACCCCATGGACTGTAGCCACCAGGCTCCTCTGTCCGCGGGATTCTCGAGGCAAGAATACAGGAGTCGGTTGCCATTTCCTTCTCCAAAGAGAATCCTAACATGCACAATAATATCTACAAGGAGAATATAATTTTTAAAACTTAACGAAAAAACAATATTAAATGTTTCAAGTATTGGAAGATGGAGGAAAAACGATACCCCTAAATCTAAGAGACACTTTCACTGGCTCTTAGGTTGGACTAGAAGTAGCTTTTTAGGTCTTCTGGAAAACATCAGCTCCCACTCAAAATAGAGAAAGTAAATCCTATGCATCTTTTCTCTCACTATTCCTTCTTAAAACCCACACATAAATTCCGACATGTCATAATCTGGTACGTTTTACTGGGAAATTTTTCAAAAAAATGAAAATATAATAAGGTTATTTCATTGTGTGCACACTTTTCTAACAAAACAGCCTAGCATTTCCTACGTGACTAATCTTTTTAAAATTCTGTTTCACTGTTCCTATGCAATCTAATATTATCTATTAAAACTGCCAAAATATTTTTAAACAAGATCTGCGTATTTCCCTCTCAGCTCTGATCTTTCCACTCCTTAAGTTTGCAGACATGTCACTGGCAAACCAACTGGTAGTGACAGGTTACTCCAAATCAACTCTTTCTGAAGGAAATTTCTAATTGACAGCTACCCCCAAATTTCCCCTGCCTCCCGAATCTGAGTGAGGAATTAAGTATATGCAAATCAAGGAGTCCTCCTGATCACCTGCTGCAAAACTTGGTCTGCTGAAACTATAAATGCATATTCCAATTCAATTATCCTTTTGCCCAAGATCTTAATAAATTAAGGCTCACTCGAAGTGTCCTTTCACATCTTGAGCCTTGTGAACCGCGAAGCTGCAGTCCCAAAGCATTTGACTGCACTCGCAACGTTTCTCCATAAATAAGGTCACAGACTTCTGCATCCAAGGCTTGTATGTCCCACATGTGTTGGCAAATTCCACACTCGGCCTTAGCGAGCACAAATGAGTCTCTCGCTTCCATCTCACCTAGGTGCCAAGTTTCTGTAAGCCACTTTCAAGCAAAACTCTCCTTCCGCCTTTAAAAAGAAAACGACTACGTTCCGAAGGAGAGGATACTCAGGACGAAAATTTAAGACTCTAAAGTAAACAAACCAACAAAAAGACTCTGCCTCAGCGCAGAGAGGCTGCAAAACTCCGGGGCCGGCGCGCGCTCCCACCGCGCACAGCCCACGAGCGGCGCGCGCCGCGCGACGGCCACAGCCGGGCCGGGCGGGCGGACGCCGCGCCCCGGGCTTTCCGGGGGGCCGCTCGCACGGGTCGGCCCCGCCGCCCGGCGCGCCCCCCTCTCGCCGCCCCTGCGCCCCGCGTCTCTCCGGGACTCGTCCACCAGAGCCCGAGGCCGCCCTCTCCTTCCGGCGGCGGCCGCGCGGGGCCCGCCGCCCCGGGCGCCCGCCCCCCGAGTGCCGGCGCGGCCCGGAGCCTCGGCCGCCCCGCGTTCGCCCGCGCACCGAGGCGCCGCGCTCCCGGCGGACGGCGAGGGGTACGTACTCGGCCAGCGGCGGCAGCGGTCTCGGCCCGCTCTCCCCCGAGGACGCCTCGGCCCCAACTCCGAAGCGCCGGGCCCCGGCTCTGTCTCCTCAGGCGGCTGCGGCGGCCGGGACGCCCCCGCGCCCATCGAGGGGGGAAGGGAAGGTGGTGGGCGCG
>ML661353.1:5110323-5184280 GCA_007570785.1 Antilocapra americana
GCTGCCGAGGGGATCGGGGAGGCTTGCGATTGAAGAGAGCTGTTGTGTGGGGTTCCCAATATAGGACTTCACAGAGCTCGCCCCGCCAAAGCCGACGACCCCGGGAGGCGGGCTGCGCGCGGCTGGCCGCCGCGGCGAGGCCGGGGCGAGGGCGCGGGCTGGCAGGTGCGCGGGGCTCCCCGCTGCGCCCGTCGTGCCCCCGCCCCACCACCGCCCTGGCCTAGAGAGGCGGGAGGCGGTGGGAACCCGCGAATCCCAAGTGCGGCCTTGACAGCACTGGATTCCAACCTTGTCAGCTCTCCTGAGAACCTGCCTGTTACTTCACTGGTTAATATTTTCTGGCTTGCTGGGTGGCTTGATTCCAACCTTGTCAACTCTCCTGAAAACCTGCCTGTTAGTTCACGGGTTGGTATTTTCTATTTCCATGTTGTAAAAATCCGACGGCGCTAGAACAGCCCTGGGATGTGTTAAAATTGAGCTCCCAGGGCACGCTGTAGAATTTTTGAATTTGGTTTGCGTGAACTTTTTCTAACCAAAGAAAAGTATTAAAACACCTCCAAAAATGTACTTAAGTTATTGCCAAAAAATTCGGAAAATTGTTTTTCCTTTCTTTGCAAAAATGGGACAAGGGAAGAATTCCTCGAATTTTAGGATTGTGTTCTTGAATACTAGAGAGCATTTAGTAAATACAAAACGACTGCAAATACAGGTAAAATTCCGTTTTAATGTTCATATACAAACTCGGTTTTATAGAAGGCCATTCCCACATTCTGGCTGGCCTCCCAGAGTGTGCCTACTTTGCTGACGGCTATACAAGGCATTCTTTGAGATGGGAAATTCTTCTTACCACATCTTTATGTTGCAGCAATGGATGGGCTGATACCATTGAAAGAAAAAGACCTTATTAAAGTACTGAACCTTTTTCTTTTTGCAAAAACATGTTATAGGAATGAGTAATGTCACAATGGGATATGTATAATTAAATCTCCTGTATTAGTAGAAGGTTCTGTCTGGAATAGTTGTGTTACTGTATCATATGAATAAGTATGCTTCCTTGAATTTTTCTTCAACTGAAGAATCACTGCTGGGAGTGTATCTTAGCCTCATTGTCTCAGATTTGCAGTTTTGGACCCTGTTCTAAAGAGAAAGTTAACTTGGGCTGTAATAAAAACAACTTCTTGGAAAGATACAGGTAAAGATATAGGTTAAACTTGTTCAGTTTTCAAATGAACAAATGAAATTTGCGTGATTATTTTCTTCCAGTTCCTCTCTGGAATCTTGATGTTTTGCACACATTACTGGTTCTGAACAGCCAGAGAAAAATAATTTACTTCCGTAAAGGTGTACAATCAGTGATTCATCAGTCATGAAATGAGTAGTCTTACCTGAACTGTTGAGCCTCCCAGTAGAATTGTTTCCAGAATTGGAAGAAGTGACGTGAAATCCTCTTCCCAAACTTGTATCTCTGGCCAGCATAGAATATAGTGCCTAAAAGGAAATGTGTCAGGGCAGATACTTTTTCTTCTGACTTGTAACTGGTTATTTCTACAGTTAAACATGGAAGTCTCTCCTTGTTTGTTTTCTGAGCACTTTTAGATAGTATGTTCTTCCCACATTAAGAATGGCATTTTTGGCCCATTTTGCATTGCTTTAAACACCCATGATGCTGAGGGAAATGGTGGGAGGAAGGAAAATGAAGGAAAGAAAATATTTTAAGCTTTCAGCATCCAATTCTGTATGTCTATATGACAACACTGTAGTTAATATGGCTGCTCAAAAAGAGAGTTGAGACACTGACCTGTATCTGAGACAACTCAGAAGAAGAAGCATTGATTCTAAATAAATTCACGTCTTACCATTTTCATTGCTAGTGCCACCCTTGACATCTCCCTCACAAAATATGGGCTTCTGCTATGCCCAGGCCCTGGAAGTTTGTTAAGGAAAAGCATTCCATTCCGTAAGGTAACAATTCTGGTTTTGGATTATTCTGTATTCCATTCTATTCTGTAAGTATGTTTTACACATCTGTTGAATTCAGTAAATGTATGTTTAATAGGACCTTTAAAAATGATTATTAGAATGATTAGTGCGTTTGCAAAAATAAGGAATTTGGGGACAAAAAATATTTCTGCGTTGTGAAACTAAACATAAAAGTTTTGAATAAAAAATGATGTAGAAAGTTGGTAGTGGTTGTGACATTAGAATGAAAATTTCCCTGTAAGAGTATTACTCAATTACTTTTAGAAAGATTCCTTTAAAATGCTTCAGTGATTCAAAACAAAAGAACAAATGATTTTAGATTTTCTTAGAGAAGGGAAGGAATAACGTGGTTTATGACCCATAAGATCTGAGATATTGTATAATTTTGTCCTCTTTTTCTTCTGTGGTTCAGTTCAGTATTAGTTCAGTTGCTCAGTCGTGTCCAACTCTTTTTGACCCCATGAACCACAGCACGCCAGGCCTCCCTGTCCATTACCAACTCCCGGAGTCCACCCAAACCCATGTCCATTAAGTCGGTGATGCCATCCAACTATCTCATCCTTTGTCATCCCCTTCTCAGTCTTTCCCAGCATCAGGGTCTTTTCCAATGAGTCAGCTCTTCACATCAGGCGGCCCAAGTATTGGAGTTTCAGCTTCAACATTAGTGCTACCAATGAGCACCCAGGACTGATCTCCTTTAGGATGGACTGGTTGGATCTCCTTGCAGTCCAAGGGACTCTCAAGAGTCTTCTCCAATACCACAGT
This sequence comes from Antilocapra americana, assembly GCA_007570785.1. Classification (NCBI taxonomy): domain Eukaryota; kingdom Metazoa; phylum Chordata; class Mammalia; order Artiodactyla; family Antilocapridae; genus Antilocapra; species Antilocapra americana. The sequence continues at coordinate 5,113,069 of ML661353.1, forward strand.
TCAAAAGGATCAATTCTTTGGTGCTCAGCTTTCTTTATAGCCCAACTCTCCCATCCATACATGACCCTGTAAAAACCATAGCCTTGACTAGACAGACTTTTGTTGACAAAGTAATATCTTGCTTCTTAATATGCTGTCACGATTGGTCATAACTTTCCTTCCAAGGAGTAAGCGTCTTTTAATTTCATGGCTGCAATCACCATGTGCAGTGATTTTGGAGCCTTAGAACAATTTCATTGTTGTTTTAGTTGCTCAGTCATGTCTGACTCTTTTGCAACCGGACTGTAGTCCACCAGGCTCCTCTGTCCATGGGATTTCCCAGGCAGGAATACTGGAGTGGGTTGCCATTCCCTTCCCCAGGGAATCTTCCTGACCCAGGGGTCAAACCTTCAACTCATGCACTGCAGGCATTCTTTACCTCTCAGCCCCCAAGGAAGCCCAGAACCATTCCGTACCTAACTAATTTTCTACTCTATGTGGTGGTGGCCCTACAGTTAACTGAGTCATGTGTAATATTCATATTATCAGAAATATAATTTCAATTTCCCTTATTTTGCAGTGTGAAATTTAAAGTTTTGGATGTGTATGTTGGTGTTTTTAGTGTGTAGAGGTTTGAATATTTTAAAATATATGAAGATTATGAACAAGTTTTTTAAAAGTATGCTAATATGTAACTAATTATTTCAAGAGTCATGACTTTAAAGACACTTGCTCTTCTTAAAAATAAACAAGTCTTCATTACAGGCCAATATAGAATTTTAAGATGTAAAGGATTGTGAAGTTCACCTAGTTCAACCACCTTTGTACATTCAAATTATTTTTAAATAATTTTCAGAAATTTAACATACAACTAGTTTAGTTTCCAATAAGTTGATATTTTGAACTTATATTGCAGTTCTTGTTGGAAAAGAAAAGAAAGTTGTTAGATTCTCAGGATTGGCTATCAGTCCTTACAGAATGCAAATGAAAACATCCAATTACAGACTTAGTAGGGAGCTAAGTAGGATCTTAGAGTCATCTAATCCAATTGACTTCTACAGATAAGGATATTTGTGTTATACATTGTTGATCTGAAGAGCAGAAAAATACTAATATAATATTAGGCAGTAGATGCAACCAAACATTTAATTGAGTAATTCTGGCTTTATTAACTATGCTCCAATATAAAAATTAAAAAAAAACAAAACTTGTGTTCAGGGACAATAGTCCTCACGTGTTACAAATAAAGAATTTTGGAATATGAGAGGAAGAAAGCATTAAATGTTAAAAAATAAAAGCTGAAAGTTTGTCTTTAAGACAGAAGACAATGTAAATGGAAACTTTTGAAAAGATATCTACAGAGAATTTATGGACATTTTATAGGGATTAGTGTCCTGTTTTTCTTCCTCCTCCTCATCACACTACCTACTGTCCACTCACTCCTGGCTGTTACAGACTGAATGTTTGTGTCCTTACCATATTCATATATTGAAATGCAATCCTCCAGTGTGATGCTATTAGAAGGTGAGCTGCAGGGAGATGATTAGGTCGTGAGGGTGAGGCCCTCCTGAATGGGATTAGTGTTCTTACAAACAGGACTGCCAAGAGCTCTCTTGAGCCTTCTGTTATGTGAGGGCATAGTGAGGAGACAACCTCATAGTAAGGAGACAACCAGGAGGTGGCCCATCACCAGACAGAAGCATCTGCCCGTGTCTCGAGCCTGTATTTCCCAGATTCCAGGCTATGAGAAATAAATGTTGGTTTTTTAAGCCATCATATCTATGGTACTTTGTCGTAGCAGCCTGAATGACTAAGGCGCTGGCCATTAATAACGCTCAGCTAACTACACAAGGCAAAGTGGTGAGTGGGTAAACAAATACCCTGCTCAGCCTCTGAAATTAATCCAAACCGTCTTCCGTTTGTACATTTCATTCCTGTTCTCGTCCCTCACAATCCAGTGTTTGGCTTTACTTGTCCCCAGCCAGTTTGCTGAGATCCGCTCAAGTCTGTGCTCACTCTCCTGCCTTGTCTCTGCTCTCGTCTCTTCAGGCCTACACTGTGCAGGTAAAGGACCCACCAGTTCAAGTCCCCCTTCTAAAGCATTCGCCATGAGCGTGGATGGAGGATTTTGTTTGTTCCTTTGACAAAGGTGTGTGACTCGTTACCCAGGATGTGGAGTAAAGGAATAGGAAAATAGCATGTAAAGAAAGAGAAATTTCTTGAAGTAAATGGGCAAGCGTTGAAAGAAAGTGGGAGGAGATGAGACAAAAAGAAGGTAAGCGCACTTGTGAGAAGTTAACTAGAGGGGGCATAACTCTTGGAAGAAGTGAAAAACCAAGGGGAAAGTACCCAAATCCATAACCCCTGAAGGAGAAAAAAGACAGAAAAGTGGTCATCCTAACATAGATTCCTCTAAGCCCACTACAAAGGTGTGCTCTTGACCTGGGAAGGATGACGGTTTCGGATAGAGTATTGGGGATAGATCTGCAGGAGGAAGGGGCAGAGAAAGAGCCGCTGTCCTGCTCTCTTGACTTGCAGAGAGCCTGTACTCCCGTTCCCTTTAAGTTGGATTAGAAGAGGTGGCGAGTGTATCAGACACAAGTGCATATCAGGAAAAGGAAAGAAACGCAGAATGGGTTCAAAAAACACCTTCTGCGCCAAGTGCTTTCACTACACTGTGGTTCAGATATGAGGAAATCGAGTGTGTTAATATTAATGAGCTGGGCTAATTGTCACAACGAATTACTCAACACTGCCTTCTAGGAGCAGACACTTGGAAAGGACAATGCGTGTATTGTACAATAAGAGACTTAGAACTATTGACATAAAAGTAAATCGTGTTCACATACAATTGCCAAGTTACAATTGGGATTTTATTGTTGTCTTACTGGGATTTATACATCATGACTCATCTACCTGCCCAGGATTGGCAATAGTATACGGGAATGAAGAACGTTAAAGACCTTGACTTCTTAATAATAGAAACTAACGCTGCCTTTCTTTTTTCATCTTGTGCTGTAACAACAGTCTCTGATAGCGACAGAGTAAGAGTTTTTTCTGACCATAAATATATTTCTTAAATAAAAATTTCCAAATACTTGTGGTATTGGTAAGTTTAGGAGTTCTTATGTGAATTGCTGGTCAAAAGGTCAACAAGCATTAGAAGAGTAACTTGGCAAATTGAGCTAAGAGTTTCAAAGTATTCCTGCAAGTAGATCCAACAGATTCATTTCTAGGGTATTATCCAAGTTTATAAACAGTTAAGAAGATATTTATCACAACTTTATTTACAAAATTGAAAAACCAAGACACTTGAGATGATGAATTGATTATAATACATCAATGTGATGGAATATCTAATTAATATTTAATAACTTTGGGAAATGATCATGATACAATAGTAGTAGTCAAAGTAGGACAAAACTGAACAACCTATAATCACTCTAGCTAAATATGAAAGGACGTTTACCAGACCTTAGCAGCAGTTATCTCTAGATGACGGTATTATAGATCATTTTTTATCCTTCTTTTAATCAAAACTTTCAACAATAAACATGCATTAACTTTAAGAAGCAGGGAACATTGCAGTATTATTTATTTAAAAGAGATCCTGAGTCAAAAGCAATTTACAATGAAATAAAAATGAAAACAAAATTCTATATTTACCTATTTGAAAAGAGCAACAAAAATCAGGAACTTATTCAATGAATATGTATGTATGGAGCACTTTGTATGATGTTATCTATACTGAACTGTATATCAAGAGCCTGCCATGTGTGAGATGTGAATGTATGATATATACTCTAAGCCACTGGGGAAGCCCAATCTGGTATATATATGTGTATATATGTGTGTGGTGGTTTAGTCGCTCAGTTATGTCCAACTCTTGTGACCCCATGGACTGTAGCCTGCCAGGCTCCTCTGTCTGTGGGATTCTCCAGGCAAGAATACTGGAGTGGGTTGTCATTTCCTTCTCCAGGGGATCTTCCTGACCCAGGAATCAAATCGAACCCGGTCTCCTGCACTGCAGGCAGATTCTTTACTGACTGAGCTATGAGGGAAACCATATATATATCTACACACACATATCTATACACCGCTGATATATTTATAACATTAGGAGTGGCTTTAATCTGATGTTACAGTTATACCTCTTTTTCTGAGTAGTCATTAAGGCAGGTATAAACTTGTATCTTCTTGAAGGTGCCCCTACTCCAGGAATGTGCGCAGTTCTGGGACTTTTGTGATTCTTCCACTGGGCTTCCACAGCCAAACAGACAAAATTGACTTCTGGGCAGCCTCTGGTGTCACCGCGTCTCACTGCCCCTGTACTGTTGCAAAGAACTGGCCCCTCCAGCCACAGTACTGGTGCGGCACTGCTGAGACCCTTCCGCGGATGGTCCTTTAGGGGAGGGAAGAGGAGCCCAGTCTCCCTAAGTCTGCCTTCCGCAGGACTCCACTCTTCTTCATTCCACAAGCAACCACCTCTCAAGAGTGCTGCCTCCACACTGACCTTGACCTTCTCCAGGCTCAAAGCCACCCCTACCCCCATCCCAGGGATCAAGCTGGCAGTGGTGGCTCCCTTTCAGACTCCTTTCTGCTATAACAGGTCTGAATTTTGCCTTACAGTATCTTTTCTGGATGGTATGCACTTTGAGTCATTCTTCTCACGCCTGTCCTTCCAGCCTCTCAGTTTGCCTAACAGTCGAGGTTCATTTGCGTAAGGACTATTTACATTGCTGAGAAGGTTCCCGTGGCAGGCTGCCCAGATGCTCCCCATCCAGAGCCTCTGCACGCCAGGGCAGCTGCACAAGGCCCCTCTGTGTCCCTCGCGGTCGCCCTCCACTCCTACTCACACGTACTGTGGGTGGGTAGGAGCTTTGAGGAACTGAACGCTCCGCCTTCCCTGTGTGCTACGGTCAAGAAATAGGCAGGTGACTTACAAGGTGACATTTTTCACACAAGAATGGACACACAGAAGCAGATGGACAGTGGGAGGGCGAGTAGAGGCAGGACAAGATGTAAAGAAGTCAGGACAGTCTGGGCTTTCCACGCAGCATCGTAGTCTGACAGCTAGGTGTCTTGTCTGAGGGAGAAAGGAGGACTCCGGTGAGGCAGCAGCCTCTCCTTCTCTGCATGGCCTACCCCACCCCGAGGTCTAGACATCCTTCTGGCTCCCCCACTTGCCCCACTTTGCATTTCATTCCGCTTCCTTTGCTTGCTTTCACCCCCACCCCCCACCCCATCTCAGGCTCCCGGTGTTTTCCTGAGGTCTGAGCTTGATTTGTTTCCTGACAAGTGGGTTGCTCTTAGATGAAGTGGATGGCTCAGTGAATATAGAATCTACCTGCAATGCAGGAGACGCAGAAGATGCAGGTTTGAGTGTCCCTTGGACAGCAAGGAGATCAAACCAATCAGTCCTAAAGGAAATCAACCCTGAATATTCATCGCAAGGACTGATGCTGAAGCTGAAGCTCCAATTGGTACTTTGGCCACCTGACGTCAAGAACCAACTCATTGAAAAAGACCCTGATTCCGGGAAAGACTGAGGGCAGGAGGAGAAGGAGGTGACAGAGGATGAGATATTTGGATGGCATCATCGACTCAATGAACATGAGTTTGAGCAAACTCCAGGAGATAGTGAAAGACAGGGAAGCCTGGCATGCTGCAGTTCATGGGGTTGCAAAGAGTCGGACACAACTGAGCAATTGAACAACAACAATAGCAAAGGAAGAATATAATCTAATCTAAATATCCCTGGAGGCATTAATTGTGCAGCATGCTACTTTTCCAAAGATGTGCATACCTGGAGATTGTTTGAGCAACAATTGATCACCTGCTGAAGCCTGTGCTATATACCAAAGAGAATGTTAAAAATACGTAAATAAACCTCTGCCCTAATTCCTGGTCTAACAAGGGGAATAGACATGTAAAAGAATAGTCATTCCACATTGTAAGATGTTCTCAGTCACACAGTGGAAGGAGTGAGGTTCTGCCTTGGGTGAGGCACAGGGGTGAAAGTCAGGAGAGGCTTACACAAAAATGACAGTTGAGCAGGTCTTGAAGGATGAATTTAGTAGAAAGACTCAGGAAGTACAGGCACTCCCCAGCAAGTACTGAGGCAGAGAAACAGCAGGAAATAAGAGCAATGAATTAGGGCAATAATTATACAATGAAACCTAGCTGATTCCAAATGACTTCAGAATGAAATGCAAAGAGGGCAGAGGCAGAAGATGAGGGTGCAAAGGACAGATTACGCAGCATCCTCATGATACTGTAAGCGATGTGCACTTTCTCCTGTTGCTGTTGCCCTCATCTTCACTGAGTACAAGAATCAGACGAGTAGTGCTAGCCTTTGGAAGAGTAGTTCCGGTTAGGGAAGAGGGAGGTGACTGGGAAGGGAGCACTGTACTTCTGAAGTTCTGGCGAGGCTGTCTTTCTTGTTTTAGGCTGTGGTTATATGGCTGTTCACTTTGTAATCATTTATTAAATCATTAAATATTTGTGATTTCAGTACTTAGTGTGAGCTATCCACCTCAGTCGTAAAAGAGTTTTCTTTTTAATCAAACTGGGTAATTTGTTGGAAACACAGATTCTAGGGCTTCGCACTCTGAGTGGAAGGCCTGGGACTCAGGAATCTGCATTTTTTAAACAGTTAGTTTAGAACATCTGAAGCCAAAAGGGACCCCTCGACCACACTCTGAGAACACCGGTGGGGCTCTTGTGAAGTCATCCAAAAGGTTTAAGCAAGAAATGAAGAACACAGATTTCACCTGTCCGAACAGCTGGATTAAGGAGAGGACTAAGCTGAGGATGGCTTCCATCTTGAATCCAGTAGTACTTGCAGGTCCTATATCCCATTCCCTTTGTGGTTTTGAAAAAATAATGTGGCAAATGAGATGATGATAATATATAAATACTAACTGTATTTTTGGAGATTGTTGGGGCGAATTCCTTAAATATGAAAAAAGTTTGACCCCAGTACAATTAATTTCTAATAGTCAAATTTAAGTATGGAACAAGCCCCTCGGGTATATATTCTGGGCCAAGGAGCAACTTTCTAGAATTTTTTAAACGAGTGCATTCTCAGCCTATGAGTAATAATTGTCCAGCTACTGACCCACCATCATTTTCATGTACCTAGCAATGACTGATTTGCATGGGTGATGCTCAATTCTTTTTCATGTGCCCCTCTATAATCAGAGGGTTATTTTTGTGGTATAAAACAGCCAACGTGGTATTCTTCCAAACCCTAATCCCTATGGGGGAAAAAAAGACCAAATTCTGTTGCAGAGTTGTTTTTCCTTTGATATTCACAGAGTTGGAAAAATAAAGAGGAAACTTTACTTGGCCTTAAACAAAGGGTAGGAGAGTCCAAAACTATGACACAAAATGTGTCCAGATTTTTTCTTTCTCATGAGGAAATGCCACAGGGCTTTTAAATTGCCAGAATTATTACTTGTGACCAGAGTTTGTCCGTCGATTCATTAGATCAGCAAAGTGTATAAGTCTGACAGCACCGAGGGTTGGTGCTCTTAGGATTAAGAGCATAGGGACTCATATTCTTCTGGTTATTGATACAGTCATCTTGGAGAGAAGTTTGGCAATATTTAATTAAGTTAAGGGTGTGCAAATTCTTTGATCCAGAATTTGCACTTCCAGGTGTATTCTCAGAGTGCCCAGGAATAACCACGGCATCACTGGTTGCTGTACTTAAAAACTGGAAACAACCTACATTATGTCAATAAGAGAATTTATGAGCTTGTTATGATATATTCGTACAGTGGATATAGCTGTGAAAATAGATCTACAACTCTTCCATGGGAGAATGTCACAAATATAATGTTGGATAAAAGAGCAAGTGGCCGATGAACATGTACAAGATGATGCCATTTATTATCCAGGCTAAAAACTTGTAAATATTATTGTTGTGTGGGAAATTACCTTGCTACAACGGAAGCCTGTAAGTATAACAGCAGGCAAGCTGTCCAAGAGCTCACAAAACAGAAGGGCTTACAGACCAGAACGAGATGCTTGAATCACATGGCTTGTTAAATCAATAGAAAACACAGCACGAAGCAAGGTGAAAAGGATGGAGTAGGTTAGCACATTTTAGGGATGGTGTCGGCGTTTCATAAGATGACACCCCCTGAATGCTCAGTCCTGTCCATATCTTCCCTGATAAGGGTATGGACCAGCGTTGAGACCTGAACAGAGTGACCCAATTCATAGAAGGTGCCTGGAGTCAAAACAAACACTGGCTCTACAGGTTTGGGAGCAAGCACTTCTGGCTGACAGCTGCACTGTAATTAGCCTGATGAGCAGTTAATGAATTTAATCTTGCATCCATTATGCAGAGGATGTGAGGGGCCAATGGTCAGCTGAATTAAAACCTCGTAAATAGTGAACACCTCATGTGTCCCCTGTATCTTAAGTGTGTCATGGATATTTGATGATCCACAGTCTCATACATATTTAGTGTATTGTGACTATTAAGTATTTCTGCTCTTTCCATCCGTTTCCAGGTATGTTCATTATAGTTCATTATTTAAGTGCTATACTTACTTTTATGTATATCTAACATCCCAAGTTACTGACTTATCTTACATATTTTATAAAATTTGCCTGTCTCATAAACTATTTGCTTTAATTCTTCATTTTACTTTTCTCCCTGTGCATTCATTTCTTGTATTTTCTAAAGCAGAATTGAATATTCTTTGTAAATTGAAATACAATTAATATATAATATTACATAGTGCACTGTAATAGGCATACTACATAGTGATTGGACATTTGCATACATTACAAAATGATCCCCTTGTTAAGTCTAGTAACCATCTGTTTCCATATGAAGTTATTGCAGTATTATTGACCGTATTCCTTATGCTGTGTGTTACATCTCTGTGACTCATTTATTTTATAACTAGAGGCTTTTACTGCTTAATCCCCTTCACTGATGTGCCCACCTCCCCTCCCTTCTGGCAACCAACTAGTTTGTCATTCTGTATCTATGAGTCCGTTTTCAGTTTGTTAGTTTTGTTTTTTAGATTACACATAAAAATGAGATCATACAGCATTTGCTTTTCTCTGTCTGACTTATGTCTCTTAGCGTGGTACCATCTAGATTCATCCATGTTGTCACAGATGATTTCATTTTTTATGGCTAAGTAGTATTCCATTGTCAGAGAAGGCAATGGCACCCCACTCCAGTGCTCTTGCCTGGAAAATCCCATGGACAGAGGAGCCTGGTGGGCTGCAGTCCATGGGGTCACTAAGAGTTGGACACGACTGAGCAACTTCACTTTCACTTTTCCCTTTCATGTATTGGAGGAGGCAATGGCAACCCACTCCAGTGTTCTTGCCTGGAGAATCCCAGGGACGGGGGAGCCTGGTGGGCTGCCATCTATGGGGTCGCCCAGAGTCGGACACGACTGAAGCGACTTAGCAGCAGCAGCAGTATTCCATTGTATACATACCACCTCTTTATCCATTCAGTTGTCAATGGATACTTAGGTTGCTTTCATATCTTGACTGTTTTAAATAATGCTGCTATGACCATTAGTATGTGTATCTCTTATAGAATTAGTATTTTTGTTTTCTTTGGGTAAATACCCAGGATTGGAATCGCTGGATTGTATGGTGGTTTTATTTTTGTGAGGAACCTCCTTACTGTGTTCCATAGTGGCTGCACCAACTTACAAGCCCACCAACAGCACACAGGGTTCCCTTTTTTCCACATCCTCATCAGCGCTTGTTATTTGTGGTCTTTTTAACTAGAGCCATTCTGACAGGTGTGAGGTGGTATCTCATTTTGGTTTTGATTTGAATTTCCCTGATCATTAATGATATTGAGCATCTTTTCTGGTGACTGTGGCCATCTGTATGTCTTCTTTGGAAAAATGTCAACTCAGATCCTTTGCCCAGTCTGGTGCTTGTTTTTTAATGTTGAGTTATATGAATTATTTAAGATATTAACCCCTTACTGGATATAGTGTTTGCCATTATCTTGTCCCATTCAGTAGGCTGCCTTTTTGTTTTGTCATTGGTTTCCTTCACTGTGCCAAAGACTTTTAATTTGATGTAGTCCTTGGGACCCAGCCACCCTGGCCCAGTTCTGTTCATTATGGGAAGGTGGTTACCGATTGGGGAGTATATGAAGGACTTGAACAGAACTGTAACTACAGATCCCTAGGTCAAGGCCTTGCTGTGGCTGGGCAGGGGCCAAAACCAGCAAAGGCATTATTGCAGAATGGACTATGTACGAGTGAAAAAATCTGGAGTTTTCCCTCTAGACCTAGCATTGGAAACACAATTCACCCTTGTCCTCCTTTGGACCAAATCCTGAGGTTTCAGACAATTTGAGGAGAGTCTATGTTAAACCTTCTGCTGAGAGAGCAAGTAAAGATCTAAAAAAAAAATTATTATAAAAATAAAGATATGACTCTAGCAATAAAATAGCTTTGTGGGTTAGGTCAAAAAATATTCATCTGTATTATGCAAATATGCATTAAGTATGTGTTAATTTATAGTTAGATGTTACTTTTATGAGTTCTATTCCAAACACCATATTAACTTAAAAGTATAACATATGATCCTCAATGCATAATCAATATAAAAGTACATGAAAGTGGTAAAAATATTAATATAAAGATTTCTATACTTTAATCTTTGAAAATAACATAACTTGACTTTAACAGTCTCTAAATGAATTTTGACAAATAGGACTTTGCTTTACTGTCAACATAGCCTGTTTAAAAAGTTCAACTTCATATCAAAGTTGGTGATTCTATACAATCAGAGGAAGGAAGTTAAATTGTGTGTAATCTATTTCATCTGGTTGGATATTAAACATCTTGGAAGATACTGTTTATTCTTCATCCAGAACTCTACCACGCTCATCCAACATCTTTGAAAGAATTTTAGTCAAACCCTAAACATTCTTGAGATTTTTATAGCTGATGCTCATGGTTGGCTTCTTGAAATAGGAATCAAATAAAATCTGCAAACTGGGATTATCATTTCTTAACACTGAGGTGTTCACTGAAAATAGTGTTAAAAGAGAATGAATCCTTTCTCCAGTGTGCCTCAGGGAAATGTGGTACACTTCCCTTATTTAACTTACACTAAATCCAGAGCTCCTAGGAGGCAGGCCCTGTGTCTGAATGGTTTTCAAGCCTCCAACCTTTGACCTGGTATAGAGTCAATAGCAGCTGCCCAATAAATATTTGGTGAATTAAGTGGTTTTTTGAGGAGGTGAGATTTGGTAGGTTAGCACAGCTGCAAGTGATGCTCTGTATCATTCTTAACCAAAAACAAACCTTTTTCTATTTAGATATATTGTAGGATTATGTCTGTATTGTCAAATTGTTAAGAGTTTCAATAATTTGATAAAAAGAACTATAATTGTGCTTTGTTGTCAGAACACTTGTGGAGTCAATATTTTAGGAACTACTATTAACATTATGGAGCCTCGTGGTCTCCAGGCCATGGGGTCACTAAGAGTCAGACATGACTTAGTAACTAAACAGCAGCAACACATTTAACATTACATTTAAGAGAAGTAAACTTCAGGCCAAGGGTGGAGGCAGCCCTGTCTCCCGAGGGACTAGAACCAAGAACCAGGGAGCCCGGAGGAAGCTGGGGAGCATGCTGTCTTTCTCCTCTCCACTTTTCTCTTTATAGATTCCTCTTTCCTCTTTTTTTGCAGGTATTTTTACTGACTCAGGTGCACAGCTCCAAGCACTGTTGATTCACAGTTCCTTGGTGCATCTTTTCTGTTGGAGAAACCAGGGCAGACTGAGATGAACATTTTTGTCTTGATTTCAAACTCAAGTGAGGAAGACTGATCTGCCTAGCTGGGGCCAGAATTATCACTCAATAACTCGTGTGATAACAGACTCAATAGAACTGATTTTATATTTTCTAAGGAAAAAATGTGAATCATATACATTGCTAGTTAAAACCATATTACACTGCTGGGCTCTAAATTCGCAGAAGCCTGGGAGGTTTCCTTCCTTGAAGGGTGGAAAAACAGTAATAGATGCCCCCTGGCACACACCAGGCCCATCTCTCTGGGAACCTAGAACGCGTCCTTGACTTCTGTTCTCAGAGGAGACTGAGCACAAGACATCACAGCAGACAGTTAGCTGTCCAGGGGCATTCCCCAGTCCATTCTTGATGGTTCAGTGTGAAGAGCCTGAAGAGTAAATAATCTTCAGAAATGCAGTGGTGTCAAAGGAGCTGGTCCAGAGTCATGCATGATGCTCTGCTTTTAATGATTCCCAGGAACAGCCCCAGAGGCGAGTGTGCAGCTGCCACAGGAGCAGCTGGTGGGCTCGGGGCTGGGCTGCAGCAGGCTGGGCCCTGGGAAGGAGGCAGAGCGTGGGCGAGGGGGGTTGGAGGTGGCCCTGCTCGCTGCAGTTTGTTTCGCTCGGCTTGTTAGGTTGGCACACGGATTGAAAAATGTATGTCTGAATCTATTTCTGGCTGTTCAATGTGTGAAGGAAGAACGTAACTTTATTATTTTATTTTTGTGAAGTTAAAGACAGAGCCAGATGCCCCCTGCAGCGTATGCATTCTATAAGGAGTTTTTGTTCTTTGGTGGAGCATCTTTGGAAGCAAAAAAAATCAAAGACAAATAGGTCATCTCCTTCCTCTAAGTTTTCTGGAGGAAGACTGGCCATAAAAAAGAGTCAGCACTGGTAACTAATGGAGATGAATGAAATAAAGCCAAGGAAGATGTTGACATTTTTTAAAAAGAATTTTTAAAGGAAAAACAATGAAGTAAGCGTTGATGTAATATGAACATGTTATTGTTTGTTAAAATGCCAAAAAGTACTGCAGATATGAATAACCTTTTAAAATTTAGTGAGAAACATATGAACACTTATAGACATTCCCTCACCAGAAGGGTTTGGAAATCTTCAAAGCTTAATACCCTTTAGTGAATGGTCAGTCAGAGTAATTAGGAATGAAAGAAATCTGGAAAAAAAAAAAAAAACATTAGCAATACAACAGATATATTCCTGGGAGAGGTGGTTATGATAAATTCAACTTCAACTGTAGTGCTTTGCAGTCAGAGAAAATGTTATAAAACAAAATACTGTAGATTTGTGTTTACTCAAAGGATATTTTTAAGCACGTGCTATGTGCCAGGCACTGTGCTAAGCATGGGGAGTATTCTGGTAAATAAGCTGAATGCTACCCCTACACAGGTATCCCTGCCTAAGTTTTGAACTGACCAGAGAAAATCACCATCACAATTACCGAATCAATTAGGTCCCCATGGGACCTAAGAGGTGAGTTCTTCCTAACTTTTATTTTACACAGGAAACTGAGCCCGAAAATGTACAAGCCACACTGTACTCCTGGCCTTTCTATTTTTGCTATCAAAAAGAAGCATTTCTTGTCCTGTAGGTCCTTCTAAAATGTTCAGAGTATATGTCAGGTAACAAATGTAGATATTAATCTATTTCAAAATACCCTTGATAGAATTTAAATATTCCTGTGATTTTTCTGGAAGTGAAACAGGCAATCAAATTTTAAAAAAAGCCCAGGGTCTAATTTTCAATATCTAATCCACTTTCTTCAGGAAGTCTTAGCTATGTGATTTCTATTACCGTCAAAAACAGTGATAGAGTGTGATACTGACCATCTGTTTAGGAAATGGCAGATACACTCAGAAAATCCAGAGTAATAGGAACTCAGACCCGTCATGGGTTAGAGAGATTATCAGCCCAAGAATATGCCACTTGGGTCAGGTGTGGATGAAGCGTTGTTAGATGGACCATCTGAACTTCAGGCATACCTGTCCTCTAGACTTGTGATAACCTTGCGTCCCTTGGTTGTCTGACCTGCAGTTGTACAGCACTATTAGCACAATGCCTGCCACCCAAAAGGATGTTGTGACAATTGCTAAAGTCTACGCTATTAAGCAGTCTGAGCAATTCAAAAGAAGGGTGCTACATAATCACCCAAAACCACTATACAGGTACACCTCCTTTTTCATATTCCTAAGACTGTTGAGAGTCCCTTGGACTGCAAGGAGGTCACAAAGAGTCGGACATGACTGGGTGACTGAACTGAACTCTTAATATGGTGATACAAACGGGTATTCCTCAAGATACATTTGAATGTCTGTGTGTTTCTTTCCATTTGTTATTCATTCTAACTTTTACACTGATTATTATTACTCAGTTCAGTTTAGTCACTCAGTCGTGTCTGATTCTTTACGACCCCATGGACTGCAGCACTCCAGGCCTCCCTGTCCATCACCAACTCCCTGAGTTTACCCAAACGCATGTCCATTGAGTCAGTGATGCCATCCAACCATCTCATCCTCTGTCGTCCCTGTCTCCTCCCTCCCTCAATCTTTCCCAGCATCAGGGTCTTTTCAGATGAGTCAGTTTTTCACATCGGGTGGCCAAAGTATTGGAGTTCTAGCTTCAGCATCTGTCCTTCCAAGGAATATTCAGAACTGATTTCCTTTTAGGATGGACTGGTTGGATCTCCTTGCAGCCCAAGGGACTCTCAAGAGTCTTCTCCAACACCACGGTTCAAAAGCATCAATTCTTCAGTGCTCAGCTTTCTTTATGGTCCAACTCTCACATCCATACATGACTACTGGAAAAACGATAGCTTTGACTAGATGAACCTTTGTTGGCAAAGTAATGTCTCTGCTTTTTTAATATGCTGTCTAGGTTGGTCATAGCTTTTCTTCCAAGGAGCAAGCATCTTTTAATTTAATGGCTGCAGTCACCATTATAATTAACCTGGCACTAAAGGGAACCTCAGAGAAGGCAATGGCACCCCACTCCAGTACTCTTGCCTGGAAAATCCCATGGATGGAGGAGCCTGGTAGGCTACAGTCCATGGGGTCGCTAAGAGTCGGACACGACTGAGCGACTTTGCTTTCGCTTTTCACTTTCCTGCATTGGAGAAGGAAATGGCACCCCACTCCAGTGTTCTTGCCTAGAGAATCCCAGGGACGGAGGAGCCTGGTGGGCTGCCGACTGTGGGGTCGCACAGCGTCAGACACAACTGAAGTGACTTAGCAGCAGCAGCAGCAAAGGGAACCTATTCTCTCGAGGCCCCTCTGCTTGTTAATCTGTAGCTAAAATGAATTGGGTCATGATTTCCTAGTTGAATCCAAAGCATTTGGCCAGGGACTCTGATATGTTGGAGACACATGTTTGAGAATCTGTTTAACTGGATGACTTGGCCTGAAACCTCAGTATTAAAAAAGAAAGAAAAAACACAACTAAATACAATCTAATAAACCTAAATACCTGACAGCATTGAAGCTGTCAAGGATGAATGACGACCTAACCATCGCAGATTAGTATCTGTATAGCTCTCTTTATTTTTCTTCTTCCCTCCTTCCCTCCCTTCCTTACCTCCTTTCATCCTGTCTCTCTCTTTTTTCTTTCTTTTTTATAATAGGTTTTTTGAGATATAATGCACATAACAAAAAATTTACCCTTTCAGAGCATACGGTTCAGTGTTTTTAGTGTATTCAAAGTTGTACAATTGTCAGCCAAAATTCCAGAATATTTTTATCAGCGCAAAGAGACTCCATACCCATTAATAGTCTCTTCCCAGTGTTCCTTCTCCAAACAACTACTAATCAAATTCCTATCCCTATGGATTTGCCTACTCTGGACATTTTATATAAATGGAATCATACAAGAAATGGCCTTCAATGTCTGGCTTCTTTCACTCAGAATAATGCTTTCAAGTTTTATTCATATTCATTCTTTTTACAGCCAAATAATATTCCATTTATGGATATGCTGCATTTTGTTTATCCATTCATCAGGACATTTAGGTTATTTCCACTTTTTAGCTGTTATGAATATTAGTGTACAGGTTGTTGTGTGAATGTGTATTTTCAACTAGAATTGCCAGATTATATACTAAGTCTTATGTTTAATTTTTTGAGGAACTGAGACTGTCTTTCAGAAGACTGGATCATTTTACATTTCCACTCACAGAGAATAAGGGTTCTAATTTTTCCACATCCTTGCTGACATTTGTGATTGTCCAAATTTTTTATTATAGCCATCTTAGTGAGTCTGAAGTGATTTCTCATTATTATTTTGATTTGCACTTCCTTAATGACAGATGTTGTTGAGCATCTTTTCATGTGTTTGTTGGTCATTTGTATTTCTTCTCTGAAGAAAATCCTTTGCCTATTTTTAATTGGGTTATTTATTTTTATTGTTAAATTTTAAGAATTCTTTATGTATTCTGGTACAAGTCCCTTAACAGATACGTGATTTATAAATATTTTGCTTCATTCTATGTGCTGTCTTTTTACTTTGTTGAAGTGAAGCACATAATTTTTAATTTTGATGATGTCCAATTTCTCTTCTTTTGTTGTTGTTTGAGCTTTGGGGTGTCATATTTAAAAAAATGTTGCCCAATCTATGATCACAAAGATTTATTCCTATATTTTCTTCAAGAATTTTGTAATTTTAACTTTTATATTTAGGTCTTTGATTCATTTTGAGGTAATGATTTTACATAATGCAAGGTCAGAATACAATTTCATTCTTTTTTTGTATGTAGATAGCTAGTTGTTCCTTTGAATTGTCTTGGTTAGCTCCTTTGTAGAAAATCAGTTGACCATACATATGAAGGTTTGCTTTCGGATTCTCAGTTTTGTTCCGTTGATCCAAGTGTCTATCCTTATGCCACTATCACACTGTCTTGATTGCTATAACTTTGTAATAAGTTTTGAAATGGGAAGAGTGTGAGAAAATATCTGCAGAAAGTCCAGCTGAAATTTTGATATATGTTATATCAAATCTGTAGATCAATTTAAGGAGTACCACCACTTTAGCAATATTAAGTCTTGAAATCCTTGAACCTAGGGTGTCAATTCCATTTATTTAGGTCTTCTTCAATTTCTTCCAGTGATGTTTTAAAAGTTTTCAGTGTACAAATCTTTTATGTATTTTGTTAAATTTATCCCAATTTTATTCTTTTTTTATGTTACTGTAAGTGAAATTTTCTTGGTTTCACATTGTTCATTGCCAGTGTATAGAAATATATTGACATTTGTATATTGATCTTGTATTCCATAATCTTATATTGTTTATTAGTTCTAGTATTTAGTAACTTCCTTAGGATTTTCTGTATACAAGAGCATGTCTTTTATTTATTTCAACTTAGATGCCTTCTGTTTCTTCCTCTTGCTTAATTTTCCTGTCTTCAGTACAGTATTGAACAGAAGTGGTAAGAATGGCTATCCTTGTCTGTTTCCTAATCTTAGGGTGAACACATCTGGTCTTTCACCATCATATATGGTATTAGTCGTGGATTTTTTGTAGTTGACCCTTAT
Organism: Antilocapra americana; assembly: GCA_007570785.1. NCBI lineage: Eukaryota > Metazoa > Chordata > Mammalia > Artiodactyla > Antilocapridae > Antilocapra > Antilocapra americana. Next base: position 5,130,392 of record ML661353.1, read on the forward strand.
CAGGTTCAGGAAGTTCCCTGTGTGGCTCTCTTTTAATGCCATTGATGGGCAGGACTGAATAGTTAAAACTAATGAGATCTAAAAGTTCTTTTGGGACTCTTATGTCCCTTTTAATGGTGTAATAAGATATGGAAACAGTGCCCACTAGAGCCAAGTTATCTTTTTTTTCCCCCTGGAAAAGGCTGCGTGTTGCAGAAGGAACTTTTCTATATTTCAATTTTCCTATCCACCTAACCCAGGGGTCCCCAACCCTGAGCCACGAACTGGTACTGGTTCATTGTCTGTTAGGAACTGGGCCACACAGCAGGAGTTGAGAGGTGGGGAAAACTGAAACCATTCCCCCTGTCTAACACCCACCCTGTAGTCTGTGGAAAATTGTCTTCCACAAAATCGGTCCTTTGTATCAAAAAGACTGGGGATTGCTGCCCTGAGTATCTTCCTTACCTCCCACTGCATGGAGCAAACAACTGATTATGGCAAGTAAATATCATAGCTTCTCTCCATACTCTCTTTATGCTTGTAGGACACAGTGTATTTGCCCCCAGATTTCAATAGCAAACATTCTGTTGATGATATATAAAATAAACTGCAGAAAAGTCAGTAACGTATCAACTCCAGAAAGCCATCTCAACAAACTTCTAAGGAAACAAGATATTATCAAATTCAACTGAAAGTTTAGGTCTCATGGGATCTGGCAAATTAGGATTTGCTTTGCATCCTGGAAAAAGAATTGCTGATTTGATGATGATTATGACAGTGATAAAGATGATGATGATGCAGCAGCACCAGTTCACTGTATAAGAACTACCAGGTGCTAAGTGGTACCTTTAAGAAGCTGAAGCCTGGCCACCCAGATAAAAGCAGTCACAGCCAGGGAAGACCCGATATGGCAGAATTAATTGAATGGCTTTGGTTCTAGTCTTTATTTTCTAACTTTCTGTCTACTGTTAGATGGCCATTTTCCCTAGGTATTGGTGTTAATCTCTCACTGTCAACTTTTAGCCCTGTGCCTTTAGCTCTTTATCATGTCTAGAGATAGTAAGTACTGCCCTTGGCTACCCTGTGAACCTCTCCCTGAAATGGCAGAATAAAAACACCACAAGTCTCCCGTTTTGGGAACTGACCCTGCAGCACCCTAGCACTTTGCTTAGCCTTGCATTATTTATGTATGACAGTTACAGTCTGAGAAGCAAACCATAACATTGAAAAAAGTTTTTATGGTCCGCGTCATGTGCTTTCAGAGCCAAGTAACAAAGTGTTGCACTCTTTAAGTCTTAATAGCAAGACCTGCTCTTTGATTGGGAGCCAGCTTTGCTGCCTCTGATAGAAGAGAGATTATTTCTTGCTTATTTTCATTCTTTTTTAAAGCATTCTCCTGTATTTAATTTATTTTTATCATGTTGAAATGTAGTTGATTTGCAATGTTTTGTTATGCTTATTTCCATTCTGCCAACTCCCATCGTTTTAGGCAAGAATTGTCTGGATAAAAAGAACTTTAAAAGAACAAAGAACCTTCCTTTGCTTTCAAATGAAACTGTCACCCAATCAGAGAATAAGTTAGAAATTAGGTAACTGGGAATTGTTTCTTCTGAGGATAACATCTATGTAATAACTTCTGCTTGATGGAAGGAAAGGAAGAAGGAATGATGGAAGAAAAATGGATTGGGATACATGAAAACTCACAACAGTGTTTTCCCTTTTTGGTTCTCTGTGAAGGAGTTTCATGTTTCTTGGGAAATGCCATTGATCCCTATGAGAAATGTGTTGGTAGTGGTCCATGCTAGCTCAGATCGTCCCAAGAACTGCTACAGATTGATGGTAAGAACTAAGGAACCACCCAGAACAGCTGGCCAAGGGTGAAGAATTGATAGACAAGAGGAGATGAGGTTTGATTTGTAGTTTGGGCCACACTAAGGAAACAGGCAAAACAGTGGAAAGGCCGGGTGATTTTTGCTAAAGTCTTTATAAGCTGTTAGCTCTACGATGAGATAGCATATCCTCAGAGGCTTCTTATGTGGCCTCACTAAGAGTCTGGGAAGAGGGATTTTCCACTCAGCTACTTGATAATAAAATTTAAGTCCTGATTTGCAGGCAGTTAAAAGAAAGGACAAAGCTAATGTCCTCGTAAAAGCCCCGAAAAAAGGAAACAATTAAGGAAATGATCATGAAAGCTCTAAGAACCATTTCCAAGATTGAATCATAAAAATGTACACTAAAAACTTAATAGAGATAATCATGGTGATGAGAGTAAAGACTGTAATCCAACCAAAGAAGTCATTCAATTCCCATATGACTGTCCTAAGAGAAAAGAGACTTTAGCCTAAAGGAAATATCAAAACTTTTTTTTTTTTGAGTGCATAATCCTGTTATTTTTTCAGAGAATTTGCATTTGGAGGTTTATTTTGAGTAAATTTCCCCAGAGAAGTGTTATGCTCTCTTACTCTGTGGATATAGAGAGTACAGACAGTGTCAGAACCAGAAATGGAAATGACACTCAGAAATTAAATAGGGCCCAAATGGAAATACTGTGCAGGTGAAATGTTTTTCAATTAGTGTGTTTTCCTAATCTCTCTGATAGGGGTCATTTAGTTTTGGGTGAGAGTGGGGATAGGATGGATGGGATGGGGCTGGGGAGAAATTGTGTTTTAGAACCACAGGACTCGAAAGCGAAAGGAAGAATACCTTTTGTTCCTCCATTTGGATTATATTAAACAATTTTCAAATAAATCATGCCTTCTCAGCAAAAAAACAAAAAAGAACTACTGAGCTTCCAGATGGAGTCTAACTTCAGATGATGTAAAGACCTTGGGAAGACCCTAAGGTAGTGGACTTCAGTTAAAGCTGAAGTGGAGTGGATTACCTAAGGACTCAGAATTGAAATGTTCATAAATCCAATTATTCAAATTGTCTAAAAACTATTTTTAGGAGAAAAGTCACAAAATATAGTTACGATGTACTGGTAAGATTGTCAAGAAGAAAATTTTATGAGAAACAAGTCCCAGAGTTTAGAGTTAGGGACTAAATACACAGGTTGTGCGTCTGTGGCCCCCACAGGGGCCACAGGAAGGACCCAAAGGTACAGTTTCCTTCAGCCCAGAAGAGGACGCACTGCATGACATACCCTCTGATGTTTTGAGGATGTGAGCTGGTCTCCAAGTTATAGGTATCTTCATGTTATCTTACAGTTTATGAAGCCCTTCATTTGTTTGTAAGAGTTTGCTGTTCTAATCAAATGCAACTTGAGATAGAATTTAATTTTAACACGTTTAAGTGTTAACACATTTTATTATATACTGAATTATTGCATATCATAATAATTAGACATAAATACTAACTTTGTATTTTTGTCTTCTTATTTTGCCATTTCTTCAACATGCAAATATCCCTGATGCCAAGTGCAATTTAACTATTATCCTTTTCGGTCCTAGCTTTCTCATCATGTACCTGCTTATTTGGTTTGGTATCTGTCCCTCAGTACCTGCATCCATGCTCCTAGCCTGGGGTTCTCTCTGCCTAAGTAATTTATCCCAACATCCCTCTGCTATACCTTCACCCCATCCACCCATTCTCCAGGATTTGAGCAACCGCTTTCTATCTCCATTCCTGCTCATTGTGTCATAGGCAGTGAGAGGCTTGAAGTGGCAGGAACTCTCATTTAAGACTTAAACTGCAGTCTTCAACAGAAGGGCAACAGGAATGTTGCCAGGTTGTGAGTGAGGAAAAGAAGGACCAGGGATGGCAAAGTGGAAGGTGAGAAGGGAAGGGATGGAGCTGGCCTGAAGAGTATAGGCTGCTTCCTTTCTCAGTTATAGTAAAGTGGCAAGGCACCCCAGCACCAGGAGGCCAAAGCAAGCAGGAGGAGACCTCTTTGGGGTGAGGTGAATGGTGCAACATGTCACCCACATCTCCTTGAAGGAATAAAAGCCTTATTTCTCCAAATGCCAGAAATGCTGGTAGCCAGCAGCCTTCAACTGTCTGCCTTGTTCAGAATTGCCTGGGCTAAAGGGAGCTGTCTACACCCTCAGTCATAGCTCTTTCCTGCGGTTCCGTGTATCCAGTGACTGATCAAAATCAAAGGCCACTCCTTCACCCATAACAGACGGTGAACCTCTCTGAAGGTCCAGCTCAGCTTCACTGTGGCAAGGAATTGGTGTTTAATGGATGTAGTTTCATTTGGGGATAATGAAAATTTCTGGAGATGGATGGTGATGAAGATGGTTGCACAATAATGGGAGTGTACTTAATGCCACTGAATCGTACACTTGAAAATGGTAAGAATGATCAATTTTATGATATATGCATTTTACCACAATAAGAAATTAATAAATAAGTTAATTGAGAAAATACAGGGAGGGGTAGGATCAGATATGCTTTCAGTTTCACTCCAGTTCTCTTAAGTTACGTTTCCAGCCCAACTTGGGTTGGTGTGGTTTCAGGGGCTAGATTATAGAGCAGTTCTCGATTTTGACTGCAAACGAAAATCAGTTTGGAAGCTTTAAAAAAATGCTTCAGTACCTCCATACTGATTTGTACGTAATTGTCTAGGGACCTAGGTTTGGGTATTTTTAAAAGCTCCTGGTGATTCCAATATGCAAAGCTCAGTTGAGATTTACTGAGCGAGAAGAACTGCAGCCCACACCTTCCCCACCCACTTGTTCTTGCTCCTGAAGATTTGGCCACTTGCCTATCTTTCTAGATTATCTTTCCAACTCACCTGCTCTTGCATGTACCCAAGGTACAGCTGAACCCAACAACTTGTCATTTATCCTCTTCTATCAGAACCTGTCTGATTTCTGTCCCTTTGCTCCTGTTTCCTCTGGCAAGACTGCCCTCATCTGACCGATGTCAGCCTCAGTGGACCCCTTCTTTGAGAAGGCTTCCCTCAGCACCCTCACGAGGCCATACTAGATGCCCACCTCTCATCTCTGGAAAGACTGCCCGTGGAGACCCCCTGTACCGCTGCCCTGATCACAGAGGCGGGAGACCCAGCTCCCCAGGTCTGGGATCCAGTCTCTCCTCTTTGTTCCCAAGTGTGAAGCAAGACACCAAGGAAGTTATCAGTACATATCAGCTGAACAAACAGATTTCTTTAAGAGATAATTCATCCCACAATTGAATAGCATTTTTTTTTTCTTTGCCACTACAAAATATTTTAATGATCAACTTTGATATCCATTTGGGCTACTTTATTGCTTTTTGCAATATGAACCTTCCTCCTTTTGAAGAATCTGGTTTCATTATTTTTTAAAAATTTATTTTTTAATTGAAGGATAATTGCTTTACAGAATTTGGTTGTTTTCTGTCAAACCTCAACATATATATATCCCCTCCCCTTTGAACCTCTTTGAAGTAAATGCACTGGGAAGAACTATCAGGTCAGTGTAAATAAGGCCATTTTCTTTTAACATTAACTGAGCCATTATTATGTTTCTGGGATTGTGCTAAAGCTTTACTTAGAATTTCTTACCGCATATCTGTGACAACCGTAGGAGGCAGGTACCGTCATCTCCGTGTTATAAATGAGAAACCAACCTCGGACAGGTCAAGAATTTGCCCAGGGGCTTCTCTGATGGTGTAATGGTTAAGAATCTGCCTGCCAGTGCAGGGAACATGGGTTCGATCCTTGGCCCGGGAAGATCCCACATGCCCCAGAGCAATTGGGCCCATGCGCCACAACTATTGACCCTGTGCACTAGAGTCTGGGAACCAAACTACTGAGCCCGCGTGCCCCAGAGCCTGTGCTCTGCGACAAGAGAAGCCACTGAAATGGGGAACCAACCCATGCCCCGAAACTAGAGCACCCCTAAGCCTTGCAACCAGAGAAGAGCCTGTGCAGATTTTTTAAAAACTACGAAGACCCAGCACACCCGCAATAAATTACTTTTTGAAAAATGCCTAAGCTCAGTCCTACCAAGGAACCACTGTAGCCATAAAAAAAAGGGCAAATTTTGAGTTTAAGAGTGGCAGCATGTTCATAGTCTCCCAGGTCCTCGACAAGAGAACTGCACATCTTCTCTGAAAGAATGCCTCTTAAAACCTAAGCCTCACACTTAGGAAGAACGTTTCCAAGGAATGTGAGCTCACAAAAGAAAAAAAGAAGAAAGAATCCCAATGAGTGAACAGCAGAGCTGGGGGTTTCAGCTAGAATACAAGTGATAATTCTAGGTCTTTCCTGATTTGGCGAAAAGGACAGAGCAGAAATGTAGGAGGTCACTGGGAATCTAAAACAAGAAGAGAGACTGTTACTGGTAGGAAAAGGGAACTAAAAAAGATTGAGGTCACAGACAGAAATGACAAGTGTTGAAATCTTACCTCTTTTGCTCAGGCCTCAGCTTAACTGTGAAGAGATATTTAAATTACAAGCACAAGGCTGGAAGGTGGGACCCTCATTCCTCAGATACACTTCAGTTAAGCTCAGCCCAGCAATGTTTATTGCAGATCTATCCCACACCAGCAACAGAAACGGTGCAAGAGGTCTGCATTCCAAGCACAGATGATGCTAGATCTTTGCTCATATAGGGTCCTCACTCTGGTAGGGCAAAGAGGTACACTGTTAGCAATCACTCCAAGTACAAAGGTGTGTGTTTTTATTTTCAAGGTATGTATCTGCAGCTGGAGAAGTGCAGGGCAACAAAATTTTCCAGAGAAGTCAGGGCGGGTTTTACAGCACCACTGACATTTGAACTTGGGTTCGGTGTGTGGAAAAAGAGCATGAAAGTGCAGCAGATGTAAAAGCAAGAATTCAAAAGACATAGTAGGTGGGAATGGGTTAAGGAGTCAGGGTTACGGTAGGGACTAGTGGGGTGGGAGGAGCACCAGGTCGCCTATGCCTAGCTAAGGGATCTGACCTTATCCTGTGAATTTAAAGGCAAGAGAGTGATGGGATTAAACATGCATTTTAGAAAAAAAAGTGCTTTGATGGAGCTGTGAATGAGAGAACACTTAGGACTCTGACAAAATGAAAACCCTGGAGTAGATCTGCACTCTGTATATATGTGTGCGTGTGACAAAGGATCTGTAGCACTTGGTAACCAATTTTTGGAAAAGAGAGATAAAGGGAAAAATTGAGGATCCTAGGTCTCTAAGCAACTGACTTGATTGAGTGAAGACTGGAACCTCAGGAACAGTGTCTAGTTCAGTTTTGCTCAGGGGGAATGTGAGGTACCCCAGAGTGGTGGGGGCAGAAACAATATAGGAGGCACGGGGTTGTGATCAAAGATGTCAGGTTAGGGAGGCTGCAGAAGTGAAATATTGCCAGATTTTGAAAAATGAATGCCAAACTGCTAGATGATATTAGAACACATCTGAAAGTCAATATGGGCTTTGGAGCTGAAAGACTCAGGCTTCCAGACTTGGTCTCTTAGTGCTGTGACCTTGGGATGTTACCTCACCTCTGGAAATCTCACACGTGAAATAGAAGCAATATTAACCCATTTTGCAGCATTGTATTCAGATTAGCAATGAAGTTCGCAAACTCCTAACGATGCTATTCTGAGTTGTCACATGATAGTTTTTGTTCAAGTTCATGGATGGAAGAAGTTAGGTTAAATTCAGGAGAGGGGCCTGGTCTGTGTTCAAAAGAAAGAAAAAAGTCCAGGGAAGGGACTGAGTTAAAGTGGCTAGCGTAAGACAAGGTGGGACTTACCCTCTGCAGAGAAATGGGTCCCTATGGTCCATAGCCCTGTTCAGGTCCCAGAAGTAGGTGTTAGAGGTAAAAAAAAAAAAAGCATAGCCACCTTTTCCATTTGATTCCCTCTAGCTCCCTCAAGGAGTTAAAATCATTGCACTTCAGAGTTACTCTGCCTGTGCCCCTTTCCCACCCGCTCCCCAAGAAGGAAAGCGGAAGGGGAAGGAGAGGAGGAAGGAGGCACCGTAGATGGATGGGAGGACTGTCCCCATATGCTTATTCATACCTGAATTTCCTTTCAGAGTGTAACACATCCTTCCATTTTACAATAGAGAAATTCAGATGAGATTCATTAATACCAAATTCTAAGGTTTGATGCTTGATACAGGGTGCTCAGGGCTGGTGCACCGGGATGACCCAGAGAGATGGAATCAGGAGGGAGGTGGGAGGGGTGTTCTGGAAGGGGAACACATGTATACCCATGGTGGATTCATGTCAATGTATGGCAAAACCAACACAATAATGTAAAGAAAAAAAAATAAATAAAAAACAAATTCTAATCAGTCCACTAATTTACAAGTAAAAAGGATGAAAGTGAGGGTCTTTCCTGTTTCAGTAAGAGGAAGGAATGATGAGGATAGGGGAGAATTGAACATGGAAAAGGGAAGGAGAGCTGGGCAAGTTATTTATGGAGCGAATCCCTTTTCAATGTGAAGAGGGAGTATATAGGAAACATACTTCAGATTTCGCCTGCAGTTGGTTTCCAGGATTTGACAGACGTTCTCTGCATGTAAGACTTGTCCGTGGCGGCTGTGCATCTAGAAATTTGTAGAGCTGCCGTTACAGTGTTGTTGACTTTTGTTTTTAAAAAAACAGGAGCTTTGTTCCCTGAGGATTCGCAGAACTCTCTGCCTTCCTAAGAGCCCAGGCTCCCCAGATATCAATGTTGAGTGAAGCTCAACATGCACCTAGGCAGTAAACTCTTCAAAGACCTGGGAGTGAGAGAAATGAAAAGGAGTTTTTGTCCTCAGGGAGCTTCCAGTGTGGAGAGGAGTCAGGGTAGCAGCCAAGACTGCGAACGCAGATGAGGATGAGGGGAGGCAGATGAATAATGACCACAAAAGCAGATAACATTTATTAATTCCCCAACGTAACTGGGACCTTGACCCATTTGCAACCATTATGTAATCACTGAAACAAGTCCAGCTAAATTATTCAAAGAATCTCTAAATGTCAATTCCATTTAATTTTAAATAACATGCATCCCTGAGAGGAATGATTTTTCAGAACGATGACTAAGGGAAAATATTTTTCCAGCAGAGTTTTCTGCACAGGAAAAAATTCATTGCTTCCATCCCCACATCCCACACCCTGCATTCCACACCCCTTGGTGTAAAAATATTTGTATTTAAATAATTTTAAATGTCATGCATTTATAATTAAAAGCAATTCTGTGCTCAGAGGAACAGAAATTACTGACTTCAAATCAATGAGAAAAACTAAATTTTCCTCAAAGGAAAATTTCATGAAATTCAAAGGTTGTGTAGATCTAGCTAATGTAATATAAGTCTGTTAATTGCATATGGTCTCTGGTGTGACCGCTGATGAAACTTCCCACCTCCAGTGGCAGGGGCATATAGGACAATCCTGCAAGAACCCTGCATTTTTCCCTAAGGGTCTCTTCTTTCTCCCTTCTCTTTCATACCTTTAAGTACCCAAGGGCTGGATTTGCACAAAATGTTTTATTTTGCTTCAAAACCCTCTTCCCATGCCCTTGGTTGGTGAGATATTTCTAGGTGAACAGCTCCTGATGCCTGCTCAACATCCTTTCTTAAACACAGCAGCCTGTCTCCCCATTCCCGACCCCAACCAAGGTATTACATTCCCTCAGCCATAGTAATTGTCCAGGGCATGAACTGGAAGATAAGCCAGCCAAAGGCTTTACCAAGGAAGATGAAAGGGCTGGATTTTCCTGATAACTTTGGGACACTCCCTGGATTCCACTTGTTAAGCTTGTGGTGCTTAACTTTCTGTCAGCTTCTCTAGGCTTCACCTGGTTGCCTAGTCAAACACCAGTCTAGATGTTTATGTGAAGGTAATTTTAGAATGTGATCAACCCAGTCAATCCTAAAGGAAGTCAACTCTGAATATTCATTGGAAGGGTTGATGCAGAAGCTGAAACTAGCACTTTGGCCACCTGATGCAAAGAGCCAACTTGTTGGCTAAGACCCTGATGCTGGGAAAGATTGACAGCAAGAGGAGAAGCAGCAGCAGAGGATGAGACGGTTAGATAGCATCACTGACTCAATGGACATGAATCTGGGCAAACTCCAGGAGAGAGTGAAGGACAGAGGAGCCTGGCGTGCTGCAGTCCATGGGGCCTCCAAGAGTTGTGCAAGACTTAGCAGCTGAACAACCACCACAAAACATTTAAATCAACAGACTTCGTTAAATCAGATTACCTTCCACAGTATGAGTGGGCCTCATCCAATCAGTTGAAAACCTTAAGAACAAAGATAGGTTTCCCAAGAAGGAATTCTTCTCAAGACTACGACACAGAGACACTGCTTGAGTTTCCAGACTACTGCCCTGCAGAATTCGGATTCAAGACTCTTATCTCATTTGCCAGCCTGCCAGCCTGCCCTACAAATTACCCTACAATCACATGAGCAAAATCCTTAAAGAAATCTCTTCTGTCTGTCTCTCTCTCCTTCCTTTCCTCCACCCTTCCCCTGCCTTTTCTCTTTCTGTTTCTCTCTCTCCTATTGATTCTGTTTCTCTGGAGAACCCTGACTATTACAATAAGTCATGTTTCCACCCTCCAAAAACACAGGGTTTTGTTTGTTTAAGCCAGCTTGAGTTATAGGTGTTTCCATCACCTATAACTAAGAATCTTGAATATTCTTAGGTATAATTGGACAGTGTCTTATAGGCTGATAGATGAAAGATTCTTCTAGAATTCTGCCTTATTAGTTACTATACAATAAGCTACTTAAGGACTGAGATTGTGTCTGATGCTATATTCAACTGCCCTTGCTAAGAATTCTTGATACATTTTCATGTTAATAAATGTTGGTTGAGCTGACTTATGGGCTTTCCTGGTAGTTCAGACTAAAGAATCTGCCTACAGGGCTGAATTATAGAAGGAGGTGACCTGGAGTGCTCAGCCCATGAAATTGTCCAGGTACGTGGGAATACAACTCCTCTGACATTTAAAAAGACCAAGAATACCACAGATTTGTATCATTTGGTTATGATGGCCATAGAGGCTTCCCCAGTGGCTCAGCAGCAAAGAATCCACCTGCAATGCAGGAGATGCAGAAGATGCGGGTTTGATCCCTGGGTAGGGAAGATCCCCTGCAGAAGGGAATGGCAGCCCTCTCCAGTATTCTTCTCTGGAGAATCCCATGGACAGAGGAACCTGGTTGGCTACAGTCCATGGGGTGGCAAAGAGTCGGATATGGCTGAGCACACGTGCATATGATAACAGGAACAGGTAGCTTCAGCAATGATTATTTTTATGGAGTTTCCTAGGAATTGTTGCAGTGTGTTTTTATGTATGTTCCTACATGTGTATGTCTGTTATCAACACACATGGGTTTCATCCTAGGTGTTTGGATTGGATGGTGTACATTTCTTAGCCGCATCAAAGCAGTACCCATGCAGGGAGATCCGTAGACGAGAGCAGGACAGCTCCATCATGGCTACATTGTAGTATTAGTTGGCTTGGCCTGTCTTTTCACCAATTACCGCAGACTAGGTGGTTTAAACAAATATGCACTCTCTCATGGTTCTGAAAACTGGAAGTCTGAAATCAAGGTGTCAGCAGGGCCTTAATTCCTCTCAAGGCAACGGGAAGGATTGTTCCACCCCTCTCTTCTAGTTTCTGACAGTTCCTTGGCTTATGAGAGCATGACTCCAGCCTTCTGGTGGTATTCTTCTTGTCTGTGAATGTTCATATCTAAATTTCCCCTTTTAGAAGAACACCGGTCCTTTTGCATCACAGGCCCACCCTACTCCCGGGTGAGCTCATTTTAACTAATTACATCTGTATTTATTAATAGAAAAATAAGGTCATCTTCTGAGATATTAGGGGTTAGGAGTTGAGCATGTTTCAGCCCATAACAATTGTCTGTATTTAACTAATTTCTGAGCAGCCTTTGTACGAAGGCGCTAGAGCCATGGAGGGCCAGGAGGATGGGAATGCTGGGCCAGTGCTGGGAACACATTGCTGAGACTCTGGCCACTCAGCGGCTCTGTGATGGCAGCCACGCATTCCCACCGTCCTCCTCTCGTACTCTCCTCTAGTGGATCTTCTTTCCTTCTCTAATATCCTCTAATTAGTTTGCAACCTGTTTCTTCTCCCTCGTTAGAAAACAAGAACCAAGAAACAAGAGTTAGAAACAGCATGAAAGGAAGAGAGGAAGAGCAAGAGAGGCTTTAAAAATAGCACTGTTCGAGGTGACAGAGGTACTGTTTTCTGTGACATATAGAGCTGAGGTTGGAAAGCTTCACAAAGTCGTGGTCTGAGCTTCCAGGGGCTTTGTACCGCTCAGACCAGCTAGAGATGGAGGAGGTGGCACTCGAGCAGCACCTCGGACGGTGCTTCGGCAGCGGCAGAGTGGGAAGGCCTTTGTGCTGCTGCAGACTCCTCATTCCAGTGCATGGGGGCCAGAGACAGCTCTTTCAGATGGCTGCGGGAGGGAACATGGCGAGGGTGGGGCAGGGAGCCTCGAGGAGCTTGATGAGTTTGTGGAGTAAACTTGCCTAAGGGACGCTGAAAATAGGCCCACATGCTGCCTGTGTCATGCTTGCTGTAGGTCCGAGCCACCTGCTCCTGGAGAGCTTTCGGGCTACCCCCTGATGCGTAAAGAGTTGTGAACACCTGGCCTATAGCAGTTGGATAATTTTACATCACTCCTATGCAGCCAGGTAAATCGACACCAGATTAGAGGCCCAGCACCTGACACAGAAGATAGCATCTAAAAGCAAGTAAGAATTAAAGACTCTTATATGCATTAGCAATATTCATGTTAGCCCTATTTACTCATATTTAACATATTTCTTGTAAATCAGTAGCAAATTCAGAAAACTATGATGACTCACTTATAGGCCAGAAAGTATATATTTTTTCCAGAAACTCTCTGAGATTACATGTTTCAAGAATTTTACCTGCAATGTTCTTGGGCCTACCATCCATCCAGCTGAAAATAAAAATTTAGCCCAAGAGCATTTTTTTTTTTTTGCCTGCTTATCTACAAATAGTAAAACAATAGGGAACAGGATTCTCCCCATATATTGTAATCTGATAAAGCTGGATGTTTGGCTTTATAAAAACCCAGCCTACCTTTTGTAGAGTCCCATTCCTATTTCTGGATTTCTGTCCTACATTTATAGCTGGAAAAAAAACAGTAATTTTGTGGTAATCTTCACTCATATCAAAATAATGGAGAAAGTATTCATTACAACACAATTTAAAAAGATATACAGCTGATTTTTTTTTTCAAAATACAAATCCTGGCCCATAATCTGTGTTCAGTAAATGAGGGTTTAAATAAATTATAGAAGGAGGGGGCTTGGAGTACTGTTACTAACACACATACACACACACACACACAACCTCACCACTTATGGTGGTTTTCTATTCTTTTGGAGCAAAATACAAGTCAAGATAAGATGTAAACACTAAGTAAGGGTGTATCCTTAAGCTTCAGATCAAGGTCCATCACTTCTTAGTCGCTCTGGAGTTACTCGGTTTGGTCATAAGGTTCCTCAGTAAGGTCATTGTTGCTTGCAAGTTACAGTTGTTTACATAGCCACATAGTAAAATGGGTCTAGGTAACTCTATCTCAGTTACATTCAGAATAAAGAGAATTGCTCTCCTAGCTAGTAGACAAGGTGGATTCTTTGAGGATCACAGTGTTTAAAAAAGGTCATTCTGCTAAAATGTGTTTTCAACAGTGTTTCAGAGTAGTTTGCAAAGTTTTGGGGACAAAAGCAAAACATCACGGGATGCTCTCCACGGGGAAGGCTACAGTGCCACAGTGCTAAAAACGATGACTGAATCAGTAGCATTCTTCAAGACAGATATTTGAATCCAATAAGACATTCTCTGAGAAAGCAGTTCTAAGTTACAGTTTAAAATGGTATTTGTAACACTGGCTTGCTTAGAATAAGACCAGTTTCCTAAAAACACTTGTAGGCATCTGTGAATAACATCCATAAACAGAATGGCTTAAAGAAGAAATATCTGCATCTTTCCTCACTCTGTCTTCCGCGGGAAAGGTCGCCCGCGATCTTCTCTTCCTCTTCGCTAAATGTCCTCATCTCAGCCTCAAGCAGTGATTTTCACCAAAGGAGATTTTGTTCCCCAGGAGACTCTTGGCCCTGTTTGGAGACATTGTTGGTTCTTATTAATATGTCTGGTGGGGGAAGGGAGGAGCAAGGAGGGGAGGAAGGGGTACAGGGCTGCTGCCAACCGTCCTACAATGCACAGGACAGGCCCATGGTGAAGAATTATCTAGACCAACACATCGGTAGTTCTGAGACTGGGAAACACTAGCCTAGAGGGAGAAATGAGGCGGGTGTGTATGTGTGTATATATGTGCAGCATTGTGACACAAGCAAGTAGACCACACCCGTGCTTGGGCTCTGAAAGCTCGCCGAAAACCACTAAACTGGTAGCCTTAGCAGGCAGCGGTTCCGATAAATAAATTCTACTTTCAAGCTAGATGTGAGGCAAGCTCAGAAAGGATCTTTCTTATTCTTTGCTCCACCCCAGTTCCTCAAGTAGAAGCTCTAAAGGAAGTGTGGTGGTAAACAAGCCCAGGAACTGCTTTATTCGAAGGTTCAACCCACGGTAAACTTGTTGCCTCTATTCTAAGGTTTTAGAATTGTGGCTGGACCTTTTAGGCTGGAATCCTCCACTTCTGTAGGGGGCACCTCCGTGAGTTTGTTCCTTCTGTCCTAGAAGGATTAACCGAGTGTTTTAACAGTGACTGCCCTGGGGGCCTTCTTTCTGTCATCTCTTTTACTCAGCTGGTGGTTTTTCCTTCTCACCCTCAGGGACCTTGTCCAAGACAGCAGGAGAGTTCAGGTCCCCAGAGAGTTGTTTTGGATAGCCATGGAGTCTTTAGCAGTCACAGGATTTGGAGAGCCTCAGCATAATTTTATCTTCACATACCAACAGTCCCTTCTGGCAAGTTCCTTTTCTCTCTTGAAAACCATATAGCACACTGGATGGGACTGTTTCCCCATCCAGTCCCCTGTCTCACTGGCCGCAGCTCTGAAATGACTGTGTTTTCTACCACCATCTTCCTAAGCCAAGTCACAGCCTCCTTTTAGGAACAATGACCACCCATGGTAAACCCACCGGAGGAGGGTTTTAACTCAACAAAAATGTCAACCAGCATCAGAGGCTTTCAAATTTTAACTGACAGATACTAGAAATGTCAGTCATTTCACACCAGAAATTTTAAGCAGATAAAGCACCATTTAGCAAAACTACCTACCAACATCCTTTTAACAAACAAACAAAAAGGCAAGAGGGGAAATAAAAGCATTATCCTATATAATTAATCTGTACAAAATAACACAGTCAATGTATATTTTAACAGCAATAATCAGAGAATGCTAGAGCTGGATGGGACATTATCTGCTGCTTAGGTGGGCTCCCTGGTGTAACAAGTGCTGGCTTTTTTTACTCTCTTGTTTTATTTTGGTGATGACGACACGAAGACCCAGGGAGGGAAATTGACTTGGCCAAAGTCACATAGGCATCTGGGCAAAGTCAGAACTGGAAACACAATCTGCATGTTCTTCCACATATTTAAAAGGCTGAAAACAAAAAAGACTCTGGTGCATACTTTTCCAGTTGCTTCTAGTGCTTTCCTTTTCCCCCCATTATCTTTTAACCCAAAGTTCCCATCTCATTACACAGGCTATTTTGGAAATTAGAAGACATGTTTTTAATGCAAATTATGCCTTTTTAAAAGAAGTTGTAAACACCCACAACATTTTTATGTTTTGTGACTTGATTGTTGTTGTTCAGTTGCTAAGTTGTGTCCGACTCTTGGGACCCATGAACTGCAACATACCAGACTTCCCTGTCCTTCATTATCTCCCTTCATTTGCTTAAACTCATGTCCATTGGGCCATGATGCCATCCAACCATCTCATCCTCTGTTGGCCCCTTCCCCTCCTGCTTTCAATCTTCCCCAGCATCAGGGTCTTTTCCAATGAGTCGGCTCTTTGCGTCAGGTGACCAAATCACTTTCACCATCACTTTCACTATCAGTCCTTCCAATGAATATTCAGGGTTAGTTTCCTCTAGGATGGACTGGTTGGATCTCCTTGCTGTCCAAGGGACTCTCAAGAGTCTTCTCCAACACCACAGTTCAAAAGCATCAGTTCTTCAGCACTCAGCCTTTTTTATGGTCCAATGCACACATCCGTACATGACTACTAGAAAAACCATAGCTCTGACTAGACAGACCTTTGTTAGCCGATTGATGTCTTTGCTTTTGAATATGCTGTCTAGGTTTATCATAGCTTTTCTTCCAAGGAGTAACCATCTTTTGATTTCATAGCTGCAGTCACTGTCCACAGTGATTTTGAAGCCTGAGAAAATGAAATCTAACACTGTTTCCACTTTTTCCCCATCTGTTTGCTGTGAGGTGATGGAAAGCAGAGACATTACTTTGCCAACAAAGGTCCGTCTAGTCGAGGCTATGGTTTTTCCAGTAGTCATGTATGGATGTGAGAGTTGGACGTTGAAGAAAGCTGAG
Source organism: Antilocapra americana (assembly GCA_007570785.1). Taxonomy (NCBI): domain Eukaryota; kingdom Metazoa; phylum Chordata; class Mammalia; order Artiodactyla; family Antilocapridae; genus Antilocapra; species Antilocapra americana. The sequence continues at coordinate 5,146,805 of ML661353.1, forward strand.
CGCTGAAGAATTGATGCTTTTGAAGTGTGGTGTTGGAGTCCCTTGGACTTCAACCAGTCCATCCTAATGGAGAGCAGTCCTGGGTGTTCATTGGAAGGACTGATGTTGAAACTGAAACGCCAATACTTTGACCACCTGATGCGAAGAGTTGACTCATTGGGAAAGACCCTGATACTGGGAAGGATTGGGGGCAGGAGGAGAAGGGGATGACAGGATGAGATGACTAGAGGCATCACCCACTTGATGACCATGGGTTTAGGTAGACTCTGGGAGTTGGTGATGAACAGGGAGGCCTGGTGTGCTGAGGTTCATGGGGTCGCAAAAAGTCAGACATGACTGAGCGACTGAACTGAACTGATGGCACCTGATGCCATGAAGTGATGGGACCAGATGTCATGATCTTCATTTTTTGAATGTTGAGTTTTAAACCAGATTTTTCACTCTCCTCATTCACCTTCATCAAGGAGCTCTTTAGTTCCTCTTCACTTTCTGCCATTAGGGGGTATCATCTGCATATCTGAGGTTGTTGATATTTCTCCTGGCAGTCTTGATTCCAGCTTGTGAGTCATCCAGCCAAACATCTTGTGTGATGTACTCAGCATATAAGTCAAATAAGCAGGGTGACAGTATACAGCCTTGATGTACCCCTTTCCCAATTTTGAACCAGTTTGTTGTTCCATGTCCACTTCTAACTGTTGCTTTTTGTCCTACATACAGGTTTCTCAGGAGGCAGAAAAGGTGGCCTGGTATTACCATCTCTTCAAGAATATTCCACAGTTTTTTGTGATCCACACAGTCTAAGGATTTAGTGTCATCAGTGAAGCAGATTTTTTTTTCTTTGAAATTTCCTTTCTTTTTCCATGATCCACTATATGTTATGTTGGCAATTTGATCTCTGGTTTCTCTGCCTTAAATCCAGCTAGTACATCTGGACGTTCTCCGTTTACATACTCCTGAAGCTTGGCTTGAAGGATTTTGTGCATAATCTTGAGCTAGCATGTGAAATGAGCAATTGACGGTAATTTGACCATTCTTTGGCAGTGCCTTTCTTTGGGATTGGAATGAAAACTGACCCTTTCCAGTCCTGTGGCTGGCCACTGCTGAGTATTACAAATTTGCAGCACTTTCACAGCATCATCTTTTAGGATTTGAAATAGCTCAACTGGAATTCCATCACCTCCACTAGCTTTGTTTGTAGCAACGTTTCTTAAGGCCTACTTGACTTCACACTCCAGGATGTCTCGCTCTTGGTGAGTGACCACACCATCATGGTTATCTTGGTCATTAAGAGCTTTTTTGTACATTTCTTCTGTATATTCTTGCCACATCTTCTTAATCTCTTCTGCTTCTTTTAGGTTCGTGCCATTTTTTTCCTTTATTGAGCCCATCTTTGCATGAAATGTTCTTTGGTATCTCCAGTTTTCTTAAAGAGATCTCTAGTCTTTCCCATTCTGTTGTTTTCTTTCACTTCTTTGCACTGTTCACTTAAGAGGGCTTTCTTATGTGTCCTTGCTCTTCCCTGGAACTCTCCATTCAGCTGGGTTTATCTTTTCCTTTCTCCTTTGCCTTTCACTTCTCTTCTTTTCTCAGCTGTTTGTAAGGCCTCTTCAGACAACCACTTTGCCTTCTTGTATTTCTTTTTCTTGGGGATGGTTTTGGTCACCACCTCCTGAACAATGTTGCAAACCTCTGTCCACAGTTCTTCAGTCACTCTGACTACCAGATCTAGTCCCTTGAATCTATTTGTCATCTCCACTATGTAATCATAAGGGATTTGATTTAGGTCATTGGTCTAGTGGTTTTCCCCACTTTCTTCAGTTTGAACCTGAATTTTGCAATAAGGAGCTAATGATCTGAGCCACAGTCAGCTCCAGGTCTTGTTTTTGCTGACTGTATAGAGCTTCTTCGTCTTGAGCTGCAAAGAATATAATCAATCTGGTTTCAGTGTTGACCATCTGGTGATGTCCATGTGTAAAGTTGTCTCTTGTGTTGGAAGAGGGTGTTTGCTATGACCAGTGCGTTTTTGTGGCAAAACTTTGTTATCCTTTACCCTGCTTCATTTTGTACACCAAGGCCCAACTTGCCTGGTACTCCAGGTATCTCTTGACATCTTGCTTTTGAATTCCAGTTCTCTATGATGAATAGGACATCTTTTTTTATTGGTGTTAGTTCTAGAAGATCTTGTAGGTCTTCATAGAACTGTTCAACTTCAGCTTCTTTGGCATTAGTGGTTGGGGCGTAGACTTAGATTATTGTAGTGTTGAATGGTTTGCCTTGGAAACAAACAGAGGTCATTCTGTCATTTTTTAGACCGCACCCAAATACTTCATTTCAGATTCTTTTGTTGAAAATGAGGGCTGCTCCAATCTATGCCAACTACATATGTTCATGGGAGGATGGGTGGATATGGATTCTAAATGTTATTTATATGTTCATATACGTTTGTACACCGGATTTCCAAATCTAGTTGCTTCTCGCACCTCCAGGGAATACACCATTCCTGATGTTTTGATAGCAGTTCCACCATGAGAGTTTGTATTATATATAAGTTGATGATAAAGATAAAAATACTAGGTCTTGATAGTTTTCTTCCAGTGGTACAAATCATCTTTCAAAAAAAAAAAAAAACTTACTGTTTTGTTTTTGGCTGTGCCAAGGCTTGCCAGATCTCAGATCCTCAACCAGGGATTGAACCTGGGCCCTTGGCAGTGGAAGTGCTGAGCTCTCACTGCCAGGAATTCCAGCTGTCATCATCGTTTGCTAGGAAGGGCTTCCCTGGTGACTCAGATAGTAAGGAATCCGCCTGCAATGTGGGTGACCCAGGTTTGATCCCTGTGTTGGGAAGATCCCTTGGAGAACGAACTGGCAACCCACTCCATTATTCTTGCCTGGAGAATCCCATGGACAGAGGAACCTTCAAAGATAAGCAATCAATGCTTTTCTGTAGAAAGCATCTTTTTCTTAGACCTGCATAAGAATAAGTAGCATCTCAGGCTTGACAAGCTTTTCTAAGAATTCTTTTTTCCCTTCTCTGCAGAGAACCCCTAACATGGGACATGAGTTTGACTGGTGAAAAATGTACCCATGCAAATCTTATTCTCTATTTTCTATAATCACCATCTGAAATCAGTAAGTAAAGTGCACCACAGTCTAATGTATCTTAATGTTCATCTTCATACTTTAAAATAAACGTGATTTCTTGGTGAGTATACTTGAGAAGTTTTCTATTTAAATTGCATGTTATGTATGACACCAGTTTTTAAAAATTGTGTGTGTGTGCGCATACATAGGGAAAAAAAGTCTATATGTGTGTTTACCAAGATGTGGATGATGGTTATCTTTCAGTAGTATGTGTGATTTCTCTTTATACTCATCTGTATTTTTTACAAAGATTATTGATTTCTTTAATATTCAGAAAATTGCTAATTAAACACAAAATGTTTATGTAAAGCCTTTTCAAATGGCCTTCCTTGTCTCGCTGATTCACTGGAGTTTGTACCTATTCATTCAATAAGTAATGAATACCTGTCATGTTCAAGGTCCTGTGCTTATGGCTGTTAGATACTTTTGCTGTTTTACAAAACCCAAGCCCGTCAGCTCACAGATATTCACAGAGTGCCTGCGATGTGTTTATAGCTGCCCAGTGGGAGCTCTGGATCCAGTAGTGAACAAGACAGTGTTCTGTCTCCAGGAGCTTATATGCTATAACCATGTAAACAGAAAATAAATCACAGTGTCCAAGACATATGTTATGAAGAACATTTGGGGGTAATATCACAGATAGTGACTCGGAGGGTGGGGCTGCTTTAGCTAAGGGTTCGTGGAAGGCCTCAGCTGATGGAAGCTAAATATTAGGAGAGGTTTTGTGAAGATACGACCCTGAGCAGAAGAAACAGCAGAAGGGAAAGACCCAAGATGAGAGCAAGCTTGGTTTGTTCAGGGAAAACAACAAAAGTTGGCAGAGTTCTGAGAAGGAAGAGATGTAAGCTGAAGCCAGTGGGGCAGCCCTCCAGGCCACAATATAGCATTTAGATATTATTCTGTGTCGCAATGAGAGGTTTATGGTAAGTTCTAACTAGAGAAGTGATGTTGCCTCATTTACATTTAAGAAAGATCCTGCTGGATTCTGTTAATTTGGGGAAGGCAGAAGTGGTGACCAGGCGCTGTTGAGGACAACAGCTAGAAGTTGCTGCCTAAGGATAAAAGTGGAGAAAAGATATTAAAAACTTAAAATGGGAGAATGACAGACAGATATTCCTGGGTTCCAAAATCGCTGCGGACAATGACCATGAAATTAAAAGACTCGTGCTCCTTGAAAGAAAAGCGATGGCAAATGTAGATGGCATATTCAAAAGCAGAGACATCACTTTGCCAACAAAGGTATGTGTAGTCAAAGCTATGGTTTTTCCAGTAGTCATGTATGGATGTGAGAGTTGGACCTTAAAGAAGGCTGAGCACCAAAGAATTGATGCTTTCAAACTGTGGTGCTGGAGAAGACTCTTGAAAGTCCCTTGGACTGCAAGAAGATCAAATCAGTCCATCCTAAAGGAAATCAGCTCTGAATATTCATTGGAAGGTCTCATGCTGAAAGTGAAGCTCCAATACTTTGGCTACCTGATGTGAAGGACTGACAATTAGAAAAGACACTGATGCTAGGAAAGATTGAAAGCAGGAGGAGAAGGGGCCGACAGAGGATGAGATGGTTGGATGGCATCACGGCTCAGTGGACATGAGTTTAAGCAAACTCTGGGAGATGGTGACGGACAAGGAATCCTGGTGTGCTGCAGTCCATGGGGTCACAAAGAGTCAGACATGATTTAACAACTGAACAACGACAACCTCCTGGTTGGAGCAACCACAACAAAAAAAGTGCTTTACCGTTGGATTGCTAACTCTCTCATTTGAACTTTGGTCAGAGTGGAGCTGAGATCGCTGTCATCTTGCGGTATCCTTTCTCCTCTGCTTTTGTTATGAACTCCCTGAGTTCTAGGTAGACACATGTCTATTGGGTTGTCAACTACATATCCCAGTTTTCCTTGCTACTGGGAGGGACCTCGACCATTTAGACCATCGGGAAATGAAGTAATGTATGCTCAGCCTAGAATATCTCAAGGACACTGCCCCTTGGTAAACTCTTCACTCTTCCCTTGGGCTGAAACTCAGATGTGGCTCAGCAGGGCATGACTCCAGGGCGTGAGAACACCACCCTGGTGCATGGGACAGCACAGATGTCCCTGAGTGACCTCATGGGACAGCCCTCTGTCTGGCCTCAATGCTCGCCTTCAGTCTGAATCACATGAGCAAAAGAAACTTTTCTTCTTAGAGCTCTTCTGTATTTTAGGGCGTTTTGGTTAGAACCGTTCATATCTGATAGCTTCAGTAAATGGGGAGCTTTGGGGAAGCCAAAAGAAGTATTTACAGCAGAGAAATCAGGGAATGGTATATGTCTTTGGGCTGATCAGTGCCCTCTTGTCTGGAAGGAAGAAAGCATAACCAAATGAGAAAAACTATATATAGATACTAATCTACTCCCATCTACTCCAAAGCCCTAGGGCTATACGCAAGCCTTGGGAGAGTTCTGACCCCCATTCTAAGATTTAGGGTGAGTAATAAAGGAACGTTCCAGTCATGAGCTCTGTATAAAACTGTTTGTGATAAACTGATAAAAAAAAAAGAAACTGAAAACTAAAATAGGCTTGTTTTCTTTATCAGTTATTTTAAAGAAACTTTACATTTTAAATTAATGATTCCAAGTGAAGGAGTATGTATATATGATGCATAAAAGGAAAATACACCAGGTTCTGTATCAATGGAGCACGCTTCCACACGAGCCCTTATTTCACTGTCTGTACTGGGTGGCTGAAGCCAGCTGTTGTCATCTGGTTACAGGGTACCTTAATTTGGAACCTTACTACTTTTTAAAATTTTAATTATTTTTTAATGTTTATTTATTCATTATTTTTTCTTTACATTATTGTGTTGGTTTTGCCATACATTGACATGAATCCACCATGGGTATACATGTTCCCCTTCCAGAACCCCCCTCCCACTTCCCTCCTGAAGGAGCCTTACTAGTTTTTTTAAAAAAGCCTATGTCACGATTATGAAGCTTTACACACACAAAGGGAATTAAGTAATACTGATATTACATTAGGTAAGGAAATACTCTTCAACATGAAAGAAACACAAGCTCCCTTAGAGGGTTTTTTTTGAGAATTAAAAAAGAGAATATATGTTAAGCAACCAGCAAAAAATGTTGTTAGATTCTCCCTTTCCTATACATACTAAATTATTTGGCTTTCAAATTCCAACATACTCTGAAATCTGCCATGAATCCCTGAAAGAATGATCATTCCTAGTAAGCTGGTAATTTGGCTTTTCTACATTTCTCAGGATAGGATTGGAGTGAAAGGTGGGAGGGAAGGGATGCTAACATTTATGGAGCGTCTACCATGTGGACACTTTAGGTTGGCTCTTTCCTCTGATTCTCATAATTCAGTGTGGTGATACCGTCATTCTTTTTTTGTAAATTACTGAAGTGTAGTTAATTTACAATACTGTATAGTTTCAGGTATACAGCAAAGTGATTCAGGTATGTTTTTCATATTATATTCCATTAAAAGTTATTACAAGGTAATGATTCGTGGTTGCCTCCCATGGACTGACAGCTTTACACCAAACATTTAGGCAAACATTTTGACGTCTGTGTATTCTTCGTGTCTCATTCAATACCTGCAGATAGCAGGTACCCAATGAATGTTTACTGAAGCATCAACAGATTCCCCAACAGCAGTAATGGTCCATGACCATTCTCAGGTCTGTCTTTGAGTTATCTTCAACCCAGGCCCCTAAGCCTCCTGAGGTTTCCAGAGTTAGCAGCTGTCACACGTGTGTGAAAACATGCGAAGCACTGCGTGTCGGAATTGTTACACATCAAGTAATATAAACAAAGGCCTTTTGAAGTTGGGCTTTATGGTAATTGCAGAAACCTTTCTCAGTAAATGAGAAAACAGCTCTCTCCCTCTGCCTTGATTTGATGTGTTAAAAGATTCTGAAGGGCAGTCCATGTGCGCGCGCACACATCCACACGCACATTAACCCTCCACTATCAGGGACTCCTGAATTATAATTTCACGGTGTGAAGTCTGAGTAACAATAGTAAACATCAGAGGAGCTTTCACAACAAAATCTTTTAAAAAATTCACAGCTGTCAGCAGTGATACGAGATTTAATTAGGCCACCCTGAGTTGTGCTGCTTGCAAACTTTACTGTAATTAGGTTCTTTGTTGTACGCATTGTGAGGCCACTGAGGAAAGGTCCTTAAGGGGCACACTCTCCCATGGGTAATCACACCCTGGGCCCAATAAACCTGATGGCAACTGGCAAAGAAAATACACGGGTTCTTCCCCTGCATGGTAATATGAAAGGAACAAGTAGTGCCTGGATCCCACTCATTTTCATTTTTTTTGTCAAAATGTCCTTTGTACAATGTTGCTGAGTCCACAAGAGCGTGTAACAGAGTTGTCACTCTTGGTCTGACAACACGAGGGAGAAAGTTAGAAGGTAGGCCTCTTTTCTGTAGAGCTCTGTGCTCTGATGGTTGGTCAGTGCTGGCATAGTGTCAAGAACTCTGAAGAGTCTTATACTGTGCTCTGCGAGCTGACAAGTTAGCCTGCCATAGTTTCAGGTGTTCTGGCAGAAGAAGTAAGAAAATAGGAAGAAATCAGAGACAAAGGACAGTTTATTATTCATAGCAATAGTGGGCAAACCAACTGTTTTGGCATGGGGTTGCTGTTAGGAGAGAAGTAAAAGCATCTTACCTGGGAATGGTCAGGGGAAGAGTCCCAAAATTTTTAATTAGGGCTCTGTGTGTGTGTGCTCACACTCAGTTCGTTGCATCCAACTCTTTGTGATCCCATGGACTGTAGCCCTCCAGGCTGCTCTGTCTGTGATTTTCCAGGCAGAATACTGGAGTGGGCTACCATGCCCGACTCCAAGGGATCTTCCTGACCCAGAGATTGAACTGTTCTCTTGCATTTCCTGCACTGACAAGTGAATCTTTACCACTGCCCCACATGGGAAGCCCAGACAGGAATATATATTGTCCTAATAACTTCCTCCCCCTTTCATCCTAATCATTACCCTGGAAGCAAGTGAGAGAAAGTGATCCCCTTCTGGGGAGAGTTGCATTTAGTGATCTAATTATCTTCCTAAGGTGTGTGGACCAGGAGGAGGTGAGGGAGGGAGAGTTGGATATAGTGTTGGTCAGTTATCTCAGAGCCCATTTCAGAGTTCAGCAATACCAGATGCCTGTGGATGGCAGGAAGCATGGAAGGCCCATCAGATACCGTGACTGTCGGCCCACTGTTGAGTGGCTTGTGGTAAAAAGCACACCATTGTCAGACTGTAAAGGGTCCAGAGAGCCAAAACCTTCACCTGGATTAGTTTCAAGGGCCACAGTAGGCTCAAACACATCTTTATTAATCAAAATTGGAACCATTACAATCAAAACATTTTTGCCACCGAGAAATAAGTTTGCTTATTCCTGTAACATAAAAAGCTGTGCTTCAGATTCAATGAACTCTTGGAAAGCATTTTCTGTTTTCTGCTGGTTGTGGAAGCCTTTTCGCTGCAAAAAGTGGCCAAGATACTTGAAGAAGTGGTAGTCGGTTGGCGTCAGGTGAATATGGCGGATGAGGCAAAACTTCCTAGCCCAATTTATTCAACTTTTGATGTGCTGGCTGCGCGGTATGCAGTTGGCACTGTCATGGAGAAGAATTGGGCCTCTTGGTTGACCAGTGCTGGCTGTAGGCAGTGCAGTTATCAATTTGCTGAGCATACTTCTCAGATGTAATGGTTTCATCAGGATCCAGAAAGCTGTAGTGGATCCGACCAGCAGCAGACCACTAAGGGGTGGCCACGACCTTTTCTTGGTTCATGTTTGGCTTTGGGAAGTGCTTTGGAGCTTCTTCTTGATCCAACCACTGAGCTGCTCGTAGCCAGCTGTCACATAAAATCCACTTTTTGTCACATGTCACCATCCAATGGAGAAATGTTTCCTTGTTGTTACATAGAATAAGAGAAAACACCACTTCAAAATGACTTTTTTTTTTAAGTTTTCTATCAGCTCATGAGGCCCCCACATATCATCGAACTTCTTCACCTTTCCCATTTGCTTCAAGTGCCTGGTGACCATAGAATGGTCGACATTGAGTTCTTGGGCAATTTCTTGTGTCGTTTCAAGAGGATCAGTTTCGATGATGCTCTTGATGGTTGTCAACTTCCGATGGCCAGCTGCTGCCCTCCTCATCTTCAAGGCTCTCGTCTCCTTGGCAAAAGTTCTCGAACCACCACTGCACTGTACATTTGTTACCAGTTTCTGGGCCAAATGCATTGCTGATGTTGAACGTTGTCTCCACTGCTTTACAACCCATTTTGAACTCAAATAAGAAAATCACTTGAGTCTGCTTTTTGTCTAATATCATTTCCTTAGTCTAAAATAAATATAAAATAAGCAACAAGTAAAATGGTAAAGAATCTACCAGTACTGGGGGACACTGGGGTTCGATCCCTGGGTTGGAAAGATCCTCTGGAGGAGGGCATGGCAACTCACTCCAGTATTCTTGCCTGGAGAATCCTCATGGACAGAGGAGCCTGGAGGGCTGCAGTCCATGGGGTTGTAAAGAGTCAGACACGACTGAGCAACTAAGCACAGCACAATGTCATTAGCCAAAAAAAATAGGAGAAATGTGCATTAAAATGATATGTAACATAACCACATTTATTTAAGAATGTATTCCCTATCAAATGGCAAAGTTCAGCAGTGCAAAACTGTAGTTACTCTAACACCAAGCTAGTAATAGGGCATGAAGTTTCCCCCAAAGGAAGAGGTACCACTTCTGTATATAAAATCTAGGTGCTGTGGAGGCCAAGCTGGTTGTGTTCTTGAAGGTGCTGTTTTCATTTGATAGCTGAGACTTATTGGGACTGTCCCCCTCTGTTAGTCATTGAATCTGAGTTGACTCACCCAAAATAAGAATACTACATCAGAGAGTCACAAGGTTTCCATGGATCAGGCATTCAGTTTTGATAAGAGCACAGTAGCAAGCCAATAGCTACTTTTTAAGAAAAAGATCTTTGGTAGTTGCATCAGGGACGTAATGAATCTAAAACCCCACTGGAGCATCCCTGGGTGGAGACAGCCTCCTTTTGCTAGAGGCTGCAGTCAACAAAACCATTAGTCACAGAATTTTGTAACTCAGAGGGATCATTAGCGATTTGGGCCCCCAGATTAGAGAGTGTGTTATTTCAATAACTTTCCATACAGCTTCCAATGCAGTCTGTTGGTTTGGGCCTCATCCAAAGGATGCTAATTTGCAAGTTAGCCCATGTAAAGAACCAGATAGAATCCCCAGGGGAGGCAGATACTGTCTCCAATACTCAAACTGTCCCATATGGGCCTCCTTTTTGGTGATAGAAGGGCAAGGAGACAGCAAGATTTTTGTTTTGTTTTGTTTTGTTTCTGCCAGAGATGCTGAGTATTGTGAATCTACCGTCATTGTTTCAGGAAACTTTAATTGGTCATCAGACTCCTGAATTTTTGTCTGGATTTATCAATAAATTGCCACTTTATCAATAAAATTGCCACTTCTGTCAATAGGGATATGATATATTGCAGTAAGAGTAGTTGAACTGAGGCTCTGACTTGCTCATTGACAAGGCATCTTGTATATCAGGGGTCCGTACCCTCCAAGATCTAATGTCTGATGACCTGAGGTGGAGCTGATGTGATAAGACTAGAAATAAATTGAACAATAAATGTGATGTACTTGAATCATCCTGAAACCATCCACCTGGCCGCCCACCCCTGCTCCCCTGCCCGTCTGTGGAAAGATCGTCTTCAGTGAAACTTACCCCTGGTACCAAAAAGGTTGGGGACTACTGATTTATGTATCGAAAACTTTGGACATCAGAGGGTAGAGGCACTCACTTAATGCTGGAAAATGTCCTGGCAACCAAAATCAGCTCTTGCCCCACAGCATCAACTTTGCTAGACGCTGTGACTGCACCCCAATCCACTTCACAGATCAACAGCACGCTATAGACTAATGACACCACACCACTGGCACTCAAGGATCCAAATCAGTCTCATTTGCATGGCAAGGCCTCCATGTGTTTTTAGTGCTCCTCCGGGGATACCAGAATCCCCTCAGCATCATTAAAAATGTTTGTGTCCTATTAGCATTCTCTACATGCTGCTGCTGCTGCTGCTAAGTCACTTCAGTCGTGTCTGACTCTGTGCGACCCCATAGACGGCAGCCCACCAGGCTCCACCGTCCCTGGGATTCTCCAGGCAAGAACACTAGAGTGGGTTGCCATTGCCTTCTCCAATGCATGAAAGTGAAAAGGGAAAGTGAAGCTGCTCAGTCGTCTCTGACTCTTAGTGACTCCATGGACTGCAGCCCACCAGGCTCCTCCATCCATGGGATTTTCCAGGCTAGAGTACTGGAGTGGGATGCCATTGCCTTCTCCGTCTCCACATGCAGCTCTTGTCAATTGTTGAGACTCCTCTCTGGCACTTATGAGAGAGGGAAGCAAAAGCATCAATTCTTATTGCCATAAAGATGTAAAAGTGGCAACATCTGTACATTGAATTGACTCAAAGTGCCCCACCCACAAAGTCAGACTAGCTTCTCCTTCCCCTCTGTGATGCTGCCCAAACCCCATTAGCTGAATCTGCCTGCGTTTTCCTCCCACATGTCCAGGTAGAACAGTGTCTTGGACTTCTATGTTTAACAGAGCCATAACAGTTTGATTCACTCCGAGATTCCCAGCTTACTGAGACAAATGTGTATGGCCTTTGACCCTCCTTAGGGTTGGGGAAATACTGACCCCCATTTCTGACTCTTTCTCCCCAATGTTGCTGAGGCCTGAAGAGGTAGGATGACATCATTTCCTCATTCATCAACATTAGATACCCACTCCAGAGTTCTGGTTCATTGTCAATGTTACATCTATGGTTTCCCATGGAGTTTTTCTCTGTCAGAAAAAAATCTCCCGTGAAGGCCAGTGAGTGCTCCCTTATAGAAGCCAGAATCCACTGCAGAAAAAGTCTGAGAACTTTAACTGTCATCTCCAAATGGATCAAAAGTTAGCATTAAAGGTTTCAGGAGGATTTGAGTTGTGAGAAAGCCTAGTTGTTGTCATTCTTCCTTAATAAGCATTACATACTCCATGTCCTCAACTTCTAAGCAAATCAGCCAAAGCTCTATATTTGTCTGGTTTTTGCCCATAACAATATCACTTTTTCTTCCTTTCATGCTCAGTGTGAATGTGGGTCCCTGTAACTTGTCTGAATGCAAGTGGAACCTTCTGCCAACTGGGATGAATCTTAGTGTTGTTATTCAATTCACTAAGTCATGTCCGACTGTGTGACCCCATGAATTGCAGCACACCAGGCTTCCCTGTCCTTAACTATCTCCCAGTTTGCTCAAACTCGTATCCATCGAATCAGTGTTGGTATCTAAACATCTCAACCTCTTCTGCCCCCTTCTCTCTTGCCCTCAATCTTTCCCAGCATCAGAGTCTTTTCCACTGAGTTGACTCTTCACATCAGGTGGCCAAAGTATTGGAGCTTCAGCATCAGCATCAGTCCTTCTAATGAATATTCAGGGTTGATTTCCTTTAGGATTGACTTGTTTGATCTCCTTGCTGTCCAAGGGACTCTTAAGAGTCTTCTCCAGCACCAAAATTCAAAAGCAACAATTCTTTGGTGCTCAACCTTCTTTATGGTCCAACTCTCACATCTTTACATTTTTACTACTGGAGAAACCATAGCTTTGATTTTTCATACCTTTGTCAGCAAAATAATGTCTCTGCTTTTGAATACATTGTCTAGGTCTGTCATAGCTTTTCTTCCAAGGAGCAAGCATATTTTAATTTCATAGCTACAGTCGCCATCCACAGTGATTTTGGAGCCCAAGAAAATAAAATTTGCTGCTGTTTCTACTTTTTCCCCATCTCTTTGTCATGAAGTGATGGGACCACATGCCATGATCTTAGTGTTTTGAATACTGTGTTTTAAGTCAGCTTTTTCACTTACCTTTTTCACCCTCATCAAGAGGCTCTTTAGTTCCTCTTCGTTTTCTGCCCTTAGAGTGGGATCGTCTGCATATCTGAGGTTGTTGATATTTCTCCCAGCAATCTTGATTCCTGTTTCAGCCAGCTCAGCATTTCTCATGATGTACTCTGCATATAAGTTAAATAAGTAGGGTGATAATATACAGCCTTGAGTACTCTTTTCCCAATTTTGAACCAGTCCATTGTTCCATGTCCAGTTCTAACTATTGCTTCTTGTCCTGTATACAGATTTCTCAGGAGGCAGATACGGTGGTCTTATATTCCCATCTATTGGCTATTACAGTGGAGTAGATTAGAGTTTGACCCCTGGGTTGGTGAGGAAGTTCCTTCACCCAGAGAAGAGTTAGCAACAAGCAGGGCACTCACTGGTCAGGTAGCTGTCTCTGAAACTCCTTCTTGATAATTCAGCCCGCAAGTACCTACCAAATTCCTTCAGTTTAGCAGGCAATAAAGTAAAAACAACAACAACAACAACAACAAAAGATAAGCAAAAAACCATTTATTTCCCAGCTGGCCATACCATTTGCAGTTCAATACTGATTCCCTTGGACTTTCCTCAAATCCCTTTAATTGGCCTGGAAGGCCCTCATGCTTTCTGTTTCAGAAAGCCACGTCTTTGTTATCATCCCACCATCATTGCCAAAACTGTCAAGAACCCTAAAAGATCTGACATTTGCCCTCTTTGTAAATGAAAAAGTTAGCCTGCCATAGTGTCATGATGAAAGCCTGAGATTCCTAGGTCAAAGATAAGGTTTATTACAGCACTAGCAACAACCTGAGCGTCAGCATTTTTATATCAGTTCCCAATTCCCATGGGATGAAAGGAGGATCAGGTGACATCTGCCCGTGCAGTAGGTCGTGTTACAGAAGGACTCCATGCTCAGGGAACAAGGATCTTCTTATAATGCCAAGAAGTATGCCTGCCCTTTGTTCAGAGAGAGAAACTACCTTCACTTCCAAGGTTGCCTACTATACAAAATCCTTTTCAAGGAACAAAGGGTAACTCAATGCTTTGCTCACAGGTGTGCAGAAATATGAGAAACCCTCAGAGAACTGTCTCCATTAGCAAAAAGAAATAACCAGCAACGACATTAGGGGAGTGGCATTCAAACACCAAGTGACTAGGAATTACATCCACAGCTCATGTCATTCTGTGGATTATATACCTGGAGGTATTGGGAGCTTATGGTCACACAAGTAAATTTTCAACCTTCCACAAGAGGTTGTGAAATAAAGTAAAAATCCTCACAAGAAGAGGAAGAATCTGAGAATTTCAGACATTGCAGTAACATCAGAAGTCAAGAGCTATTGAAAATTGTTGAAGCAGTATGATAGGTATCTGGAGATGCTTTTTACTGATCACTCTATACCTATGTGTTTTAAAGTTTTTTTGTAATAATTAAAAATTTCTTTAAACAATGTGAAAATAACAGAATTCTCCATTGAGGAGAAAATGCTCAAGATAAAAACCTCTAATAGTTGAAGTTGGTATAGAATATTTCTCCACCAGAAAATATCTACTGTGGTAGGAAGAAGAAAAATATGTATTTTATCTATAGATATTATTGAAATTTTAGTTTTAGAAATGCTTGAAGTATTTTAGATATGGGGACAAAGACCTGGGATGAAAGAAAATTGAAAAGTTGAATTTTATTGGATAGACTTAACTGCTGAAGAGATCTGGCATCTCCAAGATGCCAGTGTTCACTGAGCAGAACAAGGAGAAGAAGGAACTTGCAAATGTTTACAGCAGAGGTTGCTTCCATATAACAAATGGAGCAAAAACAAACTGACTGTAAGAGGACTCTAGTCATTCATTCTTTCATTGAGTATCAACCAAGTATCACCACTGGGCTAGGGGAGTTTATCTGAAAAAAGAGAACAGGTTTAGAGATTATTTTTTAAGAGATGGAGAGTGAACTCATCATCTTCAATATTTTTCTTAAAATTATATTATCCTTATATTGTGATAGTTCTTGATTAAGATTTAAACATATTTACAGGAAGGAAGTAGAGAATGAAATATGAAAGGGGACATGTACAGGTGGTACAGGTCTGAACTGATCCAGATAAAATGAAAGGATACCTCATCAAGCTTGGGAAATGGTTAGAAAAGCAGCTAGTAACTCTCTGCATGGGCCATCAGTAGGCAGTAACTGAGTCTTGAGAAAATTAGCCTAACCTATGATTATAAAATGGTCCTTTCTGAATTATTGAAATCATTAGAAATCTTGGAAATAGAATCGTTACAGCTCTGTTCCTCTGATCCCTGTTTTATAGCTGCCATAACCCCAAATCCCAGGAAAGATAGAGAAGGGTCAATTGGCTCTAAATTAAAAATTAATGGAAAGACTAAGATCCCTTAGAAAGATGATCACTGAGAAAGGGTATTACCAAATAGGTACAAGCTTGATGAAGCCCAGGAGCGCTGGATAGCTCTGTACCAGTTGCACCCAGCAAGGCACCAGGTAAGGGCATAGTGAAGGGGAGGGAGCTGGGAGGAGACCCAGCTGGGACTGAAATTGTGCTCTGTTCACTGAGCTGTGCGCCTGCTCCAGAAAGGGAGTGCCCGTTCCTCCACTTGAGTGCCCAGAGGGCATGGTTTTTCTTACCCGCTCAAAGCCCTGTCTATGCTAGCTGCGGCTCTAGAGGGAGAGCATCTCAAATCCTGGAATGTTTCAGGGCATCCATTGAAATTCTATGAAAGTAGTTTAAAGACAAATAAAAGATGGCATTACTTTATACAGTGGGTAGTAAACATATGGAACTCATTATCCTCAAGATGTTGCATAGTCCACAAATATAAATAGGATAAAGAAAGATTTAGATAAATTCATGCTTGTTAGATTCATAAGAGCTGCTAGAGCATTGTTAGAAACACACAGGGAATGTCTCCAAATGCTTTCAGGGAAAACACCGTGTTTGTCTTCGAAATGTCCTGGGAAACATTTTGTCTTCGAAATGTCCTGAATTGAACAGGCAGCTCTCTGACTCTCCAAGTTTCTCAGCACCCACAGTACTCAGGTTAGCTTCTAAGTAACTGAGCGCTAAGCTTCTGTATCATAAGGATTTTCTTTACATTAACAAATCACATAAAATTTTTCTCAGTGGTGGGTATGAAGTTTCATGTGATCTTAAACCTTTCCTTGAGAACTTGGAATTGTCGTGACAAATGTGCATTTTGTACTGGGCTGTAAGAGAGTGCTATGTTAGGACCCAACTCAGAAGTGTGGGGCTATTTAACTCTCACCTAGACCCACAGACTTATTGTGATTGTTTTTTTCATTTCTTTCAGTATTTGTGCTTACTTTACATAAGACTTTTTAAATCTTCTCTCCTGTTCTTCGGGCTTCTCTTTTCAACCTTGTGAGTGGACTTGCAGGGAAAACCCCTTTACTCCTAATATGCAGCTCCCACCTCTTTGATTTCAGAGCAAAGCGCCCTACTCCCCTCTGTATCATGTCATCTTAGCTGTGCAACAGACCTCCCCTCAACTCACTGCAGCCCTCAGAGACCAGGCTGCACCTTTAACAAGCTTAACTGAAGCATGGGGAATAACAGTAGCATCGCTGCTGGATTTGGCTCCCCTGTCCCCAACCTCTGGGATCTAATGCCTGATGATCTGAGGTGAAAGCTGATAGAATTATAATAGAAATAAAGTGTGCAATAAATGTAATGCACTTGAATCATCCTGAAACCATCTCCTCAGCCTCCTGGTCTGTGGCAAAATGGCCTCCCACGAAACGAATCCCTGGTGCCAAAAAAGGTTGGGGACCCCTGAGCTACCAGATGAGCTTACCCCAAACCCAGTGAGGCTCAGTCCCATTCTGAGTCCTCCGCAAAGATATGCCTGTTCCCATCTCTGTCCTGCTCAGGCCAACCCCAGAAGCAGGTCAGAGGTATCCACGACTCCAAGCACAAGCCCACTTCCCAGACATGGGAAGGAAGTGTTTCCTTTCCCCGGTTTGGAGCCCACTTCTCCAGTTACCATTGGTCCAGCGACTGATTGCTTTTCCTAAGATGACAGACCAACAGAATCATGAACTTGTCTCATGGGTCCCTGTAGGATAATGCATCAAAACACACCAGTACAATATGAATACATTCTAGATTATTTGACCTTATGTAGTCCACAGAAAGGAGAAGGCAATGGCACCCCACTCCAGTACTCTTACCTGGAAGATCCCATGGACAGAGGAGCCTGGTGGGCTGCCATCTATGGGGCCGCACAGAGTCAGACACAACTGAAGCGACTTAGCAGCAGCAGCTCACAGACAGGGCTTCCCAGGTGGCGCTAGTGGTAAAGAACTTGCCTGCCAATGCAGGGCGTAAGAGACTCGGGTTCGATCCCTGGGTAGGGAAGATCCCCTGGAGCAGGTCATGGCAACTCAATGTAATATTCTTGCCTGGAGAATCCCATGGACCCCAGGGAGCTGGTGGGCTACACTCCACGGGGTCTCAAAAAGTGGGACACGACTGAAGCAACTTAGCACACACACAGCCCACAAACATGAACAGTCTAGGCCCGGTTGAGTCCTGCCAAAGGCATTTCTGTCCTTTGTGTGGCTGTCCAGTAGTAACATGCAAACTTGCCTACTCTTCCTCCACACAACCTCCAGATTTTGCTTCTGAACAAGGGTGTACACAGATTTCCAAATGAATTAGAGATACTTTATAGGCACAATAAAGCCTGAATTCACTTTTTGATGATAATGAACATTTATCAAGGGAAATACAATGTGCGGAGATGTAATTCTTCAGATTACAAAACAGACATTTGTTGTTGAGTTATAAAAAGAAGATATTTAGCAACTCAGAGTCACCCTGATTGAAAATCACCAGCTCAGAACAAGGCCTTTGCTTAGATTTGACACCTAAATGACTCATTCTGTTGATTTTCCCCAAATAAGAGAATAGTCTACCCTGAAGGTGAATTCTAGCTGTCATCTCTAGGGAGGAAAAAACTGACTATAGCTTTTAAATCCCTTTTCTCCATCCTCTGTCCATCAAGTTTTCAAAGATCTTTAAGGCTAAGTTTTAGTGCAATCTCCCCCTTAGGTAAGTGTCTTTTAATAGATTCTAAAGCACACTTATTTTATCTTATTCATTTTAGTTTTTACATTTCAACATCTCTGAAATCAGGATGCAATCTATGACAGTCACACTTTCACAATCACACTTTCCCAAGCAGTGTTCATGACATAGTTGCCTACATCCATGAGAAATTAGCCCATTAAAAAAATGAGCCTACTGAAAATATCGTGACTTGGCTATTCCCATCAGGGCCTGATTGGACAACAGCAGAGCTTCAGACAGCAAATCGTTTGAGGCTATCTGAGTCAGTATAAACCTGTTGTCTGAAAACCTTCCAGCAACTCCCAGATGGATTCATAAAGCTCCACATTTAAAACATGCATAATGGGTGTTACTGGTTTGGGAAAAGTTGTTGAGCTAAAAATGGAACACTTTTAAGAAATGCTGCCTCACCCATGCTCTTGGTGGCACGGTGTCTGCAGAAGATCACAGATACTAGTTACTGATTCAAAAGTGATTCAGAACAATAAGCCTCTACATGTGCAGAAGTTTCAGAGAATACTTTTTTCTTGAAATATAGTTTATTTGCAATGTTGTTTAAATTTCTGCTGAGTAGCAAAGTGATTCATTTATGCATATATACACATTCTTTTTCATATTCATCTCCATTATGGCTTATCATAAGATATTGAATATAATTCCTTGTTCTATATGATAGGACCGTTTTATATGTAATAGCGTGCATCTGCTGACCTCAACCTCCTGCTCCACCCCCCGCCACCTTGACAGCCACAAGTCTGTTGTCTATGTCTGCGAGTCTGTTTCTGTGTCATGGATATATTCATTTAGGTCATATTTCAGATTCCACATGTAATGATAGCAGATGATATTTGTCTCTCTCTTTCTGACTTACTTCATTTAGCATAATAATCGTTAGGTCCATTCATGTTACTGCAAATGGCACTATTTCATTTTTTATGGCTGAGGAGTATTCCATTTTGTGTATGGATCTCATCATCTGTATTCATTCATCCGTTGATGGATATTTAGGTTGCTTCCATGTCTTGGCTGTTGTGAATAGTGCAGCCATGAACATAGGAGTGCATGAATCTTTTCGAATTGGAGTTTTGTCTACACACATGCCCAGGAGTGGGATTGCTGGATCATATGGCAGCTCTATTTTTAGTGTTTTGAGGAACCTCCGTACTGTTTTCCATAGTGGCTGTACGAACTTACACCACCAGCACTGTAGAAGGGTTCCCTTTTCTCCATGCCCTCTCTAGCATTTGTTATTTGTAGACCTTTTAATAAGGACCATTCTGACTGGTGTGAGGTGGTACCTCATTGTAGTTTTGATTTGCCTTTTTTTAATAGAATACTTTGTGTGCACCTTGAGTTGCTTAGCTGTGTCTGACTCTTTGTGACCCCATGGATTGTAGCTTGCCAGACTCCTCTGTCCATGGAATTTTCCAGGCAAGAATACTGGTTCAGTTCAGGTGCTCAGTTGTGTCCGACTCTTTGCAACCCCATGAAGCTCAGCATGCCAGGCCTCCCTGTCCATCACCAACTGCTGGAGTCCACCCAAACCCATGTCCATCAAGTCAGTGATGCTGTCCAGCCATCTCATCCTCTGTCTTCCCTTTCTCCTGCCCCCAATCCTTCCCAGCATCAGGGTCTTTTCCAATGAGTCAACTCTTAGCATCAGGTGGCCAAAGTATTGGAGTTTCAGCTTCAGCATCAGACCTTCCAATGAACACCCAGGACTAATCTCCATTAGGATGGACTGGTTGGATCTCCTTGCAGTCCAAGGGACTCTCAAGAGTCTTCTCCAACACCACAGTTCAAAAGCATCAATTCTTCAGCGCTCAGCCTTTTTCACTGTCCAACTCTCACATCCATACATGACTACTGGAAAAACCATAACCTTGACTAGACGAACCTTTGTTGACAAAGTAACGTCTCTGCTTTTCAATATGCTATACAGGTTGGCCATAACTTTCCTTCCAAGGAGTAGGCGTCTTTTGATTTCATGGCTGGAGTCACCATCTGCAGTGATTTTGGAGCCCCCAAAAATAAAGTCTGACACTTTTTCCAGTATTTCCCCATCTATTTGCCATGAAGTGATGGGACCAGATGCCATGATCTTAGTTTTCTTAATGCTGAGCCTTAAGCCAACTTTTTCACTCTCCTCTTTCACTTTCATCAAGACGCTCTTTAGTTCCTCTTCACTTTCTGCCGTTAAGAGTGGTGTTGTCTGCATATCCGAGGTTATTGATATTTCTCCCAGCAGTCTTGATTCCAGCTTGTGCTTCTTCCAGACCAGCATTTCTCATGATGTACTCTGCATAGAAGTTAAATA
Source organism: Antilocapra americana (assembly GCA_007570785.1). NCBI lineage: Eukaryota > Metazoa > Chordata > Mammalia > Artiodactyla > Antilocapridae > Antilocapra > Antilocapra americana. The sequence continues at coordinate 5,167,338 of ML661353.1, forward strand.
AGCAGGGTGACAATATACAGCCTTGACATACTCCTTTTCCTATTTGGAACCAATCTGTTGTTCCCTTTCCAGTTCTAACTGTTGCTTCCTGACCTGCATACAGATTTCTCAAGAGACAGGTCAGGTAGTCTGGTATTCCCATCTCTTTCAGAATTTTCCACAGTTCATTGTGATCCACATAGTCAAAGGCTTTGGCATAGTCAATAAAACAGAAGTAGATGTATTTCTGGAACTCTCTTGCTTTTTTGATAATCCAGCAGATGTTGGCAATTTGATCTCTGGTTCCTCTGCCTTTTCTAAAACTAGCTTGAACATCTGGAAGTTCATGATTCATGTATTGCTGAAGCCTTGCTTGGAGGCTTTTTGAGCATTACAAGAATACTGGAGTGGGTTGCTTTTTCCTACTCCAAGGGAAGTTCCCAACCCAGGGATCAGACCTGCATCTTCTCCACTGGCAAGCAGATTCTTACCTCTGAGCCACCAGGGAAGCCCTATGAATTACTTTAACTGATTTATTTTGATTAATTTACCCTCTTCAGTATGCAGAAAAGTGACAAAAGAATTTTTGAAATCTTTGGCCTCAAATAACTCATTTTGTGTTCTAAGAAAGCCTAAAGTCATAGTTTGACAGTCCTCCCCCGCCCCCTGGCCCCCACTTAGAGACATGTAAACATAGTCACAAAATGGCTTATGTGACTGAAGAGTGTCCTCACCGGTCTCCCAGTCTTTGCGCTCTTTTTAAATAGACTGTGCACGGTACTAGTTCTGGCCAGAGAATATGGTTGGGAAGTGACTTGTATTACTTTGCAGTCCAAGCATAGAAAAACTAGGTCTTGATTTCTGGTCACTTTTCTCTCACCTAGTAAACCCTGAACCTCTTATAGAGACGATGGTGCCTTTATCAGCCTTGGTTCCTGAGTGACCAAGTCGAACAGAAGCCTCAGGTGACCCTCGTTATAGCACGAAACAAACTTTTTGTTGCATAAGCCCCTGATGTGTGGGGTTTGCTTTCACTAAACCCTGAGTCCATCATATCCTCACTGTAATGTAACCTATAATAACCAGTGATAGCTGACATTTGGTGAAATACAGTTCGGGCATACTCAGTGGTGTGTGAGTGCTCAACAACCAGCACTCATGGGGGTGAAAGGGGTCCTTGACGTGTAGTGTTCGTCTGTTTTTGTGGTGTGGTGTAAATACTCCATCATGTCCAATTTTGAGTTAGCAATGTGATATCAACCAGCTTCCTAAATTCCAGCAAATTTAATGATTGACTCCCGTGAACCAACGGAAGTGGACTCCAGCGTGCCACCAGACATATGCTACACATCTCCCCAGTTTACATCTTCTCATAGAATATCTCTTGGTTTTTAACACCCAACTTCACAGAACATATATCACTCTCAGCATATCATTTTGGGGCTGATATTTTTATGGGGAAGGTGTATGTTTGCATACTCAAACCTCAGTAGGACGTTTTTAAAAGGCAAATATGCAGGGGAAATAACTGATAGTCAGGATCACGTGCACAGACTTTTAAAAGTGCACATCAGCAAAAACGATGAGTTTCTGTGTCTCTGGTACTAAGATGTGGAACTGATACCAAGAGCAGCTGGTGAGTCCTGTGTCCATTCTTTTGTAATCAATCAGCTGGCTTAGTCATTTTACATCACAACATGTCATTTGTCACTTACCCGCACACATCTTACTATGGTTTCATTACGTTTTTAGACATTTGTTGGTGGCTTCGGGCTGATGTGTGCCACATTATAATTTTTCCCATTTGAAATAATGGGAAGCAGGAGTCCACTCAGTCTGTTTCATGCACGACAGCTGATGGTCAGTAATGAATTACTGTTGTGAGGTGGGAGATGTTGATTATGTAAATTCTAAGATCTTTAGGTCTTATGAGCTTATTCTATATGAATTTAATGACATCTGTTTGCCTACTCGGGGAATTTTTTGCATAATTGGTTTATAGTTGTGTTCCAGATGGACAGTACTGCTGGGGAGCTAAGTTGAGGATGGCTGAAGCAAAGAATTCCTACATTTATAATATAGTTAAAAATATATGGTACAACATTAGTTACTATCTATTCTGAGGCGAGAAACAGGGTGGAATCTAATTAGTTCTGATTCATTGATGCAAAATAGATCAGTCACCATTCAGAAGATGGTTAAAAACCTTTGCAAGTTCATGTGCTCAGATGTCTTTCCTTTGAACTTAAGCGTCCATCTTTTTTTTTTTTTTTTAATTTTCTTTACTTTATTGTGTTGGTTTTGCCATACGTTGACATGAATCCGCCATGGGTATACATTTGTTCCCCCTCCAGAACCCCCCTCCCTCCTCCCTCCAGATTCCCTCCCCCTGGGTCATCCTGGTGCCCCAGCCCCGAGCATCCACCCTCTTTTGACCTTCTCAATCCTGAGGAGTCAGAAGGGGACTGAGACCCTTCTCAAGGCTTTGCCCAGCACTGTCATTTCCCCCACTCCTTTCATCCTGGGTAATGTCAATCCGCAGAGATATGAAAAGGCCATTTAAAGCAAGTCCACCTATTAAAATAGACTCTTCTACCTGTCACAGGGTCTGACATTTTCCTGATAGCGCCTTATCCTTTTGTGTCCTGAAAATGTGGAGTCTGACAAATTCCCCGGGGAAAGGTTGCACCTGAAATTCTTTACCGTCTGTTTCTATGGAGGATATTAAGACAATGAGTTGAGGTCAAAGCCGTGAGAGAAAAGATCAAAGTAGCCTCTTAGGGAAAAGCATGTTCTAAGAAGGGAAAAGATGGATAAGGAGGGACTAAAATGTACTTCATTTCCTTGTCAGTGTAGTTTGACCTTCTCAAGACTATGCTGACATTTACCCCAAGAGACCATGTTATCACTGCTCTAGTTGAAAAATTTGAAAATGTGTCAGACTCTTTGTGACCCCGAACTGTAGCCCACTAGGCTCCCCTGTCCATGGAATTCTCCAGGCAGGTATACTGGAGTGGGTTGACATCCTTCTCCAGAGGATCTTCCTGTCCCAGGGATGGAACCTGGGTCTCCAGCATTGCAGGTGGATTCTTTACCATCTGAGCCACCAGGGAAGGAGATGCCAATCCAGCTCCCCACAGATTTCATACTCCCTCACATAATAAATTTTGGCCAGTGAACAGAACCAAACTATGGTTTTCAAATGGCATCACAAGGCTCTTTCCATTTATACTATGGATTTTGTGATTCCATGCATAGGATAGTATTGAATCTTATTCTCCTAATGCAGTGTGTGCCCTTGCCTAGGCAAATAGGCAAATACCTGCAATTCCCTCAGTGCTTTCGTCTACACTGTAGATTCTACAGCCTTGCTTCTCTGAGTGACCTGTGGACAAGTATCATCGGTATCTCTTGGAAATATGTTGAGGGGCTTGCCTGGTGGCTCAGTGGTTAAGAACATACCTGCCAGTTCAGGGGACAGGAAAATTCTGGATCCCTGGTCCAGAAACAAAGATCCCACAAGCCACAGGGCAACTAAGCCCATGCACCGCACATCCTGCGCCCGAGCTCTAGAACCCAGGTGCTGCAGCTGCTGACACCCACGCGCCCTAGAATCCATGCTGCTCAGAAAGAGGAGCCACCGAAAGGAGAAGCCTGTGCACAGCAACTAGAGAGTAGCCCTGCTTGCTGCAGCTGGAGAAAGGCTGGGTGCAGCAACAAAAAGACCCTGCCCAGCCCAAAATACAGTGAATTAATTAATAATTTTTAAAATGCATCATTTCATGCATACTTAAAAAGAAAGGAAATATTTCATATATTGAATGGAATCTCAGGCCCACCCCATTCCTACTAAATCAGAATCTGCATTTTGATCCATCCCCAGGTAATTAAAAGGCACGCTGACATTTGAGAAGACTTGTCAGCAGTACTCAGAAAGCTAAAGAATCTCTAAGGACTTCGTGATTCTCTCTCAAACGAGCCCTTCATAGGTATCTGTACTTGGTGGTTTGCAGACATCTGAAGGTTTTTTTAATCACTAAAAAGAACACCTGTGGTCTTCTTTCTTGCTAAGTCGCTTCAGTTGTGTCCGACTCTGCAGGCCTGTGGACCATAGCCCGCGAGGCTCCTCTGTCCCTGGGGTTCTCCAGGGAAGAATATTGGAGTGGGTTGCCATGCCCTCCTCCAGGGGATCTCCCCCACCCAGAGATCAAACCCTTGTCTCCAGCATCTCCTGCATTGGCAGGAGGAGTCTTCACCAGTGGCACCACCAGGTCTTCTTTCAGTACTACACAAAGTTGGACTGCATGGCTCATAAGAATCGAGGCTATTCAGGGATGACTGATGAGTTCCAGCCTCTTTGCATCTAATACTTCTCCCTGGTATATCACAGGGCCTTCTTCTCTATATTCAGTTTCCTGCAGGGTTACTGTGGAGTACTTGGGCCTCAAGTTCTCTCTGCATTTCTATGCTGTACATACAGCCTGTCCATGAAGAGTGCTAATCTCACAGAGACATTCTTTGTTAGTTGACCATTCAATACCATGATCATTTCATATCTAAGGCACTTTAATGTTTGAAATAATTCTGTATTGCTTGAAGCGCTGTGTAGTCCTAGAATCATAACATCTCAGGGTTTTTACTTAAGTCTTCAGGATATCTTAAATATGCATCTCATTTGCTGCTAGACACCCAACAACTGGTCCTCTTCCCTCTATTCGCACGTTTCTAATGACATGACAAATACCGCTGAAATTGCACAGTTCAGATTGAGCGTTGAACCCACTGTCCTTTAGTTGAAATCATACACCTGGTCTTAGGACCTGGTCTCAGGTCCTGGGCTCTTTATGTCTCATTGAAGAAAGAATTCAGTGAGAGACAAAGTGATAGGTTAAGAAGTGGATTTATCTGTAGAGATACACATCCCTTAGAGAGAATGCAGTCTGTCTCAAAAGGTAGGAGTAGCGTGGACATATGGAGTGGTTAGTTTCTGTGAGCTGGGTAATTTCATAGGCTAATGAATGGGAGGATTATTCCAACTATTTTGGAGAAGGGGCAGGGGCTTCCAGGAATTTGGCACTTTGTGGTCAGAACTGTCACGGCCCTGTTGCGTATGTCATTTAGCATGCTAGTGTATTACATACAATGAGGGTGTAATGAGGCGCAAGGTCCACTGGGAAGTCACATCTTCCACCATCTTGGACCTAGTTGGTTCTAACCGATTTATGTCATATAATCTTTGACTATGTCATTCGTTTAAAGGTTATGCCCTGTCCCCTTCCCTCCTGTTTCACCTCCTCCTAGATTTGAATAGTTGTAATTCATAAAAGTTCTTTCTCATACTGGATTAAAATTTATTATCTAGTTGTCTTTATAATTATTTATTCATTACAGTTATTAATTCTACTTTATATTTCCCTTAGCTGGTTGATATACTCTTTCTTGTTACTAAGAAAATTGGGAACCAAGACACAGAAATATACAGCATGGTTCCAAAGGCCGTCAAAAAGCACATGAAAGAAACCAAGACAAGAAACTCTCCTTTCCTTCTAATTTATAGTTCTATTCACCAGACTGTCTGCCAAGAAATACTGCTCTGTGACCAACACTATGATAATAATGCAAGCAAAAACATCAGTCCCTGGGAAAGAACATGGATCAGGGTGTGGTAAAAATCCAGAAACTGTGTCCCTCCCTTTTGGGGTCAGAAATCTGGCAGCCACCCTGGGGTAGGATCTGTGGCCAGAATCCAGCGTGGGGAGCTGATTCGTTCCCACAAGGAGATCTGACTCTGGCAGCTGGCAGTTTTCCTTTGTGAAATGGGTGTTCCTGGCACTCCATGAAAGTCCTCCCGCCCTCCACACTCTTTTTTCTCCCCACCCCCGCATTCCACGCCCTGCAGCACACACCCTCCCACTCCTACATCAATAAAGCCCCTCCCTAACATACCTTCACACACACACATGCCCCCACAGCTTCCCCTGCAAACACACCCACACCCCTCCAGGATGCCCACCACTCAGCCTCCCAGGGCACCTTCTGCCATACTTACCACCCCTACTTCCAGTTCTCACATCATCTCTGTTTTACTTTGGGATTCTCCTTCACCTCGCCCCAGCTCACCCCGCTTGGCTCTCAGGGCCTGGGAAGGCTGGCACTGTACTCTTGCTCCACGCATGTGTCAGCTGGAGCTATCACAGACAAGAGGGTAGTCAGCCTGCGTGTGCCTGCCTGTTCTCCCATAGCCAGTCTAAGACAGAGGATGGGAAGAAGCTGGCAGTCAGTCCTGTTTCTGGCAACTGCAAGAACTCTTGTTTTCCCTCTTGAAATTCCTGGAGGGACCAGTGCTGGCTCTCCTGCAGTCACCATCATCCCTCCTTCCCTCTAACTCTGTCGCAGGCTTTCCCCACCCTCCTTCAGATGCCCTTACCTTATAGGGCCCAGGGGTGGCATCTGTCACATCCTGTCCATATAACCAACCACTCAGGGTAGGAGACCCTACAGAGGTTATAAAGGGCAATGAAAGAGGGGAATTAGTTTGATCATGTCTAACGAGATCTTTAGATAATTTAAATATATGTTAGTCTTCTGGAATCTACGTACAGTTATAATACTGAAAAAAATGCTGAATCAATGAAATACAGGATGTATCAATTTACACAACTATGCTTGTAGTACCTGATATCTGCACTAGGATTTTAAAGTGGCATTCTTGAGCAAATGATTTGCCACAGTTGCTTAGGTTTCTTATTTTTCTTGGTGAGGCAGATGGTAGTTTAGCTAAATAAATGTTAAGAACAATGGGCATCCTTTATTCTTTCTATACTAAGAACTCTTGAATTTTTAATAACAGCCGGTGTTTACATCAACTAAATATTAAGCAATAGCCTACCACATTGCGTTGGACATTAAACAAGCAAGTAAAATAGATATTGTTTTTGTTCACTGAAAATTTACTGTCTAAAAAAATATATCATTTGGACAAAAAAATGTGAATAAATAACCACAAACTGCTTTGATCACTTTCTTTTCACATTAAAAGGAAAAAAATTATGAGTCTGTGTTTTCCAAAGAATAAAGTCCTAACATAAATTTGGTATTCAAGAACCTACTGATTTGAGTCCCACGCTCTTCAATTCTGTCTTGCTTCCCTTTTCCCCACCAATACAGTAGTCTACACACTGGACTCATTGCTTCATAAACATCATCTGTGCTTTCTCACACACTCCTGGGGTCCTGTCATGTCTGCATCCCTCACAGTTCCCAGCCACTGAGTTACATGTCATTTTATAGTTGTTGAATAAATATTTGCTGAAGGTACGCTTCATGAGAACAGTGCAGTTGTATATGGGGGTGAGGGGGGCAGAAGTAGAACTGCAGTTCCTTGAATCAAAGAAAGGTGCGTCATGACCTCTGAACTTGCATAGTGCCTGCTGTTTATTTCCTTACGTTAAGCCATCACCCTTTAAGCATTCTTATTCACCAACACTGTTTTTTCCGTTGCCACAACTGCCCGATAATGTTAATACATTTCATGGCTTTAATATGTGCTTATTCAGCTCCACATGTCCAGGCTTCGCATGTCTTTGGACTGGGTTTTACCAGAGACTTAGCAGGTTGCTGTCACCACATGTATCCAAAACACGCAGAAAACAACTCAGCACAGTACAAGTAGAGACTGGAACCAGACCCCCACAAACTAGTCAATTCATCCTCAATTCAGTACATCGTAGAAGCACTGTTTTCAGCTGTATATAAGCATTCACTTTTCCTTAATTTCCTCCCTCCAAGAGAACAGTTCATCTCTCCCATCCTCTTAATGCTTTGGTGCATTTTGTTGCTCCCTGTTTTATTTAATATCTATTAATACCGATAATAGAGTTAAATTTATAAACTGGGCACAGTAAGAAATTAAAGATGACTTAATAATAGAACAGTCACAGTAGTATATTTTAGTAAAAGTTGTGTGAATGTGGTCTCCCTCTCAAGATAGTTAAGGCTTTTCTGTCTTAACTGAGTACTTAGCATGTATTATGGCTGTGACTTTTGCAGTTTGAGGTGCCACCACAAAACTAGCATGAATTTCTTTTTCCTGCTTCACGCTCTTACAGGTAGAAGGTTCATTCTTACTGTAGGTGTTAGGACCCTTTGCATATGTTTTCTTTCCTTATTAAGTCAAGAACTCTCACTTTTTCAGTTAAAAGAAGCACTGTACAGCTTCGGTATACTCGAATTGCGGGCATCACTGCTTTTGTGCCTTGGGGCCATCAAGTAAACTAAAGGGTTACTTGCACAGGAGCACAGCCTCAACAACAGCCGCAGCTGTTGATCTGATAACCCAGATGGCTACTCCGTGACGAACAGGAGGGATGTGCTGAACAAAGGGATGATTCACGTCCCAGGCAGGATGGAGCTGGACCAGAGATCGTCACTCTACTCAGAATGGCACACAATTTAAAACGGATGAGTCATTTATTCCTGAAGTTTGCCATTTAATATTTTTGTACCTTGGTTGACCGTGGGTCACCACAGAAAACGTAACCATGGGTCAGGGGAGACTACTGTACTCTTTTTAACCATTAATGCCAATGTCTGCCTTTTTCTAACCAACATTTTAAAAAATAAGAATCATAAGAGAGCAATTTTAATTTCATTTCACCTACTTGACTACCTTATATCATGAGTTAGAGGTATTTATAAACTGTGAAATGGCTCATAAAAGAATAATGAAAGAGAAGGAAAGTTTTGAAAGTTCTGTGAACTAGATAATCAGGTCATGAACAGATAAGAGCTTTTTAAAAAATTGTATATTTTGTGAATCTTTAGTAATATATCACAAGGAAATTCTGAGTTTTTAGTAGAGTAAGTAAAAAGTCCCTTGGACTGCAAGGAAATCAAACTAGTCACTCCTAAAGGAAATTACTCTGAATATTCACTGGAAGGACTGATGCTAAAGCTAAAGCTCCAATTTTTTGGTCACCTGATGCAAAGAAACCAAGTCATTAGAAAAGACCCTGATGCTGGGAAAGATTGAGGGCAGGAGGAGAAGGGGATGACAAAGGACGAGATGCTTGAATGGCATCACCGACTCAATGGAGATGAGTTTGAGCAAGCTCCAGCAGATGGTGAAGGACAGGGAAGCCTGCTGTGTTGCAGTCCATGAGGTCTCAAAGAGTCTGACACAACTGAGCAACTGATCAACAACAACAAAGTAAAGAGAATTTTAGTTTCTTACACCAGATACTTTAGAATTTAAGCTTTGGTGTTTGGGTTTGTTTTTTTTTTTTCTGTCTTCAGCAATATTTATTAGAGATAGCAGTGCTTCCTGTTGGAAAAGTTTCTACATTAAGCAGAAAGATTTGCCTTTCACTCCATGTGATCCACTGTCGACCACAGGAGGTACATCTGAAGCAGCACATCAAACCTCTGAAAGAGTCTGTACAGGTAAATAGAACTCTGGATACCTAGCAGGACTTTAATGACTGATACAAACAGAAAATCTAAGAACTTAAGCTTCAGTTTAAAAATAACTGAACAAAGCTTTGCAGAGTTAGGTGTGAGGCTAGAGTGGTGAGACAGTAGGGGAAACCATTTTGGGGGGGTGGAGGGGAATTGAAATTCTGGGAAGCGCTGTAGAAAGATCCAGAGTCCTGGAAGTAACTTCATAATTGTCTGGGACTGGAGGGTGAGATGGGGTGGATGGAGAGACTCGAGTGATGGCTAGGAGGTGCGGGATTTCTCTTTGAGGTAATGAAAGTTGTCTAAAATTGATAGGGGTGATAGATAACACAACTCTGTGACAATTCTAAAAGCCACTGAATTGTAACTTTAAATGGTTGAGGTGAATGGTATATGAATTGTATCTTAATTGTTAAAAGACAGAGAGAGACAGATAAAGTCAGTAAGTGTTTGGTTTGAGAACTTAATCAAATTCATTCTAATCTGACTCATTCCACTCCAAATCTTGAAACCATTCTTTTCTTTCTTAATTAATTTATTTTTAATTGGATTATAATTGCTTTACAATGATGTGTTATATTCTGCTGTACAACGAAGTGAATATGCCATTATGTATACATAAGCCTCCCCTCCACCCTCCCCCAGCCCCACTCCTCACAGTCACCCCAGAGCACCGAGCTGAGCCCCCTGTGCTATACTGCAGCTTCCCACGAGCATCTGTGTTATGGTAATGTAAATAGGTCGGTGCTACCCTCCCAATCCGCCCCTCCCTCTCCTTCCCTTCCTGTGTCCACATGTCCATTCTCTATGTCTGCATCTCTGTTCCTACCATGCAAGTAGGACACTGGTGAAACCATTTTTTTCTTTTTATAAGCATATAAATCTTAGCTTCTGTCAGGTATGGTCAAGCCAGGAACAATATAGAAGGTATCTGAGTTCATGCTGTTTCTTCTGTGGAACAGACAGGGGCTTGAAAAGCAAGCTACTGTATCTTTAATTCAATTTCTGTGTATCTTTCAATAAGTTGAAGAAAATAGAAGTTTTGTTGCAGAATTAAATATAAAATTTAGAAAATGAAAGCAAAAAAGAGTTCACATATTGATGTAAGTAATTTAAAAATTGTGCCATAGACTTCCAAAGGCAAGGGGGAAAAAATGGGAGGAAAAACACCAGATGTGAATCCCAGCTCTGCAGCTTTCTATCTGGATGATGTTAGGCAAAATACTAAGTATTCCAAGCTTTGTTTTTCTCCTTTGTAACAGAGGCTTTTATAATATGCAGGGTTATTCTGACGATTAGAGATAACGTATACAATTGCCTGCAAATAGAGGGCATTGAATTATTGAATAGAGAGTAGTAATTATTATAAAGGACATATATTGAATCCCTATTGTGGGCCCAACATCTCATTCATGTTATTTTATTAATCCTGAGAAACGTGCAGCAGTCAGAATAGGCTTGGTTATACTGCAGTAACAGACAATGTCAAAGTCTCAGTGGTTAAAAAAAAAAAACGCAAAGATTTGTTTCTTACTAAATTCACAAACCCATCACAGGTTGGCTTAAGGCTTTGCTCTGTGCCAGCCTTAGTCTAGGACTCACTTGAAGAGCTAGTATGATCTGAAATAAATAATCCACTTGCAGTGCAGGAGATGTGGGTTCAATCCCTGGGTTGGGAAGATCCCCTGGAGAAGGAAATGGGGTCCTTGGGGTTCCAGTCCCACAGTCCATGGGGTCACAAAAGAGTCAGACATGGCTTAGCAACTAAACAAGAACAAATGATCTGAAGTATTTCTGATCATATGGCAAAGGCAAAAAAGAATGTGGCATACAACACACAGATCCTTGAAATGTATGCTTGGAGATGACTCTTGTTACTTTTGCTTCCATTTCACTGGCTAAAGAAAGTCACATGGCTCTCTCTCTCTTCAATGGAGCAGTAAATTGCATTTTTACCCTGTGCATAGGAGATGATAAAACACTACCTGTCAACAACCTTAAAAAAGCCATATTTGTCAAGAATCACAATCTTATGAGGAATTTTTTATCATCAATTTTAAAATAAGGAATTGAGGCACAAGGAACTTGCCTACAGCTGTTTAACTAGGAAGTAGCAGAAAAAGAGATTCAAACCCAAGTCTTGTGTTTCCTGATCATTCCAGCCAGACCCTGAAAACTGAAAATATTCTACCTACAAAGATATGTGAATATGTCTTCCTCTCCACATTCATAGAAAAATATGCACATTTCCTTCGGGAACAAATTGATACTGCCTTCTTAGAAACCAATTTGGAACAAAAACATTGCGAGTCATACACTGTTCACATACCCTTTGACCTAGTATTCCCAGTTCTGGGGATTTTCCTAAGGGAATCATTCCAGGAAGATAAAAAATATATATACTTAAGGAAAAATCTTTTGTGACATTGTAAAGAACTGGAAAGAATCTACATTCTCAATAATAGGAAGAGTCAAAGCATTATTGATTATACACACATTATGATAAAGCTGTTGCTTTATAGTTTGGAAGACCATGTAATAACATGGGGAAAAAGCTTTTGACTGATATAATGTTAAGTAAAAAGCAAAGTAAAATTGCTTGTTCTGTATCACAACTCTGTGACACATTTGTGTGGCAAAGCTACACACTCCACATTTGTTCTCTCTTTTCTCCTTCTGGTAAAAGAAACTCCACCTCTAGTTTTAGCTGGTCCCAGCCATGGAAGACATTTCCCAGCCTCCTTTGAATCTAGGTATTACCCCGTGTCTAGGTTCTTACCAATAGAACATAAGCCGAAGATATGTGTACACTCCCCAGTTTTGACCAGAAATGTTCTCCATCCCTTATTTACCCTCTCTCCAGGAAGGGAATGGTGACAACTGAAGCAGTTGCCTTAGGTTCAAAAATGAAACTAACACATTAATGGAAATAGGAATTTTTTATTATTTGTAAAACTTCTTTAATATAATTTACTGCATATTAAAAAGCAGAGATATTCCTTTGCCAACAAAGGTCCTTCCAGTAGTCATGTATGGATGTGAGAGCTGGACTATAAAGAATGCTGAGCGCTGAAGAATTGATGCTTTTGAACTGTGGTGTTGGAGAAGACTCTTGAGAGTCCCTTGGACTGCAAGGAGATCCAACCAGTCCATCCTAAAGGATATCAGTCCTGAATATTCATTGGAAGGACTGATGCTGAAGCTGAAACTACAATATTTTGGCCACCTGATATGAGGAACTGACTCATTGGAAAAGACCCTAATACTGGGAAAGATTGAGGGCAGGAGGAGAAGGCGATGACAGAGGATGGGGTGATTGGATGGCATCACTGACTCAGTGGACATGGGTTTCAGTAAACTTTGGGAGTTGGTGATGGACAGGGAGGCCAGGCATGCTGCAGTTCATGGGGTCACAAAGAGTCAGACACAACTGAGAGACTGAACTGAAAACTTCTTTAATATAATTTTTGTTATTTTTAGAAGATAAGAAAGTGTTTTAGCTATAGTCTTAATGTCATTAATAATCAAAACTTAAATATTGCCTTTCTAAAAGGAAAATAAATCTGATATTTGTGGAGCTGTTTGAGGAAAACCTAAAACACATTTCAGGTGGCTTCTCGGGGCTTCCCTGGTGGTGCTAGTGGAAAAGAACTCACCTAATGCAGGAGAGGTGATAGACAAGGGTTCAATCTCAGGTCAGGGAAGATCCCCTGGAGAAGGAAATGGCAACCCACTCCAGTATTCTTGCCTGGAAAATCCCATGGACAGAGGAGCCTGGCGGGCTATAGTCCATAGGGTCGTAAAGAGTTGGACACGACTGAAGCAACTTAGCATGAATGTAAATGATGTTTTTGCTCCAGTCTGGGCAGTTTATAATTTTGAACCACCGGCAATGATTAGGAACATGACTGTGAAGGACTGTGGATGCAGAAGGCATGCCGCAGTGTTACGGGTAAAGATGCGGAGAACCTGTGCTGCCCTGGGGCAACGGGAGACTGTCAGGCTGTGGGGGGCAGGAGCAGAGGTGGCGATGTCGTCAGTACAAGTTATTAAGGGAGAAAGTGGAAGAAGGGGAGGGAAAAGAGACAGGCCAGTTACTGTTACGTTTACTGTGTCTAATGCCTTTCCTTTCATAATGCTACTGTGGAGCATAGCCTTTATTAGCTCAAAGCCCTGTGGTTTGGCCCCAGGGATTGGCATTTTTAAGTTATCTACCAATGCAAAACCTGGCAGATTTTGCATACCTGGAAGGATTCTTTGTTTAAATTTTATTTATTTTTGGCAGTGCCTGGCCTTCGCTGCTGCACAGGTTTTTTGTGGCTCTGGTGGGTGGACTTGTGCTGGCTTCTCTCATTGCAGATCACGGGCTCTAGTGTGCACGGCTTCAGTAGGTGTGACTCTGGGGCTCTAGAGCACACGCTCAGTAGTTGTGGCGCATGGGCTTAGCTGCTCCGTGGCATATGGGACCTTCCCAGACCAGGGATCAAACCCATGTCTCCTGCATTGGCAGGTGGATTCTTTACCACTGAGCCACCAGGGAAGCCCCAAACCTGCAAATTCTTTCATCGAGAAGATCGTCACAGCTACCTCTGGTTTTAAAGGAAAAGATTTTAGTTTAAGCAGAAGATACGTTGGCCTTCTCAAGTGGCTCGGTAGTAAAGAATCTGCCTGCCCATGCAGGAGACATGGGTTCTATTCCTGGGTGGGGAATAGCCCCTGGAGAAAGAAATGGCAACCCAATCTGGTATTCTTGCCTGGGAAATCCCATGGACAGAGGAACCTGGCAGGCTATAGTCCAAGGGATCACAAAAGAGTAGAACATGACTTAGCAGGTAAAACAAACAAAGCAAAAGATATATTGATAGCTATCATTTCCTGATCACTTACTATATGCCAGCTACTCCAAGTATATTATATATTTTAACTCATTAATTCTTCCAAATTCCTATTAAATAGGTAAGATTATTTTTATCTCCACTTTACAGAAAAGGAGACTAAGGCACAAAGCACTTAAGCAATTTTCTCAAGTTCACACAACTAATAGATGGGAGTCAAGCAGTTGCTTCAGAATCTGTTTTACCTCCTAGCTACACTCCCTTAATCGTTGAATTATTAAATCCAACAAAAATATATAACCAAAACTTCAAATAATGAACTTGCTAATTAGCCTTCCTTAATATATACCATGTCAGTTTTTCTGGCAGTATATATGAAATAACAAATTGACAGGTTGTTTTTGTTTGAAGTGAATTACACAGCAGTTACTAAAAGCATATTGTAACGACTGCTGTCTCCCTCCCAAATCCTCATTCTCCCCTGTCAAATTAATGAAGCTCCTAGCGCAAACTGGACATCATGTCACCTACCTAAAAGGCCATAACTTGCAACCGAGTTTCCGGCTATTGGTCAGGTGACTGCATTCCACATAAGGAGATTTGAGTGGGGATAGGACAGTGATTTCTACCAAGTCTTCCTAAAAGAGAAAGGGCACACCCTTTTCCTCCTCCATCCTGCTCTTTGAGGTGTGGATGTTCTGGCTTGCATTCCCTGAGCCTTAGCAATAAAGCAGCAGGATCTTTGATGATTATAAAGCCACCATGCTAGCCTTGGGTTACTTTCTCCAGAATTCTTTTTGCAAGAGGGAGTAATCTGATTCTTTAAACAACTATCTTGGGGTCTCCATTAAGTCACTTGTAGCTGAATTTAAAAATTCAAAATCATACATAAACCTAATGCTACTTAATTTCCAGTCAGATATGGAAGACACTGAAAACCATCTGAAGTCATGCAAATTAAACTATACTTACAAATTTAAGAAGGAAGCAACTTTCTTCAGACTTTAAAGAGCTGTCAGTCCTTATAATGGATTTTTATGGCACCTGTTAAAGAAATGCTTCCCAACCTTTTTCATGACAGGGCACTCAAAGAAAAATTAAAATAAGCATTCAGATCTGCATAAAACAGGCTATTCTTGGCCAGAGGCTACTCATTCATGGTGCCTGCCTACCCTAAGCAATGCGGGGATCAATTTCTCAAACCCCCTTCCTAAGCATTAAAGCTGAGCTTTAATGGGAAACCACAATGGATAAATTGGTTCTAATTACTATTAGATAAAATTTGGATCTGAAACTTTTTCAAAAATCAGTAAGGCTTGAGAAAAGTCACGTAAGTAAAGTGTGTATTGCACTTTATTGTTGGGAAAAAAATAGATTCATTGCAAAGCTAGCCAGATTACACAAAGGGTATTTCTTACTTCACATAGGATATTTTTTAATGACCTCATTATATATGTTCATGCTAAGTATTCCTTTTATATCCAAAGTGTAATGGGAGGGTCCTTGTGAGTCCAAGCAAAGAGGGGTTTCTTTTTTTTTTTTTTTATTGGTTTTACCATACAATGACATGATATCGCCATGGGTGTACATATGTTCCCCCTCCAGACCCCCCCCTCCCCCCTCCCGACTCCCTCCCCCCGGGAAATCTCGGTGCACCAGCCCCGAGCATCAATCCTGGGCTGGCGATTGATTTCACATATGATACTTAACATGTTTCAATGCCATTCTCCCAAATCATCCCACCCCTGCCCTCATCCACAGAGTCCACGAGTCTGTTCTATACATCCGCGTTCCTTTTGCTGTCTCACATGTTGGGTTCTCGTTACCGTCTTTCTAAATTCCATATATATGCGTTAATATACTGTATTGTTGTTTTTCCTTCTGGCTTACTTCACTCTGGATAATAGGCTCCAGTTCCATCCACCTGAGTAGAACTGCTTCAAATGAATTTTTTTTTAATGCTGAGTAATATTCCATTGTGTATATGTACCACAGCTTTCTTATCCATTCGTCAGTTGATGGGCATCTAGGTTGCTTCCATGTCCTGGCTATTGTAAACAATGCGGCGATGCACATTGGGGTACACGTGGATCTTTCAATTCTGGTTTCCTCGGTGTATATGCCCAGCAGTGGGATTGCTGGGTCATATGGCAGGTCTATTTGCAGTTTTTTAAGGAACCTCCACACTGTTTTGCATAGTGGCTGTACTAGTTTGCATTCCCACCAACAGTGTAAGAGGGTTCTCTTTTCTCCACATCCTCTCCAGCATTTATTGCTTGTAGATTTTTGGATGGCAGCCATTCTGACTGGTGTAAAGTGGTACCTCATTGTGGTTTTGATTTGCATTTCTCTGATAATGAGTGATGTTGAGCATCTTTTCATGTGTTTGTTAGCCATTTTTATGTCTTCTTTGGAGAAATGTCTGTTGAGTTCTTTGGCCCACTTTTTGATTGGGTCGTTTATTTTTCTAGCATGGAGCTGCAGGAGTTGCTTGTATATTTTTGAGATTAATTGTTTGTCCGTTGCTTCATTGGCTATTATTTTCTCCCATTCTGAAGGCTGTCTTTTCACCTTGCTTATAGTTTCCTTTGTTGTGCAAAAGCTTTTAATTTTAATTAGGTCCCATTTGTTTATTCGTGCTTTTATTTCCAATATTCTGGGAGGTGGGTCATG
>ML661353.1:5184290-5313742 GCA_007570785.1 Antilocapra americana
AATGCCAGGGATTTCTGTGTGTTGATTTTGTATCCTGAAACTTTGCTATATTCACTGATTAGCTCTAGTAATTTTCTCGTAGAGTCTTTAGGGTTTTCAATATAGAGGATCATGTCATCTGCAAACAGAGTTTTACTTCTTCTTTTCCAATCTGGATTCCTTTGATTTCTTTATCTGCTCTGATTGCTGTGGCCAAGACTTCCAAAACTATGTTGAAAAGTAGTGGTGAGAGTGGGCACCCTTGTCTTGTTCCTGACTTCAGGGGGAATGATTTCAGTTTTTCACCATTGAGGATAATGTTTGCTGTTGGTTTGTCATATATAGCTTTTATTATGTTGAGGAATGTTCCTTCTATTCCTGCTTTTTGGAGGGTTTTTATCATAAATGGATGTTGAATTTTGTCAAAGGCTTTCTCTGCATCTATTGAGATAATCATGTGATTTTTATTTTTCAATTTGTTAATGTGGTGTATTACATTGATTGATTTGCGAATATTGAAGAATCCTTGCATCCCTGGGATAAAGCCTACTTGATCATGGTGTATGATTTTTTTAATGTGTTGTTGGATTCTATTTGCTAGAATTTTGTTAAGGATTTTTGCATCTAAGTTCATCAGTGATATTGGCCTGTAGTTTTCTTTTTTTGTGGCATCTTTGTCGGGTTTTGGAATTAGGGTGATGGTGGCCTCATAGAATGAGTTTGGAAGTTTACCTTCCTCTGTAATTTTCTGGAAGAGTTTGAGTAGAATAGGTGTTAGCTCTTCTTTAAATTTTTGGTAGAATTCGGCTGTGAAGCCATCTGGTCCTGGGCTTTTGTTTTTTGGAAGATTTCTGATTACGGTTTCAATTTCTGTGCTAGTGATGGGTCTATTAAGATTATCTATCTCTTCCTGGTTTAGTCTTGGAAAGTTGTACTTTTCTAGGAATCTGTCCATTTCATCCAGGTTGTCCAGTTTATTTGCATATAGCTGCTGATAATAGTCTCTTATGATCCTTTGTATTTCTGTGTTTTCTGTTGTGATCTCTCCGTTTTCTTTTCTAATTCTGTTGATTTGGTTCTTCTCCCTTTGTTTCTTGATGAGTCTGACTAATGGTTTGTCAGTTTTATTTATCTTCTCAAAGAACCAGCTTTTGGATTGGTTGATTTTTGCTATGGTCTCTTTTGTTTGCTTTGCGTTTATTTCTGCCCTGATCTTTAAGATTTCTTTCCTTCTACTAGACCTGGGCTTCTGCATTTCTTCCATTTCTAGTTGCTTTAGGTGTAAAGTAAGGTTATTTATTTGATTTTTTTCTTGTTTCCTAAGGTGAGCTTGAATTGCTATGAACCTTCCCCTTAGCACTGCTTTCACAGTGTCCCATAGGTTTTGGGCTGTTGTGTTTTCATTTTCATTCGTTTCCATGCATAACTGAATTTCATTTTTGATTTCTTCTGTGATTTGTTGGTTATTCAGCAGTGTGTTGTTGAGCCTCCATATGTTGGAGGTTTTGAATGGTTTTCTCCTGTAATTGATATCTAATCTCACTGCATTGTGATCAGAAAAGATGCTTGGGATGATTTCAATGTTTTTGAATTTACCAAGGCTAGATTTATGGCCCAGGATGTGATCTATCCTGGAGAAGGTCCCGTGTGCACTTGAGAAAAAGGTGAAATTCCTTGTTTTGGGGTGGAGTGACCTATAGATATCAATTAGGTCTAGTTGGTCTATTGTATCATTTAAAGTTTGAATTTCCTTGTTACTTTTCTGTTTAGTTGATTTATCCATTGGTGTGAGTGGTGTATTAAAGTCTCCCACTATTATTGTGTTGTTGTTAATTTCCCCTTTCATACTTGTTAGCATTTGCCTTACATATTGTGGTGCTCCTATGTTGGGTGCATAAATATTTATAATTGTTATTTCTTCTTCTTGGATTGATCCTTTGATCATTATGTAATGTCCATCTTTATCTCTTTTCACCGCCTTTATTTTAAAGTCTACTTTATCTGATATGAGTATTGCCACTCCTGCTTTCTTTTGGTCTTTATTTGCATGGAATATCTTTTTCCAGCCTTTAACTTTCAGTCTATATATGTCCTTAGATTTGAGGTGGGTCTCTTGTAGGCAACATATATAGGGGTCCTGTTTCTGTATCCAATCGACCAGTCTTTGTCTTTTGGTTGGGGCATTCAGCCCGTTTACATTAAAGGTAATTATTGATAAATATGATCCTGTTGCCATTTCTTCTATTTTATTGTTTTGGATTCGAGATTATATATCCCATCCATGTTTCCTATCTAGGAAAGATCCTTTAGCATTCGTTGGAGGGCTGGTTTAGTATTGCTAAATTCTCTCAATTTCTGCTTGTCTGAAAAACTTTTGAATTCTCCTTCAAATTTGAATGAGATCCTTGCTGGGTACAGTAATCGGGGTTGTAGCTTGTTTTCTTCCATGACTTTAAGAATGCTCTGCCATTCCCTTCTGGCCTGAAGCGTTTCTATTGAGAGATCAGCTGTTATCCTTATGGGATTCCCCTTGTGGGTTATTTTTTGCTTCTCCCTCACTGCTTTTAATATTTGGTCTTTGTATTTGATATTTGTTAATTTGATTAATATGTGTCTTGGGGTGCTCCGCTTGGGGTTGATTCTATTTGGGACCCTCTGTGTTTCTTGGACCTGAGATGTTATTTGCTTTCCCAATTTAGGGAAATTTTCCACCATAATTTCTTCAAGAATTTTCTGATGGTCCTTCTTTTTGTCTTCTTCTTCTGGGATTCCTATGATTCGAATATTGGTGCGTTTAATACTGTCCCAAAGGTCTCTGAGATTGTCCTCATTTCTTTTAATTCTTTTTTCATTTTTCCTTTCTGTTTCATTTATTTCTGCCATTCTATCTTCTATTTCACTTATCCTGTCTTCTATTTCTGTTATTCTACTGTTGGTTCCCTCCAGGGTGTTTTTGATCTCATTTATTGCATTATTTATTGTATTTTGACTCTTTTTCATTTCTTCTAAGTCCTTGTTAAAGCTTACCTGCATCTTCTCAATCCTTGCCTGCAGGTTATTGAATTGCAACTCCAACTTATTTTCCAGGTTTTGGATCATTTTCACTATCATTATTCGGAATTCTTTGTCAGGTAGACAAGCTATCTCTTCGTCTTTTGTTTGGTCTAGGGGATATTTATCCTGGTCCTTTACTTGTTGGGTATTTCTCTGCCTTTTCATCTTGTTTATCTTGGTGTGTTGTCCCTTTATTGTGGGGTTTCCTCACTATGGGAGGGGTTGGATGAGTGTTTTGTCAGAGTTTCCTGGTTGGAATCTTAAGCGGTCTGTCCTGCTTGATTTGGCGACCTCTGCTGGCCCCTTCAGTGTCTATTCAGCGCTCTGGGGTTTGCCCGCTCGCGGTGCCTGCGCTTTTCCCGCCCCCTCTGCTCAGGCTCTCGGCTGTCGGCGCACTCTGATGACGCAATTGGAGGCTGTGGCTTCTCCTCTCCCCAGGCCCAGCCGCTCGGCTCTTTCTGCTTGCAGCTGGGCGTGTCTTCTCAGATGTGCAGTGGCAGACTCTGGCGGCGCACTCTGGTGATGCAGTTGGGAGGCTGCGGCTTCTCCTCTCCCCCGGCCCAGCTGCTCGGTTTTTTCAGTGTGCGGCTGGGGGCGTTTTCTCAGATATGAGAAGCGCCGAATTCTGGTGGCGACTGTCCAGAGTCCCCAGAGGTCTTGGCTAGCACCCAATTCTGCCTGCGGTTTGGGGGCAGAAGCCTCGCCGGGGCGCTCTCCGTAGCCCGCAGCCTCCCTGTTCCACCCGGCTGTCCCACGCCGCGGTCCGAGTCCCCGCTCCCCTTTGTTCTGTTCGCGAGCCTGGCAGGGGTCTTCCTCGGGAAGGCTACGCGCGAGCCTGGCGGGGGTCTTCCTCGGGAAGGCTACCCAGCCGTCTAGCTCCGGTTAGCACCCTCAGTTAGGACCCTCAGTCTGCCCCAGGCGTTCAATCTCAGTCCTCCCCCTAAGCGCGTGGCCTGCCCCTCCCTGAGCAGTCCGCTGGCTCGTGGGGGATGGGGCCACCGGCCGCCGCTCCGTTCTCCAAGGGGCTTAACTATCGGCTTCTAAGTCCCGACTTTTATGCTCTTTGAGATTCGCCTCAGATCTCTCAGTTCCGCCAGTAAGAATGTTTCCTGACGTTCGTAAACCTTTATCTCTTTCGAGGCTCCCCTTCCGAGATGAATCTCAGTCCCTGCCTCTTTGCCTCTTTTTACTTTTTTTTTCCCTTTGGTCCTACCTTCTTTCGTTGGCAATGGGCTGTCTTTCCAGATGCCTGAAGTCCTCTGCCAGCATTCAGATGTTGATTTATGGAGTTTGTTCGGTATTTAAATGTTCCTTTGGTGTATTTGTTGGAGAGTGTGGACTCCGCGTCCTATTCCTCCGCCATCTTAGTCCCTCCAAAATACAGTACTTTTTAAAGTAAAATAAAAAACTAAGACCTTCTTATTTTTTTAAAAAAAGTCAAGTTGATAGCCTCTAAGACTCTCCTGGGGTGGGGGTGGGGGGCACTAAAATGGAAAGTCTATCTATCCAAAATACAATTAAGTCACTGAACTCATTATATCATGAGAATAGCTGAGACGTTGTTTGTAATGCTGGTATTTTGGCATTTATTTTGTAGAACATAAAAATGACTGTATTTGATTCCTTTATAAAAAATAAACATAAATGGTGCTAGGGACTAACCTAGAACAAATAGACTGCTAGTTATTTCTCCAGCAAAATTGGGTTTATTAACAATGAGTTGCAGTTCAACCATGGTGAGCCTCACTGCAAGTGGCCCACAAAAACGGAGAGGAGAACTCTTATAGAGGGGAAAAGAAGTGTGGGGGGCAAGCAGGTGTAGTAAACAGAGTCCATGGCTCTTCATAGGGTGGCCTCTTACCAGGGAAGAAGTCTTTCTCCTTCCTATTGGGCTCATCCGAGGGCACGAGAGCTCCCCCTTCTGGTCTCCCAACGCTACTTAACTGAGATTTCTGTTCATTAATTTTTTACAGGCTGAATTTTGTCTCCCCTTCCTATGTTGAAGTCCTAAACTCGAGTACCTCAAAATGTGACTGTATCTGGAGATCAGGCCTTTAAAGAGGTAATTAAGTGCAGGTGACGTCTTATGAGTGGGTCCTAATGCAGTCCAGTTGGGTCTCCTTATAAGAGATTAGCCCAGAGACACTCACAGAAGGGAGTTCCCCTGATGACACAGGGAGAAGTTAGCCATCTACAAGCAAATACGAGAGGCCTCAGAAGAAAGCAACCCTGCTGACATCTTAATCTTAAATGTAGGCTCCAGAACTGCGAGAAAATCAGTTTCTGTTGTGTAAGTCACCAAGTCTCCAGTACTTTGTCTCGGCAGCCTTAGCAAACCCAGGCACACAGTTTTCACTGTGTGCTACATTTTGTCCTCCTGGGAGAGGGTTAAAGTTCAAGACGCAGATTACTCTGTCCCACTTTTCAGGTCTTCTCAAGTGGGATGATTGGAGAAGGTTCTGTTTGAAATAAATTATGCTAGGAGAGAAGGGGACAGGCTGCAAGAGAATGAATGGTCCTGAGGGGAGCAGAGAAAACCTGGCCCCAGGGAAAGGGCAAGCAGGCTCCCGGGAAATGGGTTGATGGGTCCCGGGAACCTCATTGCCTCTTCCTTCCTAGTAACCTCTCTAATCCTCCTGGAAGAAGCATTAAAGTGTTTCTTAATGAGTACATTATATACTTCATTAATATTTCAATTTAATATTTGAAATATTAATGAAGTATATAAATTCTCTGGTTACCTGAAGTGCAGTGCAGTAGGGATTGTACAACCAATGTAGTGGATTGCATTAACTTTTCCTAGATGAACGAGGTTAGGATGGACAATATAAAGGTAAGTAAAGTTTCATCAAATTTTTATTTATATATATAGATATATAATCACATATATACACATGCATTATATTATGTATAATATATAATATGCATATGAATTGGCATGTAACATGTATTTCTTACTATAGATGGTGATCAAGGAAATTCAGAACCATTCCTCTAAGACAAAACTGATCTGTTCGCTTTCTTTCTTGAAATGCTTTATTGGATCCTCAGTGTCTACAGAACAAAGTCCAGAGATTTAGCAAAACATTCAAACGCCCAAGATGGAGCCCCAGTCTACCTGTGTGTGTTTCTTCTTATGCTCGCAAACCAAGGAGCACTTTAGGAGTATGTAATGTGCCAGGAGTTACTAAGAGCCATCACAAAAATTTTATTTTGCTGATGTGTGTGGAAAATATGCTTTTTCTATTTGATAACGCAGATATATTGTGAAGTAGAATTTAAAAGTTGCACAAGGAGACTTCCCTAGTGGTCCAGTGGTTAAGAATCTGCCTTCCAGGCGATGAGGCAATGAGGTTCCCAGGACCCATTGCCACTGTTTGACCGGGAGCCTACACACCCTTTCCCTGGGGCCAGATTTTCCCTGCTCCCCTCAGGGCCATTCATTCTCTTGCAGCCTGCCCCTTTCTCTCCTAGAGTAATTTATTAAAAGGGAACACAGGTTTGATCCCTGGTCAGAGAAATAAGATCCCACATGCCCCGAGGCAACTAAACCCAAGCACGCTGCAGCTACTGAGCCCACACACTCTAGATCCTGTACTGGGCGACAGGAGAAGACCAAGCGCCACCACTAGAGAAACCCTGTGTGCTGCAGTGAAGACCCAGCACAAACACAATTTTTAAAATAATAATAAAAAGCACATGGATTTTACGGAAAGAGATTAGCATGCAATAAGAGGCTGCCTGGAGGCTGGGACAGGATTGTCCTCTCTGCTGTCCAGAGAATGCCAAGTAAACACTGGGAGAGCTGTGCTGCAAGCTCCAGAAATGCTGACCCTGTCCTTTCACATCTGCCACGAAGTGAAGCAACTCATTGCGATGCCACTCCAAGCGCTGCGGGCCACACAAAGCGCCCTGCTGGTACTGACCTTAGCCAGCAGGCAGAAGCAAACCACAGGCACTAGAGTTCAGAAACTCAGGTTCAAATGCTGCTCTGTCTCCCAAGGCTCTAAGGGGCTAAACAAGGCTCTCAGCCAGCCAGTGAAGGAGATCCGCCTGCAGCATCTGTCACCTTGTGGGTCCTCAAGAAGTATTTGACCATAGAGCTCCCCAGGCAGTTTCCACTTCCTCCCACGTGGCTGCACAGGGATCTCTCCCAAACCGAGTCCTCAGCAGGCGAGTAAACACATAGACAGGTTAAGAGTCTCGAAGCCAGTGTCTGGAAACAAGTCTTTTACAAGTTCTCTAAGCTCAACTGCTTCTTCTGAAAGATGGGACTCATAACAGTACCTCCCTAAGAGAGTTATTCTGAGGATGAAATAAGATAACATACGTGAAAACACAGTGCAAACACACCTCTTCTTTTACTACAATGAAAATTATCACTTTTTTGATCATCAGCTTATATTTGCCTTATACCAAAGGTTTACATAAAGTTGGTTTCCATTAATACATGGAGCACCTAATTTTTCTAACCAGTGCAGGAACAAAGAAATGTTCTCTCTTCACCTGCACCAGAAGTAAAACAAAAATTTACACTGCTCCAAAGTTCTTGGGATTTTATAACATGGAGAATACATTTTCTAAACCCTGCTGAAGTTATAATAAAATTATCAAAGCTTAGGAAGTTATTCATAAATTTTGCTTCTAATTCTTGTGAAAATGTGGGCTTTACTTAGAGAGTAGTCTAAATCTATTTAATAGGCTCTAGGGAAATGACTGCAGCAGCCGTGTAATTTTTAATCTAAACCTTAACATAAAATCATAGAAAACAACAACTTAGCAAAAATTAAAATCCCAAGGACAACATTTATACTGATGCTTGACCACTAGGCATCCATACAAACTTCAAAATACATGCGAGGGAGGGCAGACCACCAATAGCTGCAAAACCTGAATCCTATCAACATGTGGGCAGGAAGAGCTGAAAGAAGCAGTGAAGTTTGATGGACTTTGGTGGAATTGAGAAGACAACCCCTAGATAGCAAGGACTGTTTATTGGAAAGCGAGTGGGCAGGTTTTGCCCAATCCAGTAGGCGGTGTGTGCAAGGGGTCTGCTACCAAGACTGAAGGTGCTAAAGCTGTCCTGGAGACTGACCTGCCTTCCAGGACGGAGTGTCACGCTGAAGGGAAATGCTGAGAGTGGAATCAGAACTGAGCTGGGCAAAGAACAATAGAGAGGAGGTCAGATAAAAGTGGTAAAAGACAACAGAATCAGGAAATCGCATGAAGCACGGTGACCCTTAACATTTCTTGAAAACCACAGAGGAAAGAGTTTGTGAAGTTAGAAAAGTTACTCAAACCCATGTCTCCTGCTAAAAGTTCTGGAAAGCCAGTTTTACATAAAAATGAGGAACAGAAAAGTATTAAGGCCAAATGTCTTGCAAAATTATGTCTAAGAGAAACAATGAGCAGGATAATATCCCTAATTTTTGAAGAAGAAATGCAAAATAAGGGGACAAAGCAAATGCTAAAAATTATAATTAAAGAGAAATTTTCTTTAATAAAAAACAATATGAAGCTACATATATTAGAAAAAATCATACTGTGTAGCTGAGAATGTTAACCCAGAATTATCAACACCAAGACATATTTCTAGCAAAATGAATGAACTTAAAGAAAAAACTTTCATTGAGTATCCAATCAAAACCGAAAGTGACTTAAAAGGTAAAAAAATGTAGATTATTGTCAGGTTTTTTTGACAGCTATACTTTATGCCAGCAAAAAATGGAATAACATATTTAAGAGACACAAGGAATAAAATGTAAACCAAGGATTTTATATACTGCAAATCCGACTTTCAACTATAAAAGGCATAGAACAACAGTTATCAATATGCAAGGACTCAGAGAATATTGTTCTCATTGGCCCTTCCTGAAGAATCTAGAGGAGGCTGAGTTTTAAACAATTAAAATGATTAGATAGACATCCGTAGAAGAATTAGTGGTGGACATTAAAACAGTTATCTAAAGAACTAATGCTAAATGAGAGTTAAAAGAGTATAATATGTAAAAGCTATATTTTCACATAATGTAGATATAGTATAACTATAAAAATACGATGAGGGTGAGGAGAGCATATGAAAAAAAACATTTAAGCCATTGTTTTATTTAAAAGATTTTTTCTAATGTGGACCATTTTTTAAAGTCTTCATTGAACTTGTTACAATATTGCTTCTATTTTATGTTTTGCTTTTTTGGCTTCAAGGCATGTCAGATTTTAACTCCCCAACCAGGGACCAAACCAGTATCTCCCACATTGGAAGGTAAAGTCTTCACGACTGGACCACCAGGGAAATCCTGAGCTGTTCTTTGTAATTATATTGGTAGTGGTAATATGTGTATAGTTATTCTAAGCCTGTTCTGTATACAGTGTGGAATACTGTAAATGAGTATTATGGGATATTACAATTCCATCATCTCCTCCACCCTTGGAAACTAGAAATCTTGTTTTGGAGGAAGAGAGATATAGATGAAATAAAAGTATAAAATTGGCTAGGTTAAAAATCTCACAGTACTGACTTTTGGCTTCCCAGCTGGTGCTAGTGGTAAAGAACCCACCTGCCAATGCAGGAAATGCAAGAGATGTAGGTTCGATACCTGGGTCACAAAGATTCCCTGGAGTAGGAAAAGGCAACCCACTCCAGGACTCTTGCCTGGAAATTTCCATGGACAGAGGAGCCTGGTGGGCTACAATCCATGGGGCCGCAAAGAATCAGACACGGCTGAGCAACTAAACACAGCACTGACTTTTAATTGGAAACACCAGTTTTTTATTTGTAAAATTATACCTATATGTATACTAATCAATAGATAGATTCCCTAACTCTGCCACTGAAAAAACCAAATAGCAAGAAGTAACCAACTCAGGAGCAATAAGCATTACCACCCAGACTGTGGTCTAGAAATCATAGAAGAAATCAAGACTTTTGGAAACAGGACTGAGTTCTTGGCTGGCACAGGATGCGTGTACAATGAACATAGACATCTGTTATTAAAAATCAAGGAAGTTATCGAATCAAGTCATACGGAAAGGGCTCAGAAGCCAACCTGAAGAGAATCTTGCTGGCCAAAGAGAGGACAATATGAGCAAAAAAGAAAAGGAGTAATTGCTATTGATTGAAATGTTATCAAATATGTTGAAATCATGAGTTCGTGACAATATTTTTAAAAACAAAAGAATTGGTGACCTTCAGAGGAGGACAATAAACTGGTGGAGAAAAAGAACCTGAGCACCTATCCTACTTTTTCCGTGTGAGATGTATCACTGGGTAACCAAACAGTAGATGCGAGATCATGAGATGAGAGATCTCCTTATCAAATTATATCAGCTAACAGTGCAAAAGAAAAGGCGGAACTTGAATGTCACTATACTGTAACCCCCAATGGATCTAGATATCAACAGTTAGAAGTATCACAAAATAAGAAAAAACCAGACATTGTATGATTCCTCATGAAAGAACACAACACACCTCTAGTCTTACGCAAAGGAATAAAAGCAAATGCAGTGGAGTCTCTGAACCCAGGTGCCAGTTTGGAGGAAATACCAGGGATAGAAGAGTGAAACAGTACAACAAAAGAGACTTAGAAGACATATCCAAGAAAACTTTGTAATGAGTAAAGAGGTCTATGGATGTGCATCTGGGTGTCATAAACTATAAGGAAACAGAGGAAGTGATTACTATGAATATCAGGGTGGTGACTACTTTGAGGGGCAGGAGGTGATTTGAATTTGGAATGAGGCACATGGAGGGCTTCTGAAATATGTGAAAATTTCTATTTCTTCAGGTCTTGTCTACCAGAGTATTGGCCTTGGGGTAAACATTTATTTTGCATTGCTTTCTAAATCTTTTACTTTACAGTGGATATAAGTATTAAAAGTAATTTTAAAAAACTTGTTTCACATAAAGGATACCTATTACACAAAAACGAGAATTTCAACAAGATCCCCTCACATATATTATTCAAGATTGATAAAGTATCAAAAAGAATCTATAATATTTCTAGTGAGTATTATATCTGGTAATGAGTAGATACAGGAAAAACAAGGAAAAGTCAATAAAGAACCAGGCGAGATAGTGAAATGAAAGGCAAGGACAGTAACCTCTTAATCCTAAAACAAACCCAAGCTATATTGGTAGGTTTAGGTGAGCTGTTTTTTTCTAAAGTGGGTTTAGGTTTTACACAGAGAAATAAATCTTCACAAAGGCCAAATCGTTTGCAAAGTCTGATCTTTTGAGACTCAGAGCCTAAATATTTCCTTCCTGTAACTCTTGCTGAGACAAGTTAAGAGCCTTTAAACATTTAGATGGAGTATTTTACACACCATTGTTAGGCAAATTATCTTTAAATGAAAAAATAAAGGAGTGCCGGCAGCCAAATCACATGACCGTGCATTTCTAGGGACACACCTGTGGTGTGGTTAGGACAGACAAATTCTAACTTGTAAAATGCATGCCTGGAAAAAGTTAGATTCCTTCCACTTGTCTTCCATTTGCTCCAGCGTCTTAATGGCTTATCCTGCCCATCGTTTCAAGTGACCTAGTTAACTGAACTCTCACATTAGACCATCCAGATTAGTCATTGCTCTAGCCCTCCTGTTTCCCCCTGCCTTCTTCATTTTCTACCATTCCTATTATCCTCTCCTCATTTTTCCCATTCCACACTTCTTTGTCTAATTTTCCCTTCTTCATTATTCTAACAGAAGATATTTGCTATTTTGGAAACTGAATGCTTTAGAATGAGGATGTGATGTAAGTCCACTAAACAAGACCGATAGAAGGAAAAACAAGTAATTTGTATAGAACAGCAGTCCCCAAGCTTTTTGGCTCCAGGGACCAGTTTTGTGGAAGACAACGTCTCCATGGATCAGGGAGGGGGATGGTTTGGGGATGATTCAAACACACTACATTTACTGTGCACTTTATTAGTATTAAGTCAGCTTCACTTCAGATCATCAGGCAGTAGGTCCCAGAGGCTGGGGGCCCCGGTGTCAAAGCAACTCCCATTTTGAGTTAGTGTGTAAACTTCAAAAAGAAACACATTTATTAAAGTTGAGGATAATGTGTGAAACTCACTTATTAAGTCAGCATAAAATTTCAGACTACCATGGTCAAACATTTATGAGGGCTTTTGGAAGCTGTAGAAATATCACTGTAATAAATTTTCCGTATCTGTTGCTCTTACAGTTTTTGTCTTCTATGAAAGTGCCTGCCACCATCAAGGCTGCAAACGTGGGATGTTCACTCCACCCAAGTGTAACAAGGGCATCGGCCGGTCGAGAGACTCAGCTGAGAGGGTGAAGGTGAGCGTTTCTCATCAAGGCTGTACTTCTTTCTTCAAGAGGCGGAAGAGGAAACATGCTCCTGCTTTTGGTTACTGCTGTGTGAGGACCCAATGTCAGTGGCAATGGCAGCTTTTTTTCAGTTTTGAGGAGCAGAGCTTGAAAACAAAGTCTAACAAGCTGAGAGTGGTAGAGAACTGAAAACAACCTGAGGATCCTTACGCTACTGAATCAGCGTGTCATGGGACTTCCATGGGACACAATAAATATCTTCATTGTTTTAAGACACTTTTACTTGGACATTGTGTTACTTGTAGTTGGAACCACCCTAACTAATACATACCCTGATAATAACATAGACTTCTTGAACCAGTCTATAAGGACACAGTGTAGATCAAAGCAAACAAATGTAATTAAGTTAGGGTAAAACTTGCTAAAATACCCTGAATTGTTATTACTTTTTTCATCCAGGTTTACAGACTTTACTTAATTTCAGGCAGATAGACTCTTATCAGCAAAATATGACCAATAACATTAGCAAAACCTAATTAGAAGTACGTTAGTTGAATTATTTATACTTTCCACAAATTCTATTGAAACATGACCAATCTAAAAATTATGGTTTTGTTATAGCAACTACTCAGAACAGATAGACTTTCTTGTGTCAATTTTTTTCAAAAAATAAAATATTATTTTATTATAAATTAAACATAAATTTCTTCCCAGCAGTAGCTTACACTGTCTTTCCATGCCCATGGTCACTATAACATCCTGGGAAAATAAAGAAGTCTAAAATCTATATAAGAATCCTATAATACACTTGGGTCCAGCCAGATACAGAATACAAACAGACAGTAATATTGGAAATAGAGGTTACTGAGATCTGATTTGGAAAGGGGAGAGAAACAGCAGAAGAACAAAATCTGAGACTATTTATCTCCATGTCCCAGCCTCACATACTCTTTTTACAAAAGATTTAAGTTCTTTCCAAAAACACATGAAAGAATATTGATTGAAGAATTTTTCTGAGTAGGCTTTGACCACTGGGGATGTTCTGAAGTACCTAGTGGGAAACTGAAAATGAGAAAAATCTCTGTTTGAGTTGAAGTGAAGTCGCTCTGTTGTAGCCACGTGCTCTGGGAAGCAAACCCACTCAGAAGGACAATGCAGACAGTGAAGTGCAGTTTATTACACCGGCGGGCCCAAGGCAGAGTCTCCTCTTAGCCAGGGACCCCGACCAGCATTTGTGAGGATCTTTTATACCCATGTGTACGTGTCTAAACTCACCACCCCAAATCACCCGGAACTTACATCAACAAAGGAAAGGTAAATCCAATCACAATAATGCCATCATTCAAGTATCATGTGTTAGAACAGTCGATAATCAATAAGCCTGAGGTTACTATCAGAAAGCTTATGACCTGTCAGGAGCCAGGGTTTATGACCTGTCAGGAGCCAGGGCTTATGACCTGTCAGGAGCCAGGGGTGATTAGTGCATGTTATCACTTAGGTGTTGAGTATCCTGGATCTAACCTTCCAGATTCTCCTGTCCAGAGGGGGTGCCTAATCCCTCCATTGTAATTTCCACAGGCACTAAGCACAGAGTTCAGAGAGGTGCCCGAGCATGATCAGCATGAACAGGCCTGAAATGGAGATCGGGCCCTATGAATTCCTTCTTCAGCTCACTCATGTCCAACTCTTTGAGACCCCATAAACAGTAGCCTGCCAGGCTCCTCTGTCCCTGGGATTTTCCTGGCGAGAATACTGGAGTGGGTTGTCATTTCCTTCTCCAGGGGATTTTGCCAACCCAGGGATTGAACCTGCCTCTCCTGCATTGCAGGCAGACTCCTTAGTGGCTGAGCCACAAGAGAAGTCACAAAGGTTGGCCCGTTGCATTGGCTGGTAATCAAACCCGGGTCAACTGTTTGGAAGGCAGCTATGCTCACCACTATACCACCAATGCTCCTTAAATTACACACAGATCTTCTACCTTGTCAATAAATGACTAATAAAGGCCATTAAAGAACTTAACTGAAAGGATGGGTGCGTGTGTGCCAAGTCACTTCAGTCGTATCCGACTCTTCAGCCTTATGGACTGTAGCCTGCCAGGTTCGTCTGTCCATGAGGATTCTCAAGGCAAGAGTACTGGAGTGGGTTGCCATGCCCTGCCCCTCCAGGGGATCTTCGCGACCCAGAGAGCGAACGCGGGTCTCTCCTGTCTCCTGCACTGACAGGTGGGTTCTTTACCACTAGTGCCGCCCAAGGAAGCCCATCTGAAAGGGTATCTGCAGTTTAAAGCTTTCCTTGAGAGAAGAAAAGCCTTTCACATTTCTAGTGCCGCCCAAGGAAGCCCATCTGAAAGGGTATCTGCAGTTTAAAGCTTTCCTTGAGAGAAGAAAAGCCTTTCACATTTAATTATCTCACTATAAATTGTTCTCATAGTGACTGCTCCACAGGGGTGGAGGGGGGCGGGTCACCTGAATGTAGAGAATAGCTGATTAAGAAAAAAAGTTTCCTAAGGGTGAGTTGGCAGAAAAGAAAACTTTGGCTGAGATTATTCTTTAGGAACAAGTTAACTGGAGTGCGGGATTGAATGGCATCCACGTAAGAGATAAACTAGGATCCCAGTGCTGGGAAAATGTATCTATTAACACACGCAATCTTAAGCTTACTCACTGCAATTGAAACCTATTTCTTTTTTGCTCATTTCTTTGAAAACATAACAGATAACTGGTGGCTATTTTTCTATATCCTAGTTCCTTCAGTTAACTCTTAGAAAACTGCAACTCTTCTATATTCTTTTTCTCAGATTAACCAAGAACATTGTTTCCCATGGATAACTATTTTCCAGCCATCATCAACTAATCATCAATCACTTGAATATTTTTTTCCCCACGACTTGTACAGTATGGTCAGAAGACTATTTGCCTTAGAATTGTAAATGTGGATTCCCACGTCATTGCACAGACCTAATAAATAAAGACCTTTGGAGATGTGACTCTTAGCCACACCAAAATCTGAGAACTACTACTTTAAAGAATTCCACAGCTCTCAATTTGAACAGAAAGATTTGAATTTGACCAATTATCTTTTATCAACGTCTTTAGCAATTTAGAGAACATATGATGTATTTCTTAATAAATTATAGTTGTTCTAATCCCTCCCAACATCGTTTATTCATACTGAAAAGCTACCTATCTGATGTGAATTACTAAAATTACTGAGCTAGGATATGGCAAGTCAATTTAAAAGTATTTTCTAGATGAAATATGCTACAAAAAACATGATCCAACCAGTCAATGTCTCTTTTTATTCTTTTATGAGAAGTCTTGAACAACCTGTTTTTTTCTCTTGATGTATAAAATTCTAAAAATATGAATTGTTAAAGAAATGATGACACAGCTTCTGTAATCTTTGTGGCATTGCTGGGTATCATTACAGTCTTTCTAAATCTTCCTTGATGGAAGAATCCAAAGTAACAGAACTTTGCCTGTTTTCTTCTAATTCATTTAATTAAAGCTTCTACCAACCTGGAAACCAAGTGAAAACTCCTAAATAACTTCTGACATGAACTAAATTTTACTTCTGATTCATAATGACTGATTCTAACCCTGTGACAGTTACAGAAAATTAATTAGTTACAAAGAGCAAGAACTCCTCTAAAAATGCAGAGGCAGAAATTTTAATTGTAATCTTTGTCACAACATGTGAAAATGGTCAGATGGAATGAAAGAATTTGGGTCACTAAAATAATATTAAGGAAGCTCTTTATTATGCATTGGTTTTTGAAAAAAATAAGTAGATGTCATATTCTAGTGATATGAATTACATAAAATGCACACACAGTGTTTTAGCTTTGATTACAGACTTACCCAAAATTCTGCTTCCAGTCAAGCATGAAACTTCTAAAACTCATAGCCCTAATATTTTGTAATCACTTGGGGTCAATATTAAGAAGAGACATTTGGGTCTCAGTGCCAAATGGACTGACTCAGTCTAAGGAGGGTATGTTCTGGGAATCTGCGTTTACAGTGTTAAACATTTACATATTACCCACACCACTAGCATTCTGCCAAGAGTTCCAACTTCTTCCTTATCTATGAGATCCAGACAGGCAGTGCTTTGTTTGTCTTAGAGTTTGCCATGGAGTGTTTGCTGGAAATCCATAGCTGAAATCTGCAGGCAATACAATTGGGCAACTTCTTCAAACAGACAGTGAATTTTGTCCTTTTTCAAGCATCTCGTTTGGTGTAGAAACGTATGGCTGGTGTTAAAATCCAGGTACGGCTGTCTTAACACCACCTGGCAAGTATAATGGCAACCCCAGCTACAACTTTCTTAACCTCACTGATCCACTGATAGGCAAACATAGTCTCTGTTTTCTAACAGAAAGGTAGAAAGCAAACCTGCATAATATCCCAGAAAGCTTTGAACAGAAGATTCTGCAGGAGTCCTGTTTATATGGATTTGGCTTTGGTTTGGTTGGTTTAATCAGTATTGTCATCTTCTGGAAAGAGGCACCACAAACGCTGATGTAATTTAAGAAAAATAGACTGCGCTAATCACAGATTGTTAATCCCATCTGCTTCTCATGAAAAGGAAGCAGTATTCCATAATGATGTTAAAGAACCCATGAGTTATCCTTAATCTGACCACTCTCCTTATTCTGTCTTGTATTTCTTTCTCCACAGTTCTTTGGTATCTTTTCCCCCCTTCATTGCCACTGTCACCACAAAGCTTATCTATTTTCATATGAGAGGTTTTCATAAGAGAGAAAGGCTTGGGGAGGTTTAGTTGAATTTCATCATAGTCCTCCGGTGATAAAATGGTCACCTTCTAAGATTCTGTCATCTCTAGGAAAATATTTATTGCTATCCTTTAAAGCAGAATGTGGTGTTTCGATTTAGCTTACTTAATAAGAAGCTAAAGATATATATTAGAAATATTCTACATGAATAGCACTTAAAATGTTAGTTTAATACACACTTGTTTCCTGTTTTTATTCCCCTACTTGATACAGATCTAGGAAAACATTTCTGTCATTTGAGAATATATCTGTTTCCTTTAGCCACATTTCATAATGCCATTCAAAATTAGACTAAATAAAAATAAATATGGTTAGAAAAAAGTGTTGTGCAAGGGGCAAGTGGGGTCAGGGTCTCTGCTGATCCTCTGGAGGTAGTCTTCAGGGTCAAACAAGGTAGGAGTTCAAGTAACAGTTTGTAAAAATCATCGGCCCCAAGAGCCCCTTACAAGGAGATTTCTGAACTCAAGAGTTCTTTATAAGATTTCTGAATTTTCAAAAAGCAATATTTGGGTGTACACATGGCACCAGGGGTTTGAAGGCAGTTGGTTTAACTTTACTTTGAAGCCTGGTGAGTTCTACTCAGACCTTTGGGGAAAATGAGGCTAAACTATTTTTAGAGGATGATTTCTGTCACAATTAGGTTCTCTGGACTATGTTGGCAGAAACCCAAAATTAGAAAAGAGGAAATGAGCCCTTGTTCTACTGAATGTTTAGTGTGAAATACTGAATCACATTAATGGGTTTCCAAGGCCTGAAGAGGATCTGTGCCTTAAAAAAAAAAAAGGTACAGTTTAACGGTGTTTCAGACTAGGAGTTCTTTACTCATTATTGCTCTTAAAACCACTCAAGATATTTTCCCGGTTTTATTGAGATATGATTGACATGTAACATTGTGCTTGTTTTAGGGGCACAACATAGGTATATGTATATATTGTAAATATAATCAATTTAGCATCCACTTCCTCACCGTTGCACGCTTTTGTTTAAATGATGAGAACTTCTAAGATCTGCTGTCGGCAGTTTTCAAATATAGGTTACAGTATGGTTAACTTTAGTCACCATTACAGCCTCGGAACTTATAACTGGAAGTTTGCACCTTTGGACCACCTTCACTCAGTTCCCTCATCTCCCCACCCCGTCTCCAGCAACCACCAATCTGTTCTCTATATCTTTTTAAACACACACACACACACATACACACAAGCTAATTTCAAGGGGTATGTTATATTGGTGAGAGAACATTTTCAGTTCAGTTCAGTTCAGTCACTCAGTCGTGTCCGACTCTTTTCCACCCCATGAACCGCAGCACGCCAGGCGTCCCTGTCCATCACCAACTCCCGGAGTCCACCCAAACCCATGTCCATCGAGTCGGTGATGCCATCCACCCACCTCATCCTCTGTCGTCCCCTTCTCCTCCTGCCCTCAATCCTTCCCATCATCAGGGTCTTTTCAAATGAGGCAGCTCTTCGCATGAGGTGGCCAAAGTGTTGGAGTTTCAGCTTCGACATCAGTCCTTCCAATGAACACCCAGGACTGATCTCCTTTAGGATGGACTGGTTGGATCTCCTTGCAGTCCAAGGGGCTCTCAAGAGTCTTCTCCTAGAGACTGTTTTACATGTCCTTCATACTGAAGTGTGAGGAGTCAGTCTATTTAAGCAACCAATTTGCCAATTTGTTATTGTTATAAACAAAAAGGAAAATGAAAGATGATTTTTTTTCTTTTGATTTTTATTATTTTTTTTTAATAAGTAAGGGGGTTGCTGAAGATTGACGGCAGAAGGGGACGACAGAGGATGAGCCGGTTGGATGGGATCACCAGCTCGATGGGCAGGAGTTTGACGGTGATGGACAGGGAAGCCTGGCGTGCTGCAGTCCATGGGGTCACAGAGAGTCGGACACGACGGAGCGACTGAACTGAACTGAAGGGCCGCAGCCTTCCTGGGATGTCACGCAAGGGAACTGTGGAAACTGAGCCCTAACGCCAGGGGTCAGGGCAGGTGTAAGCAGTTCAGAGACGGTGCCTGCGGCCCGCACCCTGCAGGGTTAGACCGGGCCCAGGAGGCCGCAGGGGGCGGCGGGGCGGCGGGGCGGGGCCACCTCCTCCTCCGGCCGGGGCGGGCCGCCGCCCCGCGCGCTCCTGCCGCGCCCCGCGCAGCTCCGCTCCTCTCGCCAGAGGAGCCCGTCCCCTCCTCCTAGGGCTGCGCGTGCCTGCCGCTCGAGCGGCATGAGGCTGCCCCCCGAGGCGTGCTGGCTGCTGCTCTGGCTGCAGCCTCTGGCCGCGCAGCCGGCGGGCGCCGAGCGCGGGGACGACGAGGCAGCGGCCCTGTCCGGTAACCGCGGGCGCGGGTTGAGGGCGCGGGCTGCGGGCGCGCTCGCGGGTTGAGGGCGCGGGCTGCGGGCGCGCTCGCGGGTTGAGGGCGCGGGCTGCGGGCGCGCGCATGGGCTGCGGGCGCGCGCGCCCTCGCCCTCCGGCCTCCCTGTTGCCCTCCCCCCCCGGCCCCGCCCACCCCAGTCCCGGGCCGGCTTCCGGTGCGGACCCAGGCCTTCCGGGACCCAGGCCCTCCGCGCCCCGGCGTCTTAAGGGCTCCCTGCGCGAGCGTGACCTCCCTGACCGCCCGCTTGGGCTCCCCTGGACTCTGCCGGGGACCGGGCTTTAGGATTAGAAGCAGCTGCAAAGTTCATTCTGGCCCAGTTCCCGCGTCTTACAGAAGCAGCCAAAGCCCAGAGAAGTTTTGGTTTGTCCAAGGACGTGAGGACAGTCATTGTTACAGATGAACCTTGTCTCCAGACTTTCAACACAGGACATTTGTATACACAGCAAGATTTCGGTGGAAAAATCTTCTTTCTCTATCTAGCTGCAACTTTGGACTCAAGATTAGGGATGGTAAAAGCTTAGCTTTAGAATTACACTGAAATCCTGCTGCCCTGGCTAGTTGTGTGCCCTTGAGTCAGTCAAGCCACTGCTGGTCACGTGTAAAACACGGATAATAATATTTCACAGGATTGTTGTGATGTGTAACGTGTGCACAGTGCCGGGTACAGAGGAAACAGGAAATGGTAGCTGCTGGTGGTGTTATGGGCTGTCGGTGGCGTGCTCTCAAGACCCTGACTCTGGGCAGGGCAAGAGTTCTAACTTCAGTTCTGCTACAGACTTGCTATGAGCTTAACATTTCCATTTCATTAATTTCCCCCACTAAATCCTTTAAAAGATTTGCTGGACTCACTGTCCACTAACTTCTCTTCATCTTTTTGCCCACCTTCTGTTTGCAAGGGAGGCAACCAGGTGTGGGCTTATAGGTGGTAAAGTAAAATCAGGGTTGTCTGGTAAAATCAGGATTGTCTATGAATGAAGGCAATTTAGCAGATTTTCAGTTGGAGCTGCCAGCTCCTGGTAATATCACAGTGAGGTACTTGGGGGGCTATTCTAGATCAGTTTTCATTGAATAAAAGTTTGTCAAGTGTTTACTTTGTCCTGGGCAGTGTTAAAAGTGCTTTGATTGCGTTATCTTATCTAATACCCACAGTAACCCTATAGGGTAGGAACCGTTTATATACCCATTTTACAGAAGAGGGCTTGGTAGTAAGAGAGGTAATCAGTATATACTGATGAAAAAAATAAAGCACAGATCTGTCTAAGAAAGAGTTTCGGAGCATGGCAGCAGCCAGAACATTGTAAGTAGCCTGCACCAGCACCCAGAACTTTGATTTCTTCTTTCGTCATTACATTCAGCCACTCACTTGTAGAATTACCTTGGTCCAGGCAGGTAATCTTTAAGGGCCATAGTTTTTTCATCAGTAAAACAAAAATCTTCTGTTGCTGAATGTTCTCCAATATTTTCCTTACCTTTTTCTGTTTTTAAGGGAATTTTTTTTTCATTAATTTTTTTTTTTTTGGCTTTGCTGGATCTTTGTTACTGCTCAGGCTTTTCTCTAGTTGTGATGAGCAGATGCTACTCTTCGTTGAGGTGTGCAGGCGTCTCATTGCGAAGGCTCTTCTTGTGGAGCACGGGCTCTAGGCTGCACAGGCTTCTTTACTTGTGGCACACGGGCTCAGTAGTTGCGGCTCGTGGGCTCCAGAATGCAGGCTCAGTAGTTGTGGCACAGGCTTAGTTGCTCCAAGGCATGTGGAATCTTCCTGGACCAGGGATTGAACCCACATCTCATTGACAGGCAGACTCTCATACACTGTGCGCTACCTTTACTGTTATTTGCCTCCATGAGCCCATTGTCTTTCAGGTTTTTACTGTTTCCACTTTTAGTGTTGACACTGTCAACTTTATTTTGCTAATTGGATCATCTATAAATGCTTTTGTTCTAAGATGTACAGGATGTCCATTGAGTTGATAAAATTCTAGCCCAGAGCTAAGAAAAATGGCAGCTTCTGTATCCTTACAGTAACACTTGCTGTTTCAGACGGACTTTACAGCTCAAACTGAAGCGTCCTGGACACCGCTGGTGTCCGAACCTCTGGACTAGACTGACTGGGTCTGAGAACCATTGCTGTCAATCAGTTTTATGAGAAACCTGAAATCAAACAGCTGGTACTTCATTTTCAAAAATAAGGCCCAGCTATAATGTGAAATGCTTGCATTAGATGATACTTCCTGTTCTATAAATCTGTCTTCAACACACACACACACACCCTTACACACCCTTCCATGGAATGGAAAACATCCAGGCTGAGGCCGGAACAGCTTTCTGGCTCCCCATTTGGAGGAACATCAGAGGCGGTTGATGCAGGAGGGGCAGATAGCTGTCTGGCCGAGAGGAAGAAAACCTTCAAACCAGAAGTCGCCAGGAGCTTGGAGCCAGCAGGCAAGGTCCTTAGATGAAATTTAGGCCTCTGCAGTGAATTCCCAGGATTGAACCATAGTGATAGGCCATTTGAAACCACAGCTTTAAAATTCACCCATGGGGAGGCAAATCAGTACTTCAAGTTAAAATCAGACCGGATGTGCATTCACTCGTGATACTTTCAGTTTCATTCCCTGTGCACCTTCTTGTAGAAATGAAAATCAAGATTCATATTCAAGCCAGGTTAGGAAAACAACAAGTACGGTTAATAGAGAAGTTCCTTTGTAACTTTGATACTACTAATTAATTTGAATTTGAACTTACAAAGTAATACCCCCAAAAATCCTTTGGGCCTGTGAACTCTCAGGAGTTCAAGTTTATTGCTTTTTAACTCTTCTCCCTCCCTTTCTTTATCCCAAAAGAAAAGCAGTCATATAGGCCAGATAGGGAAAGTGGCAGCGTGATTTAATAAGTGATTTTATTATTCTATTATAATTTCATCTGAAGGTATTTTTTCCCATAAGGGCATGTGAGGTTAAATTTTCAGAAGGAACATTGCTGAAATATTTTTATGTTGGAGATTGTTTAAAATCTGCAAAGACCTGAAGAGTGTTTGTGCTTTTTATTTTTAGCATGTTCTATAAGTAGGTTTAAGTGCTACCTGCCCTTTTTTGAAGTTTTGGCTGAATATTTTTACCTTAAAAGGTAAGTTTAGTTTATGACTAAACTCTTTAATTATATCCTTATACCTTTAGGAAAACTAATAAATGACAAAAGTGGTACGAAAGAGTAATTTTAAATTTATTGGTTGAAGCAAGGAACGTGAAGCTGTCTCTTTTATATATGATATGTAGCCCTGACATTTGATTAAATATTTTCAAATTAAGTGGTATTTTAAATGAACTAGGGGATCTCAGTGGCAAAGGGAACCCTGACTCAAATCCTTTGGTATTGTAAAGAACTGAGCTTCATCATAGCAGTTTGGGTACAACTGGCCAGAAATACACTGTTCTCTAGAAGTCGGGGCTACTGAAAGGTTCAGGAGAGCCTGCTGAGAACTGCAGGTGGTTAAGGAGGGCTGTGCTCAGTGGTGGCCTCCTGGGGCGTCATAGTAAGGACGCCTCTCCGGGTCGCTCTTGCAGCTGCTCCCAGGTGCTTGGGAACTGAGGCAGAGCTGGGCCGGCCCTCACTTGCAGACCTGAATCAGGCTTGAGGAAGTGAGGACCCAAGGTTACGGGGTGGGGGGCACCCGCTGGGAAGGAGATTGTTTCAGCTTGGTGGGGGGGGAAGCAGCGGCCCTTTGTGGGCACGTGTTGCTCTCTTCTGACCCAGTGAACGATTGTTATGACATTTGTATGAATCCCTAGGAGTTCCCTTTTGTTTTCTGAATTGCCTTGGAAGGGGCCGTTGCTGTTATCGTGATATTTTTCCATTTGCCCTGTCCACCACCAGGAAGTTCCAGTGTTGCCTGAATGAATGGGCAAAGACACCTGCAGACCTGCCCGCAGCTGCAGCCTGCAGTGTCAGGGCTTGAACAGGCGACAGAGTTCAGCTAGTCAGTCAAGCTGGCTACAGTTTTTGTTTCCCACCCTCAGGCGGAGGTAGAGGAAATGCCTAATGAAATGTCTAATGCCTAATGCCTAATGAAATGTCTCTAGAAGGAGGTAACTGAAAGGAGGCGAGGCCTAGGAAAGACATGACCTTTATAAATGATCTAAAATGAGAAGATCTGGTTCCCTCTAGGAAGGCAGTAGGCCAGTTGTATTAAGAACCTTGGTTGTCAAAGTTACTGTCTTAGGCTGGTCCAACTAGTCCATGACTTAAGACTCCTTGGAGTGAATTCCCTTGGAGCTAGGGTTGCGGTTTCTCGTGGCTTGAGTTTCTCGTTCCTTAGATAGTTAGGAATTCTTGTGTGGGTTGGCTGAGATGCAGTCACCTCGGGAGACAGGTGGTAACTGAGAGCAGCCAGAGGACATCACGAAATACCAGCGCCTCGTCTGTGACGTCTCCTGTTCTGTGTGAATTCATACGTCTCACTCCAAAGCCAGACGTTGCTCTGGAGAATTCCAAGGGACACGCTGTTTGCAACATGCTCTTAGTAGTGGATCTGTAGGTGTCAAAAATTGGGGCAACCTGCCTCTATCTGTGCTTTCCGAAATCTGGGTGATGACCAGGCAACGTCAGAGCGAGTGCACATCCTCCAGCAGGGAGGCCCTCACACAGAGCCCACTGACAACAGGCGGATTCCCACCTCCCATTTCCCGCCGCCCTCCTCTGCCTGCTGAGGAGGAATAAGATGGCTCCCGGCTCAAGGGATAGTCAGGGTTAGCGCTGTCACGCTTTGGCTCAGGGCGCATGGGTGCTGGGTAGGGAAGAGGCGACGGAGCCTGCAGGTTCTGTGGGTGGGATGGCCATCGTGCAGGCTGGACAGGTGTCCAGCAGCAGGGTGCTGCATGGGGAGCCTGGAGAGCACCCCGTCTTATGGTGCCAGCGCTGGCCAGGCTCTTGTGAACTCTGGCCATTATAGGGAAAGAGCAAATTCGCCAAGACGGCACAGTCAGCTCTCTTGCGCCATGCTTTGTAAATAAGGATGATGTAACACTGAGGTCGCTTACAGCCCTGGACGTGCACATCACAAGGCACCCAGTTGGCCACGGGCTACTTTTGTTCTGTAAGCATATATAAGCGCCACCTGAAAAAGACCTTGTGGCTACGCTGTGGCTGCGTTACGGCTGTGTCCGCTGCGTCAACCTGGAGAGGAGAGAATACAGCGCGTCTGCAGTTCCTGTGGCTCCTCGAGTTTTCTTCCAGCTTCCCTGCTCATGCCTTGCCTCCCGTGGGTTCAGCAAACAGTGCGCACAGTGAAATACAGCAAGACAGCCTTGCCTTCGCTAGGTCAACTCTGCATGCCCAAATAACCCGCTGGTCCTCTGGGATTACAGCACACGTGTAAAAGACAAATACTTAAATGTTGGGATACAGTGGCGAACATGGCGTGTCCCAAACGTAATGAAGGGAGAGGGTCAGCTAAAAAATATGTATGTAATTTGAAGAGAAGAAAGCAGAGTAAGAAGGCAGGGGTTGGAGTGTGCCGTCTTAGACAGCAGGGCCAGAGAAGGCCTTGCTGAGAAGGGGATGTTTGAGCACACAAATGTGATCTATTGGAAGGAGAAACTCTGCCAAGATCTGGGGAAAGCAGTTGCAAGCGGAGGAAACCGCATGCAGGAAAGCTTGAAGCAGGGGCAGCTCAGCGTCCTGAGGACAGGATGACGGATATGGCCGGAGGGAAAGTCAGAGGTACCTGAGTCCTAGGAAACGAGAGCAGGTTTTGCTTTGAGAAGTCATTCGGGGAGGGGGTGGTTGAGCAGGTAAACGATGTGCTCTGATTACTGTTTCTCAAAGGTGCGTGTGCTGGTAAGAGGTTAGGTTGTGGGGGGAGTTGAGGCGGTCCTGGGAGCCGACCAGCTAGCAGTCCTTGACATTCATCCAAGTGCGTGAAGCCACCGTCTGGACAACAGGAACATTTATTCCTAGAGTCAAGCTATTGTACTGTACCCAGATTGCATCATCTTGCTCTTAGCTGAAGAGTTACAGATATCAAATGATTTAGAAGATAGTCTTCGGACCAAAATGAAAGAAAGCCTCAGTGGAAGGTCACGTCTGCTCGTGAAGCTCAGGCTCCACAGCACGTCTGCCCTGCCCACTAACAGGCCCACTAGCAAGCAGTTCCCATACTTGTGTGAGCTGATTCAACCTGTGAAGTAGTGGAACCCTCTCAGAGAGAGGAGGGACCCTGGACCGACCACAGGAAAAGCCCTTGCAGTGGCCACACGTGTGGTCTGAGGAGTAACCCTGAGGAAAGAACAGGCTGGCGTTCCCGTTCTCAGGATGGTCTGGGCTGCTGGGGTCTACCGATCACTCTTCACCTGCCTCTCCCCCATCTCTGAGTGTGTTCCCTCTGCAGTGACAGGCCGGGATCCCCTCTTTTATTCAAGACTCCCAGCATAAAGATCTCCACTCTAGCTGACTGATTCCATGCTATTCCTCCCTAGTCATCACCGGTCACCCAGTCCTTCCCCAGCTTTGGTGTAGCAGGTGGTTCTGGCTTCATTTCAGATTTTCCTGGAGAAACAGCTGATCACACTCTCCTTAGAAGAGTTGGGGGTTGGCCTGTGGTTTCTCTGTGTGCCCTGTTGATGTTCCGTATTTGACAGATGTAATGGTGGTACCCTGTCCTGGGTCCGGGACTGGCTTTTGACTTTCATCTCCCTTTAGTTAAATAGCAGCAGCTGCAGAGTAAAATGAACCCCATTACTTTATAAGTTGGTTGTGGCATTTATTACAATCGTTTACCGTCTGTAACGCAGCACTTGTCTCTGTTTTACTGTTAGGCTGTATTATATATTACATACTATATATTATATATTGCCTAGAACACACACATAGGTATGTATTGCCTCTGTTTTGAGCCAGACTTCTCCTGTGCTCCAGACCTGTCATCTTCACCTAGTCCCATCAACCAAGCCTCAGTAACTGAGCTCATGCCCTTCTCACTGGACACACTTGCCTCTCTGGTACTCCTTATGTGGATAAAGGGCCTCACCGTCTCCCCGCTCACCAGAACCATCAGGTTACCTCTGAATCTCTAAGTCTGTTGATTCCACTTCCTAGGTGTTCTTTGATCTGCTCTTTCTCCCTCCACTTAGTTCATTTCTTCTTCAGACTGCTTCGGGAGCCTCCAGAGCTCTGCTTGCCGTGTTCTTCCCCTCTCAAGTTTCACATGGCTTCCAGAATGCTCCTTCCAAGACACGACTGAATTCTCTGTTCCCACAGATCCGTCTCTGCCCTTCCCTCCCCTGCTCAGTGCCAGGAAGCTGGCCTCTGTGGGCTTCTTTGCCCTCTGGCTTCCCACTGGGTTTGGCCGATGAGAGACTGATGGCGGGCAGGAGAGAGCGCCCCCTGGAGCCCTGGCAGTGTCTGTGTTCCCTTGGACTGCCGTCCTCCCGGCTCAGTACCTCCAGTAACAGCGGGTCCCCCTTTGTCCTCTCAGGCCTAAGGATGTTGAAGGCTTTCTGCTGTTGGTGGTGCCTGGGAACTTCATGCTTCCTCGTTGTTGAGGCCTTAACCCTGTCCACGTCTTCACTGTACTCCTCTCATTTAAACCCTCTGGCATGTCAGCAGTTTCCTGCTGAAACTTTGTTTACCTGAAATCCCCCAGCGCTCTGCTTTTAGCCAGAAGTCCATGTTACTCACTGTGAGGATGACTGCTGCTTAGCTCTCTAGCTGCCGGTGGTAAAACATCCTCATGCATTCCCTGCATTCCATCCTCGTGAGTGGCTAGACCGCTTCCATCATTTCCCTCATCTCCATGGATCTCTACGCACTTGTCATC
This sequence comes from Antilocapra americana, assembly GCA_007570785.1. NCBI lineage: Eukaryota > Metazoa > Chordata > Mammalia > Artiodactyla > Antilocapridae > Antilocapra > Antilocapra americana. The sequence goes on from ML661353.1 coordinate 5,211,596, forward strand.
CCCACCCCCTGACTTCTAGATTACTGCCTCCAGCTGTGACAGTGGTCCACTCACATTTCCTCCTCTCTGGGAAGCCTTGCCCTCTCCTTCAAGATTGAAGACTGTTCTCTTTGCTCTTACAGTCCTTCCATCGGTCATATGACTATTGATATTAGACTGTAATATCTTTGTCTCCCTCTAGGCTGGAAAGACTGAAGGACTATAATTACTGCATAGAAGAATTTAATGCTTATAAACTATAAAAGCAGCCATCATTAACCCTGTGAATAAAAAAGAAGATTTTGGACAATTATTTATTTAGGAAATATATCTCTTTTCCATTTCTCAGTTTCTAGGTGTAAAGCTTTGAAGGAGATGGATTTAGTTAAAGCTTCTCTGTCAGACTGTTACTGCTACCATCAAAATTCCCAAGTGAAATGGAAGTATATATGGTCAACTGTGCAGGTAAGAGCCTACTTTCAAATTATGTCTTAGGAATAGAGTTTAAAGGTGCTATTTCAAGAGTAGAAGTAGACACAGAGCTTTTGTATGACATAGAGCTATTACCAGAAGGAAAGCTGCCTGGGGAGTCACACAGTAGTTCAAGCAGAGGGATGTGGTAGAAACATAAACTCTCCATACTCTCCATCAGCCCTTCTCCATCCACTCCAAGTAAATATACTATATGAGTGCAGTGTGCTTGCTGTTTAGACATAGCTCAGGACAATATCCTCTTATATACTTTCCAAAATAATTGCTATCTCAAACCTTTCTATATATATTATAGAAATTGGAAAGTTACCTCTGATCTCACATATGGTCAAGATAGTCATCCTGGAATGTGAAGCCAAGTGGGCTTTAGGAAGCATCACTACAGACAATGCTGGTGGGGGTGATAGAATTCCAGTTGAGCTATTTCACATCCTAAAAGATGATGCTATGAAAGTGCTGCGCTCAATATGTCTTCAAATTTGGAAAACTCAGCAGTGGGCACAGGACTGGAAAAGGTCAGTTTTGATATCCCAAAGAAAGGCAATGCCAAAGAATGCTCAAACTACCACACAGTTGCACTCATCTCACACGCTAGTATAGTAATGCTCAAAGTTCTCCAAGCCAGGCTTCAATAGTACGTGAACTGTGAACTTCCAGATGTTCAAGCTGGTTTTAGAACAGGCAGAGGAACCAGAGATCAAATTGCCAACATCCGCTGGATCATCGAAAAAGCAAGAGAGTTCCAAAAAAACATCTGTTTCTACTTTATTGACTATGCCAAAGCCTTTGACAGTGTGGATCACAATAAACTGTGGAGGATTCTTCAAGAGATGGGAATACCAGACCATCTGACCTGTCTCTTGAGAAATCTGTATACAGGTCAGGAAGCAACAGTTAGAACTGGGCATGGAAAAATGGACTGGTTCCAAATCGGGAAAAGGAGTACGTCAAGGCTGTATATTGTCATCCTGGTTATTTAACTTATATGCAGAGTACATCATGAGAAACGCTGGGCTGGAGGAAGCGCAAGCTGGAATCAAGATTGCTGGGAGAAATATCAATTACCTCAGATATGCAGATAACACCACCCTTATGGAAGAAAGTGAAGAGGATCTAAAGAGCCTCTTGATGAAAGTGAAAGAGGCGAGTGAAAAAGTTGACTTAAAAGCTCAACATTCAGAAAACTTAAGATCATGGCATCTGGTCCCATCACTTCATGGCAAATAGATGGGGAAACAGTGTCAGACTTTATTTTTCTGGGCTCCAAAATCACTACAGATGGTGATTGCAGCCATGAAATTAGAAGATGCTTACTCCTTGGAAGGAAACTTATGACCAACCTAGATAGCATGTTGAAAAGCAGAGACATTACTTTGCCAACAAAGGTCCATCTAGTCAAGTCTATGGTTTTTTCTGTAGTCATGTATGGATGTGAGAGTTGGACAGTGAAAAAGGCTGAGCGCCAAAGAATTGATGCTTTTGAACTGTGGTGTTGGAGAAGACTCTTGAGAGTCCCTTGGACTGCAAGGAGATCCAACAAGTCCATCCTAAAGGAGATCAGTCCTGGGTGTTCATTGGAGGGACTGATGTTGAAACTGAAACTCCAGTACTTTGGCCACCTGATGCTAAGAGTTGACTCATTGGAAAAGACCCTGATGCTGGGAAGGATTGGCGGCAGAAGGAGAAGGGGACAACAGAGGATGAGATGGCTGGATGGCATCACCGACTTGATGGACATGGGTTTGGGTGGACTCTGGGAGTTGGTGATGGACAGGGAGGCCTGGCATGCTGCAGTTCATGGAGTCGCAAAGAGTCGGACACGACTGAGCGACTGAACTGAAGTGCTATGAAAAAAGAAAATGTAGAGTAAGATAAGTAGAACGACAGAAGAAGGGGCAAATTGCATTAGTGAGAAGAGTGGTTGGGGAGGTTCTTATTGGAAAGGTGAAATTCGAGTACGATTTCAGTGATGTGAGTCACCCAGCAGGAAATCTGAGGAGAGTGTTCTCAGCTGGGAAGAGCTGGGACATCATCTTCATCAGTGGGCACGTCATGCTGCTTTGTACCCTTCCTGATAATGTACCCCGCTTTGGCCAGTTATTTAAGGCGGTGCCTTTCAGTTTGCAGTTTTACTACTACAAAATGACTATTTTCACCTCTGTGATGAATGAATATTTTGAGGGGATAATTTGAGGCTAGGTTTATATTCTGTTGCTTATCAAACTTTTATTATCTTCTATTTTATTATCCATTGGTGATGCTTGCTTAAATCAGTTATCATCGCCGTGTTTATCAAATGGTGATTTTCTAATTCTATTCCTTCTACAGCCATTGGCATTCTTCTGTAAGGAAGAGTTTACCTCTCCAATTTATTCAGATCCATATAGTCTCGTGGATTGCCAGTTCATTCACTGGACTACAGTTCATTACTTCTGTTGTTTATTTTCATATTCATATTGTCCTGGATTTGGCCAGTAAGAGCCCCTTCAAACTACCTCCTGTGACTTTTACCTTGTGTTTATATTATTTGAGCAGTGCTTTACCTCCTGCAAATAAGATGCTCCCAGGCTTACCCTGTGATTTCTTAGACCCAGCTCTGGAGTCATACATTTTCTGAGGAGCCTTAAGTATTAGGTGTGTTCATTACTACTGGATTTCATTGTCAAATGTGTGTGTAGACACACATACACATCCATGCTCCTGTACACGTAACTGTTCCTTCCTTCCTTTCTTCCTGTTTGTCAAAAACCATGCCTTCTTATCTCTCCAGTATCACTGGATTCATTCTATGTCCTTTCCATCTCTGTAACTCTCATCTCTGATTGTGAGAAACTTGGTTCCCATTATCCTCAATATATTGATTTATTTTCCTATTCCTGGAGTAATTTCAGAGTTGCTAAGCCATACTGTTGTGAAAAGCAAACCTAGTAACAAGAACTCAGCATTTGTTTACAACGTTTTATCCTCGTAGTTTGCACCATCTAAATACTAATGGGGTTACAAATCTAAATACTGTGCTCAAAAGTTACTTGAGTTCATGCATTCCCATCCATCTCCCTTAAATCTGGTTATATTATTCATTTGGAATACATTTGTTCCTATTTGTTACCATTTCAGAGTTTTTCCTCATCCTAGTTGATTTTATTGTCATAATTTTTTAGCATGTACAATATTAAAGTCAAAAGAGTACAGTATTAAAGGCCCAAAAGTCAAAACTACATAAAGATGTCCTCAGAGCAGTGTCTGTCCATCTCATCCCTCTAACCCTTTCCCACGAGATACATGTAGGGAATCAGTTTTGTTATCTTTCTGTGTTTCTTTTTTTTATTTTTACTTAATTTTCTTTACATTATTGTGTTGGTTTTGCCATACATTGACATGAATCCGCCATGAGTATACATGTGTTCCCCCTCCAGAACCTCCTTCCTGATTCCCTCCCCCTGGGTCATCCCGGTGCACCAGCCCTGAGCATCAAACCTGGGCTGGTGATTGATTTCACATATGATGATTAACATGTTTCAATGCCGTTCTCCCATATCATCCCACCCTTGCCCTCTCCTGTAGAGTCCAAAAGGCTGTTCTATACATCTGCGTCTCTTTTGCTGTCTCGCATGCAGGGTTCTCGTTACCATCTTACTAAATTCCATATATATGCGTTAGTATACTGTATTTTTGTTTTTCCTTCTGGCTTACTTCACTCTATAATAGGCTCCAGTTTCGTCCACTTCAGTAGAACTGATTCAAATGAATTCTTTTTAATGGCTGAGTAATATTCCATTGTGTATATGTTTCTTTTTGCAAAAGAAGCCGTGAGGCATATTTATAGGTCATGCTTAAAGCCCTGAGGCTAAGCAGGGAGTGTAGATGAGGAAAGGAAAGGGCCCATGACCGAGACTGAGTCAGGTTGTTATTAAGAGATTGGGGGCCGGGTGCAGCAGAGGAGGGAGAGAAGGGAGAGCAGGTTGAGGAGGTGCCCCGGGAGCCCTGGGAAGTGCGGCAGGGAGGAGAGGGTGAGGGCCCAGCAGTGCCAGACCCTGTTGATGGATCAGATAGGGTGACAGGGACTGCGTTGACCATTCGGTTTAGCAACACGGAAGTCGCCGGTGACCTTGTCGGGCAGCCTGTTGGGAACGAAAGCCTGATTGAAGTGGCTAGAGACAGAAGGAGGGGAGAGGAACTGGAGAGTGCAGAAGAATTTTATTGCAGTGGGAAGCGAGGAAAAGGGTGATGGCTGGAGGGGGAAGGGAAGTCAGTAGAAGGTTTTCTTGTCTGCATTTTTTTTTTTAATGAGAAAAATACTGGCGTGTCTGTAAGCTGATGGGAATGGTCTAGTAAAGTGGGAAGAAGTTCTGGTGGGATCTCCTTGAGCAGCTGAGTGGGTCAGATCCAGGGCACAGGTTGGGAGCTTATCTTTAGAATGGAGCATGTCAGTCTCCTTGTGGAAATTTCCTCCGAAATGCACAAGCCGGAAGCAGAGCATGTGCCTGGGGGTGCTGATAGGTGGGTAGATACGGGGACAGGAGCCCGTCCGGGTTCTCTTCGATCTCTTCTGTTCTCTGTGAATTGCAAGGATCATCAGCCAAGAGTGAGGGGGGGAGGAGTTCTCGGGGTATGGAGGAAGGAGACGCTGTGAGGTCGTGGTTGAAGAGAAGGGAAGAGTGACTGGACAGGAATGTGTGGTGTGATGGCAGGCAGCCCTCTGGCCCCACTTCAGGTTCCCAGACAAGGTGGGAAGAGAGAGCACTGCTGGTTTTTCCAGCACAATGGTGCAAATGGAAAAGTGGAGAAAGTGGAGGGTTGAATTTTGCGAGTGAGTGTGACAGAGCACGAGGGGTACAGACAAGGATGCATGTGAGGGGATGTTTCAGAATGATTGATCATGGAACTCAGCTGGAAAAGAAGGGGCTGAGGCCATCCAGGGTAGGGAGGAGGGGAAAGATGCTTGATCAATGCTGGGGGCCCATGCTTGCTGGCATCTGGGAGTCAGCGGGGCACGCTGGAAAGATAGGAGGTGGTTGTCTAGTGGGGTGCATTTCGTGCAGCTTGGATTTGGGGCTGCAGTTTGGGACTGACAGGATCTAGCGCGAGAGTGACTACCTGAGGTGAGCCAGGAGCTGAAGTCCCAAGAGGTTTGGGGTGCCGGTAGACAGACTGTGGGCGATAGCTCCGGACGCCTGAGATCCAGGGCCGGTGCTGTCACTCCCCTTTTCAGGCTCACCCTCTCCTTGGACAGAGAAGAAAGAGAGGGATAAAGGCAGCAGCAGAGTGTTGTTTAATGGTCCCTGGGCTGTTTGTTGGCCTCTGCTCGGCATTATAGATGGCGCTTTGCTGTGAGAGTTCAGTAGGACCTGGGGTTGGGACCCTCTTCAAAGGACATGGTGACAGAAGCCTGAATCCCATACGCTCAGCGGGCCCAGAAGATAGAAATGTTTTTTTCTCATTCACAGTGGAAATGGCGGAGAGATAAATCCTCTTCTCATGAGGTTTATAACCAAGTAGTTTGCTGCCCATTATTTTCTCTCATCTGTTTTCATGTGGCCTTTGGTCACAGTAATCTGCTGGAAGAAGGTGTTAAATCAGCCACAACTCGGGAAGAAACATCCACTCTCAGAGGTGTCTGTGCTCCAGTATGTGTGGACTAAACCCAGAAATCCAGGGCCATCCCTGGGATCAGAACATGACCAAGTACATCTGAGTGTTCTTTACTCAGCCAGTTCTGCTGCTGCTGCTGAGTCGCTTCAGTCATGTCTGACTCTGTGCGACCCCATAGACAGCAGCCCACCAGGCTCCCCCGTCCCTGGGATTCTCCAGGCAAGAACACAGAGTGGGTTGCCATTGCCTTCTCCAATGCATGAAAGTGAAAAGGGAAAGTGAAGTTGCTCAGTCATGTCCATCTCTTCGCGACCCCATGGACTGCAGCCTACGAGGCTTCTCCGTCCATGGGATTTTCCAGGCAAAAGAGTACTGGAGTGGGGTGCCATTGTCTTCTTCAGCCAGTTCTGGGCTCTCTTTATTCCTTTGCTCATGATTTTAAGAAGCTGATAAGAAGTCTTAACTTCTCTGCGAATTTGTTTATTCTCGTTTCATAGGTGAAAATTACCAGTTCAGGCCTGTTCAGTGTTGTATATATCACAGAAAGGTATAATTGCCAGTATCCAGAAACCATCCTATCCATCATCAAATGTATGATTCATAACTTTTGGACAGCAGAGGAGTCTAATGATATAACCATAATCATCCATCCATATGGAGAGACTGTCTGTTTCTCTGTGAAGCCAGCCAGGAAGACATTTGTCTGTACAATAAGTGTGAAACAAACCAGTAAGTCTGTTTTTATTATACTTGATTTCTTGGGTTCAGCTTTTCTGGAGTGACATTTCAGCGAGTTGACTTTCTCTCACTAACTGTACTGACACAAAATCTTTGTTTGTTGTGTGTCTGTGGTTTTTTTTTTTCCTCCAGTTGTGGATTTCAGACTCTTCTTTGTGTTTGTGGTGGGCATCTTCCTCTTCTTTTATGCAAAGACCTTGAGTCAGTAAGTATTCATTTTTACTTTCTTAATTTTGTGGGTCAAAAAGAGGAGAACAGGAGGATTCCCTGGTGATCGAGTGTTAGGACTCTGGGCTTTCACTGCCAAGGGCCCGGGTTCAATCCCTGGTCAAGGAACTGAGATGGCATAAGCCACAGGGCATAGCCGGGAAGAAAAAAAAAAAAGAAGAGTTGGACACTTTTGACCTTGTGCTAAATATTTCCATACTAGTTGTAGTTCTTGCTTTAGGTTTTGCCAGCAACGGGTCTCACAATAGTTTTGAAAAGGTTTTTAAAACCAGTGAGAGTTATTTGTATAACATGGTGCTTTCATATGCATTATTTTGTATCATGTGTCAGTATACAGTATTTTAACTGATTTGTTTTTCTTAACAACTATGTGAGCTCTGGATTATTATTCTTACTTTATGGATGAGAAAACCAACATCCATCATCACAGGACTAGTCTTGCCAGGGCTGACATTCATACTCAGGTTTTCTGATGCCATGCCTTTTTTATATTTGTACCACCTCCTAGATTTGTGACTCTGATACAGAAGGTTGAATTCAACATGTTGTCGTGATGCTTTGTTTCTTATACCTTCTGTTTTGAAAAATTTCTTTTCACTAATATTTTACTTCTTGACTTGCTCTTCTGGACATTGTTTATTTTTGAGCTTTCCGTTAGAGCTTAAGAGTGTGTATTTAATGTCGTCCATGGTCTTTATATGTTGCTTGTATAACCTGAAGGGTAAAGCTTGGGCTCAGAGGAGCTGGGCTGCAAGCCTGAATCCTCCCAACTGGCAGATACTAACTTAAGGAAAGTCTTTAACTTCTTGGCGCCTGGGTTTCCTCCCACGTAAAACTGAGACATGGACAGCTTTGCACACGGAGTAGGAAATGCTCCAGTATTCTTGCCTGAAAAATCCCAGTGGGCTACAGTCCATGGGATCCCAAAAGATTTGGACATGGCTGAGCACGTGAGCACACACGTAGCTCCTCTGCAGGGCTCTTGTGAGTGCATGTAAAGCCCTGGGGCGAGAGCCTGCCCCACGGTAGGTGCTCCAGCAATTACTATTGGGCCAGAATCTGATCACAAGGTAACTCAGACGTTCTGTTCTGAGTCAGTGGCAAGCTATTTAACATAAATTTCAAGTAGAGATTTCACTTTTTAAGAGTATAGGATATGATTCAAGCTGCCGTCTTAGTTTGTCCTCTTAGTATTCTTTATGGCTTCTGTCAAATTCAACATTTCTAATACTGAAAGTGTGACTTGGCATTTAAATGGCTTTTTTCTGCTTGTCTTGACAGAAGCCCTGTTTTCTTTTACTCTTCGGGGACTGTGCTAGGTGTCCTAATGACATTAGTCTTTGTCCTGTTGCTGGTGAAAAAGTTCATTCCTAAGGTAGGTATATCAGGTACAGATGAATTAAAAAATGGAAATCATGATCTCATAAACATGAAAAATTGATTAAAATTAATTCATGTTTATTATGACAGTTCCTAATTTCTACACTGTATAAACTGGCTTAAATTGTGTCTTTTCTTAGAGATTCTGTTTTCATTTGTTACGATGTGTACCTTTTTTTGAGACCCTTTTATTGTCTAGATAGTGCATCTTTCTTATGAAAATTTCTCTTGGCGTAGTTGAGGAATGTCATGATGCTGAACCATCAGGGCCTTGAATGACAGCATTGTGACACCTGGGGATCTCTTCCTCATTATTAGTTCCCCCAAAACACCTTCAATAAAAGAATGGCCTGCATATGTATTAGTTCATGATGCTAATGTTGGGTTTACTCTGATGAAAGCTTACAACAGCAAAACTATTTGGAGATAAATTTATTCTTTAGAACAATGTTTCTCCAACTGTAATGTGCATGCTAGTCACCTGGGGTTCTACTGAAGTGCAGTCGCTGACTCAGGAGTCTGCTCTGGGCCTGAGAATCTTAGTTCCCACCAGATTCCTAGTGACGTTGAAGCTGCTGGTGTGTGGACCATCCCTCTAATGAGACTTGAGGAGAGTGTCTTGTCTTGACTTCAGTGTAGTTTGATGTACAGATTTCAAGTACAAAGGGTCTTATTTGTTTGCTTCTACTTTTGTGAGAGTGAATGAACCGAAAACCATGTGATTTATTTTCTTCCACACACAGTATAGCACCTTTTGGGCTCTAATGCTTGGTTGTTGGTTTGCTTCAGTTTATATTATGGGGCAACTGATGGAAGAGCTGAAGAGACTGTGGTATGAAAGCAGAATATGTGTATTCGGTAGGTAAAGATTTAAAAATACAGTCTGTTATTGGTAAAGCTGAAAAGTGCAGCCAGGGGTCTTCTCTTGTCATATTCTCTAGCATTCATATTTTTATTTTGAACTAAGGAGAAGAACTGTTACAAATAATATTTTGTTCCCATAGTTGGTGGTTTCAGTTCATTAGATATCATTTTAGACTATTTCTTTTTGACATTCTTGCTAGTTTTCTACTCTGATGATCAAAAGAGCAAAACAGCATTTGCCCTTTTTGACTGCATTTGCTTTTAAATTGCAGTTAAGCTCTAACTACCTCTAAATTGTAATGAAAAAATTGTTCTAAAATGCGGCTCTTTATTTCTTTTTCTTAATGTATTTGTTACAAAAGGTAAGAAATTGTAAATATAAATGACCAATGAAAACTTGACTTTTAGAAACAGAGAGACTTGTTCTTGTCATTTAAAAGAACAAAAATATCTCAGCTTTTTAGAGTGTTTTAATTGGGAAGTAACAGAGAATGGGAGAATCCATTTTCTCCTAACCTCTTAGTGCCGAATCTCTCGTGTACGTATACCCACCAAAGCAAAAGCAATCAATTTTTGTTTCACTTGAAGCTTTTAAGTTTTTAGTCCATTTTTCTTTTTATACTAAAGTATTTTCAAAGTAAATTATTGCTGTTATGGTGTGTTTCTTTAAATACTTAACATATCTATAAGGCAAGAACATTTTCCTCTATCATTCAGTTACTAAATCTTAAAAAATTAATAGTTACATAGGATTATCTGTTGCCTAGGCCATGTTCAGATTTCCTAAACATCCTTGATGTTTGGTTTTGGAAGGTAGGATATAGTCAGGAGTCACATTTTGCGTATATTGTGTCCCATAAGTCTCGTTTAACCCATAACAGGTTTCTGGCTTTGGGTTTTTCTCCCCCATCTCAGTGATATGCTAAAGAGACCAAGTTAGTTGTCCTACAGAATGTTCCGCTTTCTGGGTTTCTCTCATTATTCCTTTGTGGTGTAGTTTAGCTTGTTTCTCTCCTGTATCTTATATAAGCTGGAAATTAGGTCTTGAGACTTGCTTAGATACAAATGAAATGCTTGGTGAATACCTCAGAGGGGATGTGCCCTCGACATTGATCACCACTTGCCCCACTGTTAGTAGTCCAGAAACTGGGCACCGGATTGCAAGGCTGATAGCCTGATCCCGTCATTGTAAAATCACACTCTGATTTCGTGATTAGAAAATTAAAAATAGACTTTGTGGCAGACCATGACGTACACTAAGGCTTAATCCTGACCAAATCAGCTGTGATAACATCTGTCCTCTACGACTCTGGGCCAGGAAACAGGTATACTTATATAATGATGTATTATTATACATCCTTAAGTACTGCAGAGTCCACCTCGTGTCTCACATGGGGGGAATAACTAGCCCTAAATACATTTTTCAGCTTCACTGGGGAAAGAAAAATGCAGGTATTCTGAGATGTTCTTAGCGCTAAGTCGTGACTCTGCCAGGTTTTCCCTATAACTTTGCAAATCTGGCGTTACGTTATTTTACATCTGTCTGCTCTTACAGGCTACGTCTTGACAGTGGGGTGCGTCAGTTTTGCTGTTTGCTACAAGCACGGGCCCCTGGTGGAGGAGAGGAGCGTGCGGCTCCTGGCCTGGCTGCTGCGGCTCCTGGCCCTGCTCCTGGTGTACATGGGGGTGTCCGCGCCCCAGTTCGCCTGCACAGCCGCCCTGCTCCTCATCCTGTCCTCCGGGAGTTGCTGCTATCCACTGAGCACGCTTGCCTGTGCCAGGAGGTGTGTAGCCTCTTTTCTTTGCTCCATCGTAAGTTTGATGTTTTGAGCTCCGGTTTTATTTATTCTTTGGGGTGAGTTTTTGCACAGGTCTTATTCGATATCAGAATTCACGCCACTTCAGCTGGAGATTTCAGATTTCCCTCTGAGAAGGGGGTGGTTAGAGAACGTAAGTGCCTGGTCCAGGCTCCACTGCTCGCCGTCGTTAATCTTCCAGAGCCACCAAATACCAGGTGATGACAGCTCACCCAGAATTCACTAGAATCAGTGACAGATTTCCCTGGGCATGGTGTCACCTGACATTTCTACTTTCATTCCACATTTCCTTTCTTTTGGGCCCAAGGACTGCCTTGCGGGTATTTGTTGTGCTTACGAGGTATGCGTGGAGAGAACTGAATGACTAATTGTGGAAAGTTACGATTTACCGTAATCAGGACTTTCTTTTTTCTTAGGCTTTAAGATAAGGCTTAAATGTCCTTAAGCCGTGGAGTCTGAGCACCTGAGAAGGAGAGGGCCCCGACCCTGGAGGTGTTACTGTGAGACATAGGCACACTGTTGCTAGAGCAAGTGTTCAGATAGGCCTGCCCAGGAAGTATGCGTGCTTAGTCACTCAGTCGTGTCCCACTCTTTGCGATCCTATGGGCTGTAGCCTGCCAGGCTTCTGTGTCCATGAGGATTCTCCAGGCAAGAATACTGGAGTGGGTGGCCATTTCTTCCTGCAGGGGATCTTGCCGACCCAGGAATTAAACCCAGGTCTCCTGGGACGCAGGCCGATTCTTTACCACTGAGCCACTGGGGAAAACCCTCCTAGAAAGTGTAGCATGTAGAAAAAGTTCAGAAAGGTTCCTGGAAAAGAGACTAAATGGGCTGAATTCGAAGGAATCAAAATAGCCAGATGAAATAATGTAGGAAAGGCCTTCCTGATCGGGAGAAAGCCCCGTGTGCTGCCATCCCAGAGCCGGCGAGTGAGGTGGGTGTCCGCCAGGACATGGAGGCCTTGCAGGCAGTGCTGGAGAACCTAACCGGATCCTGTAGGGGGTGGAGGCACCGTCCTTTCTGCATTTCGGACAATGCACTCTGACTGCTGCCCAGACAGGAGTTAGAAGTCAAATGCTTGGGGCCCCAGAAGGTACTGAGTGGAGGATTCTGAGCAGAGGGAAGGCAGTGTTGAGGACTGTGGAAAGTTCCACAACGTTGCCCCAGTGAGATGGGGTCAGTTACCACTCAGCTTGAGCTGATGATTGCCGTGTGGGAATATGGGCCTTGCCACATCTCCTCGTTGTCTAGAAAAGCTGGAAACGTGGATAGAATGTCAAGTCTTTTTTAATGTTGGCAACTAATATGAAAATAAAAACACAGCCAACAAGCCAGAATCCAAGCAGAAACCACAGTCACTCATTGGATGGTGGGATGGGGCCCATCTGTCTTCGGGTACAGAGGGTGGAGGTTAAGGGCAGGTTTTGGGGCAGGAGACCAGTCATCAGATGTCACTGGTCCAGGCAAGAGGTGATGAGGGCCTGGAGCAGGGCAGTGAGATCAAGGCTAGAAGAGGGAGTTAGTGAATATTTACGAGGTAAACTTGGCTGTAAGCGGGGAGACTGTGACAGCGGATAGTTCATGGATCTGCTGACTCCACGGGTGGTGACATCACAGAGTTAAAGGGGCACCAGAGACAGGGCAGGGCCTCTCTGCAGAGGATGTTGGCAAGGCTGATGCCAGCTGCTTCTCTGTGCCCTGTCTCAGAGGCAGACGGTGACTGGGGCTCCCCGAGGTGCCCTGCCAGGAGGGGACTGGCCACTGCACACCCTTCAGCCCTTCAGCCCTCTAGTCCCTTGTCTGGCTTGTGGCCTGAGGAACCCAAGAGAATTCCTTCCACTTTCCTTCTCTACATCCACTTCCCTGCCAAGAGCCAAGTGTGTTCTCTTACCTGCACGGTGATCCTTTTATGCATTTGCTGTGCACTCTCTTCAATGCAGACCTAATGATCAAAATGTACTGTAACTTCCTCAACTTTCCATAGTGCTGGTGAGTAATTATGTGAAGGATTAGGAAATAAAGTAGGAGCTTATAGGTCAAATAATAAGCCAAAGAAATAATACTTGGATCGTTTCATACTTTCTAGTTTACAAAGAGCTGTTTGAATGCATTTTGATAATACATGGTAGTTATTATTTTCTCTCTGTGGAACACTTCCTGTGGGCCGTTCACTGTGCTAAGCGTTTGACAGATAGTAATGTTTTTCATCTGTCCAGTGACCTCCTGAGGTAGACGATGTTGCTTTCATTTTTCTTCCATGTGAGCAAAGTAAGGCTCAGGACTGGGAAGGAGTCGCCTCGGTTTGCACAGCGGGTAAACCTCACAGCTGAAACCGTGTCCCTGTCTTCTGCTCAGAGCCCAGGCATTGTTCTCCATGGAGGCTAGGTGTTCAGAAAAGGAGGAGGAAATAATGTCCGTGGTTCCCTAATCCAGCTTATCAACCACCAGACGATCTGTAAAAGTTTAAAAGATTTTCAGGCCCCGAACCTCAAGAAAACAAAACCTAGGTTAAAACACCTCCTGGTGATTTTGTTGCTCGTTTGTATTTGGGAATCTCTGGTTAAGTTTTAAACCGCCTAAAACATTTTTTAAAAACTCACTGATAAATATACGTGTTAAATAAAACCTCTTCATCGTTACCATTCTTTATGAGATTCTTCTCTTCAGGACTTTTTTGGTTGGAAAAAAGTTCCAATCGTGAGCCCCTCCATATGTAGCAAAAGAATCATGATTTTAATATTATGAATTACTGTGTGTACGCGACCCTTGTACGGTGTGTTTGCTTCCTGTGAGATCAGTCAGCGTCTCCACCACTAGATGGAGGCCATACCCCGCAGATCTTCCCAGCTTCCCTGTTTAGGCTAAGTGGCGAGTGATTCGGCTGGGTCTCCATAAAAGGACATCTCAAAAGGTTTGCTGCTGCTGCTGCCCAAGAAAATCAGCAGGGCAGGCAAAGAGAAGCCAGGTTTTTAACTGCCTGATTTGAAATCACCGAGGAAGAAAAATACAATTATGTCTCTATCAGAAATTGGTCCTCAGGACTTCTTGGTGATCCACTTGGCGAAGGCTTTACATTTCCAATGCAGGAGGCCCAGGTTCAGTCCCTGGTTGGGGAACTAGATCCATGTACCACAACTTAGTCTGATTGCCACAGCTAAAGGTCCCATGGGCTGCAATGAAGATGCCACAGCCAAATAGATTAAAAAACGAAAAAAGGATCCTTAGTGCCTTAGGACATTATTTCAGCTGGTCCAGGAAGAGGGGGAATGTACAGTTAGGCCCAAATTACACATTCTATAAACCTCAATTGGGATAACAATGGAAATAAGTATAGTACGATATAGAGGAGGTTAAGAATTATTACTTTCTAAGAAATGTATTTTTATAAATCTTAAGAGTTGAATTGAGCAACCAGATATGGCCAGGAATCTAACAACCAAATATTGCCTGTTTTAGGAAAATGAAGAAATGGTTTACATCAGAGAGGCCGGTGGTGAAGTTTCTTACTGAAGACGAATACAGGGAGCAAGCTGACGCCGCCACAACCTGCGCCCTGGAGGAGCTCCGCCAGGCCTGCCGCAGCCCCGGCTTCCCGTCCTGGCTGGCCGTCTCCAGGCTCCAGGAGCCAAAAAAGTAAGCCTTGCCCCCCTGCCCACACCACAGCTGGGTTGGCACTACCCTGCAAATAACATGAGAGTTTAGATCAGGTACTTCAGGCTGGAAACAGACAGCTTCCCGGGTAACGTGGTGTGGAAGCTGTCGCAGCTTCTTTTGCTTCGGTGCTCTGCGTTGCAGCGTAGAGCTGCCAGGGTCGGGGTACATGTTGATCTGATGTGTTATACAGGGAAGGCCATAAACACCACCCACAGGAGAAGGGAGACAGAATGGGATGTGTCCTCTGCTTCTCATGCTTTAGGGGTGGAAACTCATTTATAAAGTTCACCCAGAAAGAAATCTCTGCCCCAGCCTCTTTCCTTTACTGTTTTTCCTTCTTCATTGCTTTATCCAAGCAGCAGTGCCCTCAAATTAAAAAGCGAAGGGGGAAAGACATGAAAATAATGAATAAATAATCCATTTAATAAGAGAGAAAAGGAATTAGAAAACAGGAGTGGGTATATTTAGCAGCACCTGGTGCTTCCAGGTCTGTCTACTTCTTGATCCTTTCCTGAGTGTCTGGAGGAGCACATAAGCCATTCCTGTTTTTACACTCGCTGTGCAAATGCCATCCTCTCCTGATGCAAAGACAAATTTAATTAAAGGGGATAAGTAGCCAGGGAACATGTTATCTTCCAGATAAAGCTTTCTGTGATAACATTAACTTTATTTTAAACAAATACTAGGTTTGCAGACTTTGTTCTCGGAGGAAGCCACTTGTCGCCTGAAGAAGTTAGGCTCCATGAAGAACAATACGGCCTTGGGGGTGCCTTCTTGGAAGAGCAGCTGTTTAACCTGAGGACTCCCGACAGTCTACCTGCACAGTGACTTCATCCTGGACAAGGAAGTGGGGGTGGGCAGGGATCCTGTTAAAGGTGGGCAGAGCTGTTCCAAGGAACAGCAGCCAAAGCATTTGCTACAGAGAAAAAATCAAACCATACTGGAAAGGCAAGCTAAACTATATTGAAGATAGCTGGACCCTTCTCGGTCAGTTCTGTGTATTGTACTGTAGGTGGCCGCCGAGATGGTGTGATGTCATTATCACTTTCCTTGAATGAAGACTCCTGTTAGGAACAAGGGAATCGTGTTGATCTTCAGAGGTCCAATTAATGTGAATAAGTTCCTTGTCAACTCCAGGGCATTAAAGCTGCTCTTAAACCCCAGAACCTGCAACAAAAGATTGCATTGCTCTTCCTGTGTGTTTCCAGTGTAAGGGCTGGAAGAGACCTGGGACACGCTGGACCAAGGTTTTCCAAAATGTAGTCCACAGGATGCTAAAGTGTTAGCAGGTAAGGGATGCTGAGGCCAACCGAGATGGATCCATGATTAGACAAGCATGCTGCAGGGCTTCTGAGAGCCTTTGGTGATGCTGATGCGTGTCATGTGGACCTTCTGAAGGGGAGAAATGGTGTGTAGCAGTCTCTGACTTAATTTGAAAGCAGAACCCTTCTTTATGAGATTAACATTCCTTGGACAGAATGTTTACAAAATGCTGACGGTAGAGGAATAGAGACTTGGAAAAGTTAAATAACTTGTCCAAGACTACAGAGATTTTTAGAGGCAGCCCTGGGTCTAGAACTCCAGCCCTACCGTTGCCTACGATTCAGGTAGAAGAAGAGACCTTTAGAAGCAAGCTGAGGGTCCATCTCTCCACAGCCTTGGGTCTTAACAGTATTGGTGACTTATTTTTTTACTTTTTAATGATACCCAACTAACTGATAACTGCAATAAAGAGAAACATTTCCTAAGGTTATATTTTAAAGTTTTGACAAGACTTTTATAGACATATGTAAAGATTAGAAGTTAGAATTACTTTCTAAATTTGTGTGTGTGTGTGTTGAAATTGTTAAACTACTTTTTGTATTTCTTTGTATGTTGAAATTTAACCTCAAGTTTACTGGCCTGTTTTTTTAAATTTTGTAATTATATATAACAATTTCCTACAAAACGCATTTGTGTTCTTCCTTATAGAGAACAAATCTTTTCTTTTTCTTGATTCACATGATGTTAATTCTGGAGTGAAGTGAGGGACTGATTGTGAGCTTTGACCCTGAGGAAAAGAGGCCAAAACATAGGTCTGAGGAAAGATCTGAATGTGGCAGAACAGCCCAAGGGTTGAGAGGTTGTTGAATTGATTCTCTTTAAGAATCAAATATGGACTCCCTTGCTCTGGGGGGCCATGAGGAGTAACAGCATGAAGGATAAGGCAGCCCCCACCTCTCATCTGCACTGAGTAAGGTGGTTGGTGGTCATCGGTTCTGTGCCCTGTGCCACCACAGGCGTGTGGCTGCGGAGCAGAACGGAAACTTTGCTGTGTTCCTACTTCCTTGCCTCATAAAAGCTCACTGTTGTTAGCAAATTGGACTGTTTGACACCAGCACAGGTGGGTGAGATGGGGTGTAGGTGGTCATGTTTAAATAATCAATATCATTCTATGTTATTTTTTAAAGGTTTTAAAACATATATCACAAAAATCGCTTTGTGAACTAGTTGTTTAGTTTGCCAATAATACTTAAGGCTAAATTACAAGAGAGTGTCCATCTGACACCTAGGACAGTATTTGAATTCATGACTTTTTTTTTTTAATCTAGAAATTTAAGATAGATTTTAAGAGGTTTGGAAGAGTTGATATCTAAACATGTGAAAGAGTTAAGACCCCTGGAATGGCATCAAGAAAAGACAAAGGATCTTATATTTTTCTGTATGTGATTATTCTCCAGAGTTTGGAGAAGTACAATGTTTAAATCACTTTTTTTTTTTTTGGTCCAACTGAAAGAAGGATCCTATGCAAAAATAACATAATGGATGTGGAATTTTGAGACACTTGCAGTGAGACAGGTATTTTTAGTTGACCCTAAGAGCCAGACGCTTTCTGTATTTTTTTCATTTCCTCTTTTACATACATATTTTTAATAACTTTTATTGAGATATAATTTATACATACCCTATAGTTCATCTATTTAGAGTGTACAATTCATGATTCTTAATATATTCAGAGTTGTACAACCATTGCCATAATCGGTTTTAGAACATTTCCATCACTCTGAAAAAAAGCGCTGTGCTCGTTGGCAGTCATGCAGTTTTGCTCCAGTCTTCTTTCCCTTCCATAGCACCTAGTAGGCTACTTTCTGCCTCTCCATACATGCATATTGTGAACATTTCATATCACTGTGTGCATGCATGCTCTGTAGCTTCAGTCAATAGCTTCAGACAATTTGTAGCCTTTGCTTTCTGGCATTTTTCATTCAGCATAGTATTTTTTTAACTTATTTATTTTTTAATTGAAGGATAATTGCTTTACAGAATTTTTCTGTTTTCTGTCAGTCCTCAGCAGGAATCAGCCATAGGTTTACATAGATCCCCTCCCTTCTGAACCTCCCTCCCCATCCCACCCCCTCTGGATTGACAGAGAGCCCCTGTTCGGGGTTCCTGAGCCATACTGCACATTCCCGTTAGCTATCTATTTTACACCTGGTAATGTACGTTTCCATGCGACTCTTTCCATACATCTCACCCTCTCCTCCCCTCCCACCATGTCCATATGTCTCTTCTCTATGTCTGTTTCTCCATCGCTGCCCATTCTTCAGTACCATTTTTCTAGATTCCATATATATGCATCAGAATACGATATTTATCTTTCTCTTCCTGACTTACCTCACTCTGTATAATAGGTTCTAGGTTCATCCACCTCATCAGAACTGGTTCAGATGTGTTCCTATTAATGGCTGAGTAATGTTCCATTGTGTACATGTACCACCACTTCTTTATCCATTCATCTGTCAGTGGACGTCTAGGTTGCTTCCATGTTTTAGCTATTGTAAATAGTGCTGCAGTGAACAGTGGGATACCTGTGTCTTTTTCAATTTTGGTTTCCTCAGGGTATATGCCTAGGAGTGGGATTGCTGGGTCACATGGTGGTTTTATTCCTAGTTTGTTAAGGAATCTCCACACCATCTTCCATATGGCTGTATCAGTTTACATTCCCACCAACAGCGCAAGAGCGTTCCCTTTTCTCCACTCTTTGTCCAGCATTTATTGTGTGTAGACTTTTTGATGAGGGCCATTCTGACTGGTGTGAGGTGATATCATTGTAGTTTTGATTTGCATTTCTCTAATAACGAGTGATGTTGAGCATCTTTTCATGTGTTTGCTAGCCATCTGTATGTCTTCTTTGAAGAAATGTCTATTGAAGTCTTTTTCCCATGTTTTGATTGGGTTATTTTGTTTTTCTGGCATTGAGTTGTATGAGCTGCTTGTATATTTTGGAAATTAATCCTTTGTCAGTTGTTTCATTTGCTATTATTTTCTCCCATTCTGAGAGTTGTCTTTTCACCTTGCTTATAGTTTCCTCTGCTGTGCAAAAGCTTCTAAGTTTAATTAGGTCCGACTTGTTTACTTTTGTTTTTATTTCCATTACTCTAGGAGTGGGTCTTAGAGGATCTTGCTTTGATTTATGTCATCAATCATTCTGCCTCTGTTTTCCTCTAAGAGTTTTATAGTTTCTGGTCTTAGATTTAGGTCGTTAATCCATTTTGAGTTAACCTTTGTGTGTGGTATTAGGAAGTGTTCTGACTTCATTCTTTTACATGTAGCTGTCCAGTTTTCCCAGCACCATTTATTGAAGAGGATGGCTTTGCCCCATTGTATATTCTTGCCTCCTTTGTTGAAAATAAGGTACCCATAGGTGCATGGGTTTATTTCTGGGTTTTCTATCTTGTGCTATTGGTCTAGATTTCTGTTTATGTGCCAGTACCATACGGTAGCTTTGTAATATAATCTGAAGTCAGGAAGGTTGATGCCTCCAGCTCCATTCTTCTTTCTCAGGACTACTTTGGCTAGTCGGGGTCTTTTGTGTTTCCATATGAATCGTGAAATTTTTTGTTCTAGTTCTGTGAAAAATGCCATTGGTAATTTGATAGGGATCACATTGAATCTCTAGATTGCATTTGGTAGTATAGTCATTTTTACATTATTGATTTTTCATAACCAGGGACATGGAATATCTCTCCATCTGTTTATATATATTGTCTATGATTTCTTTCATCAGTGTCTTATAATTTTCTGTGTACAGTTCTTTTGTCTCCTTATGTAAGTAAGCTTATTCCTAGATATTTAATTCTTTTTGTTGCAGTGGTGAATGGGATTGATTCCTTAATTGCTCTTTCTGATTTTTCATTGTTAGTATATAGAAATGCAAGTGATTTCTGTGTATTGATTTTGTTTCCTGCAACTTTGCTAAATTCACTAATTAGCTCTAGTAATTTTCTGATACTGTCTTTAGGGTTTTCTATGTACAGTATCACATCACCTGCAAACAGTGAGAGCTTTACTTCTTTTCCAATCTGGATTCCTTTCATTTCTTTTTCTTCTCTGATTGCTGTAGCTAGGACTTCCAGAACTATGTTGAGTAATAGTGGTGAAAGTGGACACCCTTGTCTTGTTCCTGATCTTGGGGGAATGCTTTCAGTTTTTCACCATTGAGAATAATGTTTGCTGTAGGCTTATCATATATGGCCTTTACTATGTTGAGGTAGGGTCCTTCTATGCCCGTTTTTTGAAGAGTTTTAATCATAAATGGGTGCTGAATTTTGTCAAAGGCTTTTTCTGCATCTGTTGAGATTATCATATCTTTTTATCTTTCAGTCGTTAATATGGTGTATCACATTGATTGATTTGTGTATATTGAAGAATCCTTGCATCCCTGGAATAAACCCAACTTGATTATGGTATATGAGCTTTTTGATGTGTTGCTGAATTGTGTTTGCTAAAATTTTGTTGAGGATTTTTGCATCTATGTTCATCAATGATATTGGCCTGTAGTTTCCCTTTTTTGTGTTGTCTTTGTCTGGTTTTTGTATCAGGCTGATGGTAGCCTCTTAGAATGAGTTTGGAGGTGTTCCTTCCTCTGAAATTTTTTGAAAGAGTTTTAGAAGGATAAGCCTTAGCTCTTCTCTCAGTGTTTGATAGAATTCTGTGAAGCCATCTGGTCCTGAGCTTTTATTGGGAGATTTTTGATCGTAGCTTCGATTTCAGTGTTTGTAATTGTGTTGTTCATAATTTCTATTTCTTCCTGGTTCAATCTTGGAAGATTGAACTTTTCTAAGAATCTGTCTGTTTCTTCCAGGTTATCCATTTTATTGCCATATAGTTGTTCATAATAGACTCTTACAATCCTTTGTATTTCTGCATTGTCTGTTGTAAGCTCCCCTTTTTCATTTCTAATTTTGTTGATTTGATTCTTCTTTTTTTCTTGATGAGTCTGGCTAAAGGTTTGTCGATTTTGTTTATCTTCTCTAAGAACCAGCTTTTAGTTTTATTAATCTTTACTATTGTTTCTTTCATTTCTTTTACACTTATTTCTGCCCTGATCTTCATGATTTCTTTCCTTTTGCTAATTTTGGGGGTTTTTTGTTCTTGTTTTCCCAGTTGTTTTAGGTGTAAAGTTAGGTTGTCTATTCGATGTTTTTCTTAATTGTGCTTTCTATAGATTTTGTATATTAATCCCTTGTTGCATCATTGGCAGATATTTTCTCCCATTTCTCAAGGTGCGTTTTCATTTTGTTGATGGTTTCCAAAGCTCTGCACTGCTTTCGTTTTTGCTTTGGGAGAGTGATCCAGGAAAATATTACTGATTTATGACAGAGTACTTCACCTGTGTTCTTGTATGATTTTATGGTTTTGTGTCTTATGTTTAGATGCTATAACTGCTTTGAGTTTATTTTTGTATATCATGTGAGGTGATGTTCTAGTCTCACTGTTTCACACGTCGATGTCCTGCTTTCCCAGCACCACTTGTTGAGAGTACTGTCTTTTGTCCAGCGTGTATTCCTGGCCCCTTTCTCACAGACTGGTTGTAGGCATGCGGGTTCATTTCTGGATCCTCTGCTCTGTTAATCCAGGTGTTTGTGTTCTGTGCCAGTACCGTGCTGTTCTGATCACTGTAGCTTTGTAGGGTAGTCTGGCGTCTGGGAGGGTTACACCTCCAGTGCTGTTCTTTTTTCTCAGGATTGTTTTGGCAATATGGGCTCTTTTGTGGTTCCATATAAATTTTTGGACTGTGTATTCTGGTTCTGTGGGAAATGTCCCCGGGCATTTTGTTAGGAATTGCATGAAGTCTGTAAATTGCTTTCAGTAATATGGGCATTTAAATAATAATGAGTCTTCCAATCTAAAAGCATGGGATATCTTTCCATTTCTTCAGAATCATCTTCATTTTCCTTCATCAATATTTTATAGTTTTCAGCTTATAGGCCTTTCACCTTCTTGATTAAGTTTAT
The DNA here is from genome assembly GCA_007570785.1 of Antilocapra americana. Taxonomy (NCBI): domain Eukaryota; kingdom Metazoa; phylum Chordata; class Mammalia; order Artiodactyla; family Antilocapridae; genus Antilocapra; species Antilocapra americana. The sequence continues at coordinate 5,233,617 of ML661353.1, forward strand.
GCCTAGATATTTTACTTCATGTGATTTTAAATAGGATTGTTTTTTCACTTTCTTTTTCTGATATTTCATTGTTAGTGTATAGAAACATTTTACATTTTGTTATATTAATCTTGCATCCTACAACCTTGCTGAATTCATATATTAGTTCTAATAGTTTTGGGGTAGACACTCTAGGGTTCTCTGTATACAGTATCATGTTATCTGAGAATTGTGACAGTTTCATCTCTTCATCTCATCTAATTGGATACCTTTTATTTTTCTCATGTGATTACTGTCTCTGGGACTTCCAGTACTGTCTTGGACATCCGTATCTTGTTCCTGGATTTAGCAGGAACCTCTCAGCTTTTCACCATCGAGTATTATGCTGGCTGTAGGTTTTGGAGTAAATGGCCTTTGTTATGTTTAGGTATATTCCCTCTCAAACCACTTTGATGAGAGGTTTTTTTCCCCCCTCAGCCAATAAAAGATCCTTTACTGAATCCTGAGTGTGAAAGTTGACTGCTTAGTGCATTCTTCCCTCTCCCTGTGAGATTCAGTTATTAATACCTTGATTTGCATGAACATTGGTATGTCTGCTTATTCTTGCTGTTGTATCTGTTCTGTTGTTCTGATGAGAGTTTTTATCGTGAATGTTGAATTCTGTCAAATGCTTTTTTCTGCATCTATTGAGGTGATCAGGTGGTTTTTGTCTTTCCTTTTGTTAATGTGTCACATCACATTAATTTGTGTATGTTGAACCATCTTTCTGATTTGGGAACAAATCCAATTTGATCATGGTATATGATCCTTTTTATGTATTATTGGATTCTGTTTGCTGTTATAATATTGTGTTGAGGATTTTTGCATCTGTATTCATCAAAGGTTATCTTCTGGTTTTCTGTTTCTGGAATGTCTTTGTCTGGTTTTGGTATCAGGGTAATAGTGGCCTTACAGAATGAATTTGGGAGTCCTTTGTCTTTGATTTTTTTGAATTCTTTTTTGAGACAGATAGGTATAAATTCCTCTTTATATGTTTGGTAGAATTCCCCAATGAAGCCATCTGGTCCTGGACTTTTGTTTGCAGGGAGTTTTTATTATTTCAGATTTTATCTTTTCTAGTGATTGATGTGTTCAAATTGTGTTTCTTCTTGACAGTCTTGGCAGGCTGTTTCTAGAAATTTGTTTCTTCTAGGTCGTCCAGTTTGTTGGCATTTAACATCACTTGTCATTTATCCCATCTTCTTCAACTTATGTTTTGATTAATTTTATCCCTTAACTATCTCTAACCACTTAATGTTTACAATGCATGTTGGAACTGAATGCCTTATTAGACTGCTTAAGGGTATAGGTAAGCATGTAACATAGTACTGTAGTTTGGGAGCATACAATGGATTTAAATATTTAAATGTCACAAAATACTCAGAGAGCTAGGACTTGATTGGAGAATGAGACAGCATTTGTGTCTATTTGCCACACAAAAATGTTGGCAGTATTTATGGAGTGTGTACTGTGTGTAAGGTATGTCGTTTAAACATCAGAAGTAAGGCAGATGCTGTGATCACCTTAATTTTACAGAGGAGGTCCTTGATGCCACTGGAGGTTACTTAGAGGTGTAAGTTCTCACTCGCAGCAGTGAGATGCACATCCAGACAGTGGGGCTCCGAGGCCAGCATGCTAAGGTCCATGGGCTTCCATCAGAAAACGGGGCCCTCCCTGGGGCCACAGTGGGGTGAGGGGTCCTGCACTGACCACCGGAAGGAGATGGAGCTGAGTGAGAGCAAGTGACTCCCCTGGACTGGCTCCTGTCTTCCCCCTTGGGATATCACCGAGTCTCTGGCTACTGTCTTATTTTAAAGCGCAGTTTGTCCTTGTATAAGGTAAGTCGCTTTGTGATTTGAGAGCCCACTTCCCTTACCCCTTTATTCTGTCTCTATCCGGACACCAGCCTCGCTTCCATCTGCCTGGGGATTTGGAGTTCTTGAGCCAGGTGTTCACAGGAGTGCTCTGGGGCTTCAGGAGTAGCTTTCTCTGTTTCTTGCACCCAGGAACAGAAGAATTTCTGAAGAGAAAGTCATCTTTGGCTTCCCTCCATTCAGATCTGTCACAGCATAAGAGTCCATCTGGAGTTAGTGATTCTAGGAGGTTAGTTACTCACAGGAAGCCACACCCATTGTTACCGGGTACTCGTTGTGTGCTGATGACCTTGTCGTTTTGTCCTTAAACAACCACCTGATGTGGTGTAACTTAATCCCTCTTCACAAAATAATGTTAATTTTAGGGTCCAGCCTTTCATAGTGAAGGTGAGAAAAGTAAGACTCAGAGAGCTCCCAAAGGTGATTCCGTCCTGTTTCTGCATGTCCAGCATAACAGCCAGGAGCCACATGTGGCTGTTTAAATAGCAAGAGAAACTGACTTCCTCGGATGTGCTGGCCACATGCGCCCACTTAAGACCACCTGTGGCTACTGGCTGCCACACTGGAGGGTGCTGCTCTAGAGGCTGTTGCCTCAGTACACTGAGCAGTGGACGTGTCTGCTGGCCCTCCCCGACTCCGTGGCGTTGGTCTTCAGAATCCCTACTGACCTCCAAGTTCTCTCTGCAGGTGGCCAAACCTACCAAGTTACCTCCAGGATGGCACTCACGACTAGCAGCCGGAGTTTGAAGGTGCTGGACTTGCACGTATCTGGACTATCTAGGGATCCTGAATGGAGCTACCTGCATGCCATGTGAGTACCCGGCACATGAGGGGGGATTCAGAAGGACCAGGGCTGTTTTTCTTCAGGCTTGTTTTACCACAGCAGAAGCAGGGAAGGCCTCCCTGCCTCCTGGGGTCAGGGAAAGTCCTGGGTGGACATTAGGTTTGAGTTTTGAATCCTGGCTTTGTGACCTGGGCCCCATAACATAAGCTGAGTTAGCCGCAGAATCCTCATACTTGAAGTGGGGACAGTGATACGTATCACATCGGGTGCTTGTAAGGACAAAATGACAAGGTCATCGGCACACAACAAGCACCCCGTAACAATGGGTGTGGCTTCCTGTTAGCAACTAACCTCCTAGAATCACTGCGTAACTCCAGATCGACCGCAAGGAATACTGCTTAAATGATGGTCCCAGCGCCATTGGCAGCCTCCATCCTGGCCATTTCGGAGGAGCTGCACATCAGAGGGAACCACTTTGCCAGCATTCTGCTTCCTGCGGCCCGTGACAAGACGAATAAGCCAGTAAGGCTGTGATGTTCTTCCTGTGACTTCCTTAGACTTTTCATGAGGTTTTTTTGGTAGGTGGAGGTATGAAGTTAGTGTCATCTGTTATTCTCCTGAAGGCTTTCAGTAATAGTTTACTAATTCATAACTAACCTCTTCAGATCCACATGAGCTCAGCGCTCTGCGTAATTTACTTTTTCTACAATTAAGGGGAAGACATGAAACAGGTCACTAAGGTGGTGACTGCCAGCCTGGGCTCTGTGACTTCCCTAGGTACTTCCAGGGGAATCTCAAAAGGGATTATAAAATTCTCAAATCAAAATTTAATTTGTACTCTATTTTTTAATGGCACTTTAAGGACAGAAGTCACAAAGTCTACAAACCCATGAAGGTGTCTGTTCTGAAAGGTTGGAAAATTACTGCATTGTCGAATCAGCTCTCACAGTACATGTCTCATAATAAAGGCCTATAGAATTTGATCTCATTCATTACAGAGCGAGGGACTTTTATTTGTTTGGTCACATCATTATCATTTAGGAAATATTTAAAAATGGTATTTATTTATTTGAACATGTCAACTGTGCATTTCCAAAACAGCAGGCTTTTCAGAGGAATAAATCAGAACTGTAAACACAAGATACAGTAGAAGTTTTTTGACTTCCTACAGTCAGTTTCACAAATCCACATACAGTATATTCATAGGTGAGGTTCAGCCTGTCACCCATCTCTCTATTTCTATAATTACATAAGCATAATAAATACATCTGATTTTTAAAGGTCACTTAAAATGAGTCATGATAATTTACAGTACAGTACATTTCAGTCAAGTGCAAAAATCACTATTTGCTTAGTTCTATTCCTCCCATTATTTCCTTTTGAAGCTGTGCTCTGTGGTGAAGCTAGATATCCGAGTGTAGCGTTTCTTCTCCCAGATGTTGTTGTGGGCAGAAGTATGGGGTCATGGAGAAGCCCGCCCTTCACAGTTGGTCCTGCCTAATCAGGGCCAGAGAGGAAGGTGAGCTTTTCATTTTTAGCTCTGTTCTTTTCTTTCCTCTCCTCTGTGCTCATCCACTGTATCGTACACACTGTAGAACTGACCTTCCTTCAGCTAAAGCAGTGTTCCCTTGTCCACACCCCTCCCTCAGCCTTCCTGTAGCCTCAGCTTCCCACCTTCAGCAGCGAGCTTTGTGCATGAGCTACCTGACCGCTGTCCTGACGAGCTGTCATAGTTACAGTAGTGTGCTCACACCTGAATCGTCCAGTGTCTGACTGTGTCTTCATGGGAAAGAATATACTGATATTTGTTTCTTGAGTATTGGAAGGTGTACTTAACGTCCTATTTCTGCCTTTTCCGTTCCTGGCTTCCTGTTCACCACCTTTTCCCCTCACCAAAAACAAAACAAAAACTGAGCCATTATGTAATTTTAAAAACTTGTACCCCTCCCCCAGGCACTTAAATCTGATACTGTTATTTGTAAGTAGTACTGCTTAATTAAAAGAAACCCTTAGGAATTCATTGATTTTGTGTTTGTTTTATTCCATCAGCTAATTAGAGCCCAAATCACTAGAAAGCTGTAAATAGTGATAGAGGCTATTTACAGTATCAATATATTTAGTAAACCTTTGTCTATCAAGCCACAGCATACTGAGTTGGTTGGTTTATTTCAAATATTCCTTCCTATGGTCTTAAGGCCCATTTAAAACAGAAGGCATTTTAAAGCTCAGCTTAGCCTGCAGTGGTCAATGACAGCTTTTGCTGCTCCAAGAATTGACTATTTTCATTATATACCATACACATATAAAAATATATTTCCTAGAGATATCCCAAGTTTCTGATGAAACTTTTTCCTTTTTTTTTTTAAACAAAAGCATAGATGCTGCCAACTTTTATCTGGTTACTTTTAAAATAAGTCTTATAATTTTTAAATGGTTCTTTTTAAAAGAAACAAAATTATAGATGTGTTCTGTTTCTCCCCAGTTTGCATTAAGAACCAAATAGTTAGAATAAATAATCAGAAGAGGGAACTTATATCAGCATTCACCTTGAAACACTTTCTTTCCCTCCACCCATTTAGTGTAACTGCTGGCTTCAACTCTTACTGCCCTGGCAGAGAAGTCCTGTGGTCCTCAACCTACAGACCCAAGAACTGAAAGCCCTCACTGCACTCCGTCTTCCTTCCGTGATGCCACTGGGGCTGTGGGAGTTGACCTGTCTCTGCCAGTATGTACTGTAGCTCCTATGAGTGTGAGTGTTTCCATGTTGATGAGTTCAGGTGTTTAGAAGCGAATGTGCTGCTATGCTCCTCAGGGGCGGCGCGTCCTAGTTCGGGGCGCCTCTCCCTCTGCCCTGGCAGAGGAGCCCAGTTCCATGCAGGGTGTGAGGTGAGCGGGAGCCCTCAGCGTGCCCCAGCGGCAGGCGGAGCCTGCTGGTCCTCACTGTCCTCTGTGCGCGGGTCCACACTGGGGTGGGCAGGGTTGCTCTGCATCTGAGATGCGGCTGCTTGAGGGGATGGCTGGCTTCTAGGTGGGTCAGGGGGAGCCTCACTTGGTCCAGGCTGGGCTCCACCAGCTGGAGGATTTTTCTGATTCTCACTGGTCCCCTGGAAGGTAAAGATAGGACATGCCGCACGGTCAGTGCTAGCAAACTTTTTATATGCTTTCAAGTAAGACAGAGGAGACATGGGGAGATCATCCTGAAGCGACCACTTCAGGAAACAAGTAATAGAGGCGTAGGGTAGAACGGCTTACCTTTCGTCTCCTTTCCTATGTGCAACTGCCAAAGCCGCATGAAAAACATAAACACTATAAGCAGATGTATCTTGTGGATAAAGGATACATTACTACCGAAATGCCTGTGACTCCTAGGAAAACAGTCTACATCAGCAAATGTCTGCTGGGCCCCCGCTGGCCACTGTGGCAAGTCGCTGGGTGAGCAGCACGGAATGGAAACTCAGGCCGTTTGCTGAGGCCAGAGCATTCAAGGCTGGAAGGCACCTTGTCTAACGGGGAGTGAGGAAGGCATTCTCGGCCTTGGAGGTGGGACCACGAAAAGAAGGTCCTGAAATGAAGAATCCTGATGTGTACTTAACTAAACAAATAAGACAGAACATCCATGTGAAAAAAAGTAAACAAGCACCTATGTAAACCAACTGGTTTGAGGGAGTACCTATCACTCCAGAACATCACCTACGCCATGTCTGTAAAACACCACATTCCTCATTTCTGAAAATATGTTTCTGTTTTTCTTTAATGGATTGCCCTCTGAACTAAGACCCATCATTTCAAATAGCTGAGCACCAAAAAAAAAAGTTTTATTTCTGTAATTGATTCTAAAATGTGAAAGAAAAAATTGTATGATGACTTCTTTATAAGAATAAGTTATACCAGCTAGTTTTAATTAATCTTAACATACCAGAAAAAACTGTTTAATGAAGCTTAAGCCTCATATAGGCTTCTGTGAAAATGAGGATAAAGTATCCGAAGTATGAAAACACTGCCATTTGGGCAGACGACCTCATCTTTCCCCCTGCTTCACCTCCTTTATATACTCTTCCCACCCTCTTATCCTCCCTCCTGACCTGTGAGCAAAGAATTTGCATAAGTTTATTATCTTGATAGACCAAGATAGATCTAGACTAGATGTTACCAGCAAAGAATCAGATGTTAGTTTACAAAATTGTGATAAATTTAATTAATGTATCTCAAATTAAAGAAATTATCAAATTACTCTTTAAGTCTTTCCCCTTAATTTTTTTTCCTGTGTCTTCTGAAGCTGCTCTAGATGTAAAATTGACATGATTCATCCTGTGAAAGAGAATGATTTGACTAAAAAACCACAGGGACGTTAGACTTGTTACTTTGGCTAAACTGTTCATAGAAGTCACACTTAATCATTTTCCAAAAGTATTACTATAGCTTCAGTGACAATTACCTACAATGTTCTATCCATGCGATTTGACTACTCAGGAGAGACCACAACTCTAAGGATAAGAAAAACCACAACTTTCTATCTTTCAGGTGAGCTCACCAGCAAATCCACACTCCACTCAGTTGGGTATCCTATAAGACCCCTGCCGTGGCTCAGAGTACCAGCTAATTCATCAGATACTTACTGAGGTTACTATATAGGTTACTATATACTGAGGTTACTGAGTTACTATATAGAAACTCCCCACTAGAATTTTTAAATTAGAGATTAGTATATATAATCCACCAAGGCAAGAACCATATATCCACACAGTAACTAGTGTCCATCAACACAGACATTTTAAAGAAATACAGAAAATCAGAATGAATTTCTTTGAAGTACTGTCTTCTCTGTGAGGCCTTTATGAACTGTGTAAGGCAGAATTTTCCCTCTATGAGACCTTGTATACACCTCTATTACACACTTGTCACAAAGGTACTGAAATTACCTGTCTGCATGTTTATTTCCCCCATCAGACCTCCCAGAAGTTTCGCTGAATGAATCACTGAAACAACCAGGCCTGCTTAAGGTGGGGCGGCAGAGGACCTTTACCTGTAGAGGCTGTATCTCAGAAACACGGTTGTCTCTTGTGAGCTGCATCATCTCTTTAATTTGGTAGAGTGCGTAGACAAAGGTCACCCAGGGAGAGGAACTGACCCCCCAGGCTGGCTTGTTCACATCCTCCTGTTCTTCCTGGTGCTTGGTTTTCTTGGGTGGAAGCCTGGGCTCAATGCGTGGCATAACATCTTCTGTCTGTTGTTGGACCAAGTCGATGGTTGCTATGGGAACAGGGCTAGAGGGAACAGGAATCTTTTCTGCCAACATCGTCTTATCTGGAGAGAAAATCACGATTCAATCATTTGTCAGTTTTCTACATATTTAAACCAGATGCATGTAAGTATATGTAAATAGTAAATAAATAGACAGACAACCTTGATAAGCCCGTTCTAGTGTGCTTGGGAAGTCCGCAAGTTGCTGTGTATCAAGGGTGGCTTCTCTAGCTGGCAGAGATTACTGAGCAAATGAAAGTGATGTCTGCCTTCCAGGTCTCCTTACAGACCCTAACAGACACTAACATATTTATGAAATGCATTGTTAATGTATCAGTATATCGTATTTGTGGGACATAGGTTATAATTTGGCCCACTTACAGTACTGAAATTTTAAAGATAAGCATCAAGACGGGAAACTCACATGACAGATGCTTTTATTAGACTTTTACTGAAGGCATGGACCAAGCTATATAAGAGATACGATCTGGTTAGGATTATGGAAGAACAAGAATGAGAGAAGTCAGTATTGGTCTTTCTTTCTGAGTAACTTGTTGGAATTAAAATCTGTCTCTGGGGTTTCTGTACAAGTTAGTTTTCCTCTTAATAGAAGCACTTTGAGGACTTGAGGCAAATGCTCCTCAAAGGACAAGACACCATATAAGATGAGCCTGTTCCAGGACTCAAGAGCTGAGAAAGAACATTTGTTTTAATGGTTGGCCATCTTCATTAAAAAAAAATTAAAACGTTGACTGCCCAAATAAGTTGAAAACTTGTTTTTGTCCACATATTATATTGGATATAACCTTCTTGCTGTATAATAATTTTAATGAAGTCCATACCTAATCTGCCTGGGGGATTAGGAGACCTGGGTTCAATCTCTGGGTTGGGAAGATTCCCTGGAGAAGGGAATGGCAACCCACTCCAGGACTCTTGCCTGGAGAATCCCATGGACAGAGGAGCCTGGTGGGCTACAGTCCATGGGGTCGCAAAGAGTTGGACACAACTGAGCAGCTACACTTTCACTCTCATGCCTAATTAAGGGAAAACTTCAAATTAACGTTTAGCCTTTTTTTTTTTTTTAGATGAAGGTAAGGCACAGAAGTTAATACCACTTCTTATCCCTAATAGTAAAATTACTGTATAGTCCTTTATGTATTTAAATTTTAAATCTCTTTAGAATACCAGAGAAATTTAAAACCAATACTTTCCCCAGTACCTTGTACCATAAGACAAAAGGAAGAAAACCCCAAGCTAGTTAAACAACCAGGATTCTTGTCAGCACAGCAAGTGGCATCTCTCCAGCCATGGCGCACACGAGCTCAGAGCCAGGCAGGTCTGTGGCACACTGCTGTTCCCGCCGCTGGGCGCCTCGGGGGGGCAAGTGCAGAGCTCCCCTTGGCTTCAGCCTCTGGAACTGTTAAGGATCAATGAACACGTCTACCTTCTCCCTCCTCCGGTACTGCCAGCCGCTGGGTCAGGGCAAAGAGCAGGAGGATCAGCAGGCAGGCCATGCCGATTCCTCGGAAGGTCACAGCAGCCCCTGTGGAGATAGCCAACACTCTAGAGAGAGATCCCTGGACAGGCGGGGGGCCCTCACCCAGACCTGTCCGTGCTCTAAAGATGGCAGAGGCCGCGGAGCAGGGAAGGGCGAGTGGCCATTAGCTTCATACCGAAGGAAACACGCAGGCCTGCGTAGCTGTCGAGAGACCCACGGGCTGGTATTGGCTATCTGTCACTGGTCAGATTTTCAAACTGGACTTATAAAGGACTGTCTCTGAGTGCCTTTTTAAAATGCAGTGGGCTCTCCTTTATAAAGGCCATCTACCTATTAAACAGTCCTATTAATCTGCAGTTGAAACAGCCAAGGTCAGTAGGTGCTATAGATTCAGACATCTCTGAGCCCGCCTTCTATAGAGGACGGAGCAGTCCAGATCCTGGAGCAGAATGACCCCACCTCCACCTCAGCCCCTGTATTTCCAGTAAGGGGGACCCGATGGAGCAAACAGACTGTTACCACAAATGCAGGGACATTACCAAAGCCAGATGGAAAAACAGTGCTGAATTATCTTTTCTCCAGCATTATCATCAACAGATTGAGGGCACTTCAAACCCAAAGCATGTGGCTTCTTCCTTTGTTCAGCTCCTCGGAGCTATCCATAGCACTGCGGTTAACTGTCTGCTCTAACCATCTTAACCACCGAAGCACACTGCCTTGCAATTCGGACTACTGTGAGAGCTAGAAAAAGAAGATGAAAGCGAGAGTCTAGCTTCTGGCGATCTCAGTAATAATCTGAGTGTTTACGGAGGTGTTGCTGAAAAATGGTAAGGTTTCATCGAAGAAGAAAGGGAAAGCAAGCAAGCCACTCTTACCAAAAAAGTTGACTAACACGCCTCCGATCATGGCACCACAGCCTCTTCCCAAACCCAGATGAAGGCCTTGCAGGATGCCCTGAGCAGACGTCCTCAGCTCGGGGGGAACCGCGGCACTGAGATAAGAAATGCAGGCCGCCCAGATGGCCGCGTGTGTCACTCCTGGGGAGAAAGGGGCGGGCGGGATGGCTGGTCAGCACTCCTCACGCTACTCTTTTTTGCATTCCCTAATAGCTGCTGATACTGAATGTTTTTCCTTTATTAGCCATCTATAAATCTTGGAGAAGATTTATTTGTGAGTTACTAACGAGGTACATACATGTGTATGCATACATACATATATACACATCTAATAAAGATGTATACTTTTTTGTGATAAAATACGCATAACAAAATTTGTTATTTAACCATTTTTAAGTGTATGGTTCGGGGGCTTTAGGTACAATTCCAGTTTGGTGCACCCATCACTGCCATCCGTCTCCAGAATTTATTTTCAGCCCAAACTGAAATTCTGCACCCGTGAAATAATACCATCTCCAGGTCTTGAGAACCACCATTTACTTTCTATCTCTGTGAGTGTGACTGCTTGGGTACCTCATACAGGTGGGCTCATACAGGGTTTGTTCCTTGGTGTCTAGCTTCTTTCGCTTAGCATAAAGTCTTCAGAGTTCATCCATGTTACATGTGCCAGAACTGCCTTCCTTTTTATGGCTCATGGATATGTAGCCTTGTACCACTCTGTTTATCCATTCGTCTCTTGATGGACATTTGGGTTGTTTCCACCTTTTGGCTGTTGTGAATGCTGCTGCTGTGAACACTGATGTCCAAGTGTCTGAGTTCCTGTGTCAGTTCTTTAGGGTATATACCTAAAACTGGAATTACTAGGTTACATGGTAATAATATATTTAACACTTGGAGGGTCTATTTTCCACAGTAGCTGCACCATTTTACATTCCAACTAGAAATGCTCAAGAATTCCAGTTTTTCCATATCTTACCAGATGTTATTTTCTGTGTTTTTATAATAGCAATACTAATGGATATTAGGGCTTCCCAGGTGGCACTAGTGGTAAAGAACCCGCCTACTGATGCAGGAGACATGAAGAGATGTGGGTTCGATTTCTAGGTTGGGAAGGACCCCTGGAGGTAGAACCCCACTCCAGTATCCTTGCCTGGGGAAACCCCATGGACAGAGAAGCCTAGCAAGCTATAGTCCACATGGCTGCATACTGTCAGACACAACTGAAGCGACTTAGCACAATGGGTATGAAGTGGTATCTCATTGTTTTTTTTTTTTTTTTTGCATTCCCTAATAGCTGCTGATACTGAATGTTTTTCCTTTATTAGCCATCTGTAAATCTTCTTGGAGAAAATCTATGCAAGTCTTTGCTCATTTTCAAACTGGGTTGTTTGGGTTTCTTTGCTGTTGTAGTCATTTTTTAAATATATTTTGGATATTAAAACTTTTTGTTGGGTACCTATTTTGACATTAAGAACAGACACATAGACCAATGGAACAGAACAGGCCCCAGAAATAAACCCATGCACACAGAGTCAATAAAGGAGGTAAGAATATACACTGGAGAAAAGGCAGTGTCTTTAACATGTGGTGTGGAGACACAGACAGCTACATGTAAATGAATGAAATTAGACCACTCCCACATACCATATACAAAATAAACTCAAAATGGTTGTAAGACATGGCACAATAAAATTCCTAGAGGAGAACATAGGCAAAACATTCTCTGACATAAATTGTAGCAATATTTTCTTAGATCACTCTCCCAAAGCAATAAAGAAATAAAAGCAATAATAAACAAATGGGACTTGATCAAACTTAAAAAGATTTTGCATAGAAATGAAACCATCAACAAAATAAAAAGACAACCTAAGGAATGGGAGAAAATACTTGCAAGTGATGCGGCCAACAAGGAGTTAATATCCAAAATCTCCAAACAGCTCCTAAAACTCAGTATTGTAAAAACAACACAATCAAAGAATGGGTAGAAGTCCTAAACAGACATTTTTCCAAAGAAGACATACAGTTGGCCAGCATGCACATGAAAAGATGCTCATCATTGCTCATCATTAGAGAAATGCAAGTCAAAACCACAGTAAGGAATCACCTCACACTATTCAAAATGATCCTCATTTAAAAAGTCTGAAAATGCTGGAGAGGGTGTGGAGAAAAGAGAACCCTCCTACTCTTTGGTGGGAATGTAAATTTGTGCAACCACTATGGTAAAAGAGGTTTGGAGGGTCTTTAAAACACTAAAATAGAGCTAGTATATGACCCAGTAATCGAACTCCTGAATATTTATCTGGAAAAGACAAAAATTCTAATTTGGAAAGATACGTGTACCCTAATGTTCACAGCAGCACTATTTACAAGAGCGAGACACAGCAGCAGCGAAAGTGCCCATCAGTGCATGACTGGCTCAAAAGGTGTGGCGCACACACACAATGGGACACAACGCAGCCAAATGTGGCGCACACACACAGTGGGACACAACGCAGCCAAATGTGGCACACACACACAATGGGACACAACGCAGCCAAATGTGGCACACACACAGTGGGACACAACGCAGCCAAATGTGGCGCACACACACAGTGGGACACAACGCAGCCAAATGTGGCACACACACACAGTGGGACACAACGCAGCCAAATGTGGCGCACACACACAGAATGGGACACAACGCAGCCAAATGTGGTGCACACACACACAATGGGACACAGCGCAGCCAAATGTGGCGTACACACACACAATGGGACATAACGCAGCCAAAAAAGAGAAATCCTCCCATTTACAGCAACAGGTATGGACCTAGAAATATTATCACGAAGTAAGTCAGATAAAGACTTACTATATGATATCACTTTTATCCAGGATGTAAAAAATAATACAAATGAATCTGTATACAAACCAGAAACAGGCTCACAGACATAGAAAACAAAAATAGTTATCAAAGGGGAGACGGAGGGAAGGGGGGTACAAATTAGGAATATGGAATTACAGATAAAACTACTATACAAAAAGCAGATAAGCAATAAGGATTTGTGGTATAACAGGAAATTCAGTATCTTGTAATAACTTGTAATGAAATATAATCTAAAAAAAATCACTTTGCTGTACATCTGAAAGTCATGCAGTATTGTAAATCAAGTACAATTTTTTTTGAAGAGTATTTCCAATTTTTCCTTTATATTAGCAGTATGATTAACATTTTCAGAGAGATAGCTTTCATGTATCTTGGTTACATTGGCTATAATTCTATAAGTGGGTTTAATGACTTGAAGGATACAATCATTTTTTCTTTTTTGCCTTTTAATATATAATTCCAGTTTGTTTTCCAAAAGACTGCAGGGACTATTTACAATGCCTCATTACTAGTTTCATTATATCTTCACCATTGGTTGGCAGGGAGAGGAGGATAAAGATAACAGGTCGGAAAAATAATTGATCATTAATGTACAGCAACTACACACTGTGTGAATTTAAATCTTTATGAGAACACAGCTTTACATGTAACAGGAAGATACTGTCCCAACAGGTTTTATAAATGGCGGCAAAGGATTAAGAAACATTAACTTATGGACTTGCTTCCCAAAAAATAATCTCACTTGGAGATAATATCATCAGAAAGTTTCAACCCATGTTTTGGAAAATTAAACTGAAAAATTAATATTCATTTCAGATTTAATCTGGCAATCTGCTTCTGGCCAAACTGGAATAACAGGTACTGGATTTACTTCCTTCTTGAAACAATCAAAAACTGGACAAAATACATGAAACAATAGTCCCAAGACACTCGACATCAGCAATAAGGATAGTGATTTCTGAGAGACCCCAGCTCACTGGGTCAGAATCTGAAAGCTTCGAGGCACAGAGGGGAACCAGCAAATTGAGGAGATGGAGCAGTCTGGGGAGACTAGGGCAGCTGGAACTCCAGGGCAGAGAACCCGAGAGGAGAGCGCGTCACAGAAACTCCAGAGATTCGCAGCTGGTTTCCCTCAAGTATTCAGCAGAGTACTGATTAACAAGTGCATGTATTAGAAACTATCCAAAGCCAGGTAAATAACTGCCCAAAATAGTACAAAAAACACTCCTTTGAACCCATCCAGGGCTGGGAATAGTACCTGTTTCTACCAGCCAAACTGGAAAAACTCATGATTCCTGGGATTGCCAGAGTATTCAAAAGGGTCTTGTTTTAGGACAACCAACAAGGACCTGCTGTATAGCACAGGGAACTCTGCTTACTGTTAAATGGCAGCGTGGATGGGAGGGGAGTCTGGGGAGAATGGATACATGAATGGCTGAGTACCTTTGCTGTCCACCTGAAGCTATCACAGTGTTGTTAATCATTTCAGTTCAGTTCAGTCGCTCAGTCGTGTCCAACTCTGCGACCCCACGAATTGCAGCATGCCAGGCCTCCCTGTCCATCACCAACTCCTGGAGTCCACCCAAATCCATGTCCATCGAGTCGGTGATGCCATCCAGCCATCTTATCCTCTGTCTTCCCCTTCTCCTCCTGCTTCCAATCCCTCCCAGCATCAGGGTCTTTTCCAACAAGTCAACTCTTTGCATCAGGTGGCCAAAGTATTGGAGTTTCAGCTTCAACATCATTCCTTCCAATGAACACCCAGGACTAATCTCCTTTAGGATGGACTGGTTGGCTCTCCTTGAAGTCCAAGGGACTCTCAAGAGTCTTCTCCAGCACCACAGTTCAAAAGCATCAATTCTTTGGCGCTCAGCTTTCTTCACTGCCCAACTCTCACATCCATACATGACTACTGGAAAAACCATAGCCTTGACTAGATGCACCTTTGTTGACAAAGTAATGTCTCTGCTTTTCAATATGCTGTCTAGGTTGGTCATAACCTTCCTTCCAAGGAGTAGGCATCTTTTAATTTCATGGCGGCAGTCACCATCTGCAGTGATTATGGAGCCCAAAAATATAAAGTTTGACACTGTTTCCCCATCTATTTCCCATGAAGTCATGGGATCAGCTACTTATTTAAAAATAAGTTTTTAAAAAACACTGAGGATAAAAACAAACAAAGGGTCTTGTGTTAGTATTATGAGTTTGCCCTAGTTTAAACAATGTTCTGGTCCCATCTAAGTAATGTTTAAAAGCAAGACTCAAGAGGATCATACTATTTCTAAGTTTAATTCAGTTATATTCCAGAACAAAGCTCAAGAATATTTGTAGGAAAGGAAAAATATCCAGTACCTAAGGTAGAATTCGCAGTGTTGAGCATGTAATCAAATATATTGCTACTCAGTTGCTAGGTTGTGTAGGACTCTGTGACACCCACGGACTGCAGCACACCAAGCTCCTCTGTCCTCCACTGTCTCCCAGAGTTTGCTCAAATTCATGTCCATTGAATCAATAATGCTGTCTAACCATTTCATCCTTTGCTTCCCCCTTCTCCTTTTGCCTTCAGTCCTTCACAGCATCAGGGTGTTTTCAAATGAGTCAGCTCTTTGCATCAAGTGGCCAAAGTATTGCAGCTTCTGTTTCAGCATCAGTCCTTCCAATGAATATTCAGGGCTGATTTCCTTTAAGATTGACTGGTTTAATCTCCTTGCAGTCCAAGGGACTCTCAAGAATCTTCTCCAGCACAATTTGAAAGGATCAATTCTTTGGTGCTCAGCTTTCTTTATGGTCCAACTCACATCTGTACATGACTACTGGAAAATCCAAAGCTGTGACTATAAGGACCTTTGTCGGCCAAGTGATGGCTCTGCTTTTTAATACACTGTCTAGGTTGGTCCTAGCTTTCCTTCCAAGGAGCAACGTCTTTTACTTTCATGGCTGTAGTCACCATCTGCAGTGATTTTGGAGCCCAAGAAAATAAAATCTGTTACTGCTTCCACTTTTTCCCCTTCTATTTGCCATGAAGTGATGGGACCAGATACGATGATCTTAGTTTTTTGAATGTTCTGTTTTAGGCCAGCTTTTTCACTCTCCTCTTTCACCTTTGTCAAGAAGCTCTTTAGTTCCTCTTCACTTTCTGCCATTATAGTGGTATCATCTGCATATCTGAGGCTTTTGATACTTCTCCCAGCAATCAATTCCAGCTTATGATTCATCCAGCCCAGAATTTCACATGTTGTACAATTCACATAAGTTAAATAAGCAGGGTGACAATATATAGCCTTGTCATACTGCTTTCACATTTTGAACCAGTGAGTTGTTCCATGTCTGGTTCTATTACACTGGTGCAAAAGTAACTGCAGTTTTTCACTGTAGAACTTAACCGTTTGATATCAGAGTACATTCTTAAATATATGTGGTTATGTTATACATCATTTTAATGGGTGTTTCTTGCTTCTTTCTTTTTGCTAATGACATTATTTGCTGTTTTACTTATCTTAGGGAAATGATGTCAGACAAAAAGCAAATTTGATCAGTTTTCTTACAGAAGTTCAAAATGAGTCATAAAACAGCAGAGACACAACATCAACAATGCATTTGCCTCAGAATGTTACTATTAACATACAGTACAGGGGTGGTTCAAGAAGCTTTACAAAGGAGACAAAAGCCTTGAAGATGAGGAGTGCAGCGGCCCGCCATCGGCAGTTGACGACAACCAAGAGCCATCATCGAAGTTGTGAAAGATCTCAACGGTGACCATTTTATGGTCATTTAGCACTGAAGCAAATTGGCAAGGTGAAAAAGCTCCATAAGTGGTTGCCTCATGAGCTGACCAAAACTTTAAAAAAAATCCTTCTGAAGTGTCTTCTCGTACTCTACAAAACAGCAAACGTTTCTCAATCAGACTGTGACAAAAAGTGGATTTTCTATGACAGCTGGTGATGGCCACCTCAGTGGCTGACCGAGAAGCCCCGAAGCACCTTCCAAAGTCCCAAACTTGAACTTTAAAGGTCACGGTCACCGTCTGGTGGCCTGCCGCCAGCCTGATCTACGGCCGCTTTCTGAATCCCGGTGAGACCACTGCAGCTGAGAAGTGCGCTCAGCAAGCTGATGCGATGCACTGAGGACCGCTACGCCAGCAGCCAGCCTTGGTCAACAGAAGGGGCGCAGCTCCTCCCCGTGACAACGCCCGACAGCAAGTCGCATGATCGACGATTCCAATGCTGAACAAATTGGGCTCTGAAGTTTAGCCTCAGTAGCCTTGTTCACCTGACCTCTCGTCAACCGACTACCATTTCTTCAAGCATCTCGACTTTTTGCAGGTTAAAGCCTTCCACAACCAGCAGGAGGCAGAAAATGCTTTCCAAGAGTTCACCGAATCCTGAAGCAAGGATTTTTATGCTACAGGAATAAACAAATTTATTTCTCATTGGCAAAAATGTGTTGACTGTAATCGTTATTATTTTGATTAATAAAGATGTTTTGAGCCTAGTTAAAATGATTTCAAGTTCATGGTCCGAAACTGCAATTACATTGCACCCATCTAATAAATGTTACTTCTTGGCCCACATACAGGTTTCTCAGGAGACATGTAAGGTGGTCTGGTATTCCCACAGTTTGTTGTGAGCCACACAGTCAAAGGCTTTAGTGTAGTCAATGAAGCAGACTTTTTCTGGAATTCACTTGCTTTTTTTATTATCCAATGGATGTTGGCAATTTGATCTCTGGTTCCTCTGCCTTTTCTAAACCCAGCTTATACATCTGGAAGTTCTTGGCTCACATACTGTTGAAGCCTAGCTTGAAAGAATTTGAGCCTAACCTTGCTAGCAGGTGAAATGAGAGCAACTGTATAGTAGTTGAAACATTCTTTGGCATTGGCTTTCTTTGGGATTGGAATGAAAACTGACCATTTCCAGTCCTATGGCCACTACTGAGTTTTCCACATTTGTTGGCATATTGAGTGCAGCACTTTAATGGCATCATCTTTTTAGGATTTTAAATAGCTCAGCTGGAATTCTGTCACCTCCACTAGCATTCTTCAAAGTAATACTTCTTAAGGCCAACTTGACTTCACACTCCAGGATGTCTGGCTCTAGGTGAGTGACCACATCATCATGGTTATCTGGGACATTAAGACCTTTTTTATATAGTTCTGTGTATCTTGTCACCTCTTCCTTATCTCTTATGCTTCTACTAGGCCCTTACCATTTCTGTTCTTTATCATGCTCATTCTTGCATGAAATGTTCCCTTGATATCTCCTGAAGAGATCACTAGTCTTTCCCATTCTACTGTTTTACTCTATTTCTTTGCATTGTTTATTTAAGAAGGCCTTCTTATCTCTCCTTGCTATTCTCTGGAACTCTGTATTCAGTTGGATATATTACTCTTTCTCCTTTGCCTTTGACTTCTCTTCTTTCCTCAGCTCTTTGTAAAGCCTCCTCAGAAAACCACTTTGCTTTTTTGCATTTCTTTTTCTTTGGGGTGGTTTTGGTCACTGCTTCCTGTGTTATGAACCTCCATCCATAGTTCTTCAGGAACTCTGTCTATTAGATTTAATCCCTTGAATCTACTTGTCACTTCCACTGTAATCATAAGTTATTTGATTTAGATTATACCTGAATGGCCTTGTGGTTTTCCCTACTTTTCTCAATTTAATTCTGAAGTTTGCAATAAGGTGCTCATGATCTGAGCCACAGTCAGGTTCAGGTTTTGTTTTTGCTGACTATAGTATAGAGGTTCTCCATCTTCAGGTGCAGAGAATATAATCCATCTGATTTTGGTACGGACCATCTGGTGATATCCATGTGCAGAGGCATCTCTTGGGTTGTTGGGAAAGGGTGTTTGCTAAGACCACCATGTTCTTTTCACAAAATTCTGTTAGCCTTTGCCCTGATTCATTTTGTACTCCAAGACCAAACTTGCTTGTTATTCTGGGTAACTCTTGACTTTCTACTTTTGCATTCCAGTCCCTATGATGAAAATGACTTCTTTTCTGGCTGTCAGTTCTAGAAGGTGTTGTAGGTCTTCATCAGTTCTGTACCTCAGTCATGTCCAACTCTTTGAGACCCGATGGACTACAGCACGCCAGACTTCCCTGTCTATCACCAACTCCTGGAGCTTGCTCAAACTTACGTCCATCAAGTCGGTGATGCCATCCAACCATCTCATCCTCTGTCATCCCCTTCTCCTCCCACCTTCAATCTTTCCCACCATCAGGATCTTTTGCAATGAATCAGTTCTTCACATCAGGTGGCCAAAGTATTGGAGTTTCAGCTTCAACATCAGTCCTTCCAATGAACATTCAGGACTGATTTCCTTTAGGATGGACTGGTTTGATCTCCTTGCAGTCCAAGGGACTCTCAAGAGTCTTCTCCAACACCACAGTTCAAGTATCATTTCTTCAGTGCTCAGCTTTCTTTATAGCCCAACTCTCACATCTATGCATGACTACGGGAAAAAACAGCTTTGAGTAGACAGACCTTTGCTGGCAAAGTAATGTCTCTGCTTTTTCATATGCTGTCTAGGTTGGTCACAGCTTTTCTTCCAAGTGGCAAGCATCTTTTAATTTCATGGCTGCAGTCACCTTCTGCAGTGATTTTGGAGCCCAAGAAAATAAAGTCTCTCACTATTTCCATTGTTTCCCATCTATTTGCCATAAAGTGATGGGACTGGATGCTATATTAGTTTTTGTAGAGTTGTACTTCTTGTTCTTAAACTAATGCAAACTTCTAGTAATTATATTAATAATCTGAAACGCTTGCCAATATTTTTACTATACTTGTGTTCTAGTCCTCTGATTTTTGAATCATAAAGCAATCTAGAAATCTAAAAAAAACCCACCATTTTCCATATTTGTAAAATTGTATTTTAGGTATAAAACAACTTTCCTTTAAAATCTAAAGGGTAAGAGATATCATAAGCAGGAAAGAGAAAATGTTTCTTATGTGCTTGGCTTTTTATTAGATAACTATGAAAAGGAATAGATGATTATTCTCTATTTAATGAAAACCTAATGTATTCAGTGGCATGGGTAAATATCCATTTTTAAACCTTGTAGTATGAGATAACTAAGTTGGTGGATCAAACAGCACAAATAAAAAGATGGTAACTCTCTGATTGATAATAGTAACAAAGGCACATGAACTGATTCTCCTTGCAATAGGTATTATTCTTCCTTGTCATCAAACCATTGGTAATTTTGGGTAGCAATTCAACACCAACTCACATAACAGGTGCTTAATAAATGTGTCTGACTGGCAATCCAACACCATAGGTTAATTGACAACTAGCGATTCTCCAAGATCACACAGGTCATGGAAACTTAGCTTCTCAGTCCTTTTTTACCTTCACTGGGGTCCCTCAGGATGACCTTCAAGACTAACAGAAACTTAGAGATACTTTCGTACCACCTACTGCCAGGACCTTAGCTGTTTGTGAATACACTGCATTTCAATAATCTTGAACCACTAGAAAGAATTAAGATTAATGTTTTAACTTTTCCCATTAATAATGATAATTTTAAAGTCTGTGGTGGCTTAAGTGGTGAAGAACCTGCCTGCCAATGCAAGAGACATGGGTTCTATCCCTGGGTTGGGAAGATCTTCTGGAGAAGGAAATGGCAACCCACTCCAGTATTCTTGCATGGGAAATCCCATTGACAGAGGAGCCTGGAGGGCTACATCCATGGGATCACAAAAACAGCCAGACATGACTTAGCAACTAAACCACAACAACACTAATTTCCATTAATGATGTTATTACAGCAGTTTACTCTACCAGGAACTGTGCTAAGTATTTTATATAGCATTATGTCATCTGTTGTTCTTAGTAATAGGTACCATTTTTTTCTTCATTTTCCAAAAGGGAGACCAAGGCACAGAGATTAAAATGCCTTCTTCAAAGTGATATAGACATCATGGTAGTGGGACAGAATTTGAAGCACTTCAGTGCTTAAGAAATATATTGTACATTCTCATAACTATTAAAAGTATTCTATAATAGTGTGCGTTAGTTGATCTGTCGTGTCTGACTCTTCGTGACCTTATTGAACCCGCCAGACTCCTCTGTCCATTGGGTTTTCCAGGCAAGAATATTTGAGTGGGTTGCCATTTCCTTCTCTTTATTATTCTATAATAAAGGCAGTCACCTAATTTGAGAGGTTTTATTGATAATATCAAACATGCCCAGTAACCTATCAATTTTTTTAAATGTATATCCTTACTACCTTCTCCCCCTCCCTTTTAAAAGTGCTCACAGCACACATAATATCAAGTTTTTTATATTCCCCAAAGAGCTCTTATACCCTAAAATACTCAACATTCCCACCTGATTCTGCCACATGAAGTTCAAGATTGTTCAGTCTTGGCCCACAGACATGCTCCATTACAATACATGGCAGGTATGAACAAGAAAAAAATCCTTTCTTCCCAAGTAGACAGCTGCTCTTTGTACAGTGCTGCTTGGCTTGGGGAAATCACATCATAATTAATGGCAGGGAGGGGTGAGAACTGACAAAGTACTGTTTTGTTTTTCTTGCTCTGTCACTGACAAGTGCTTACTCAACAAAATACACCTATCCCTTTAGCACTGGCACACTAAATCAGCTGTGACCAACCTTTTCTATGCATGGACCAAAGCATACCTTTCAATTAGTTCACTGGACCATTCAAATGTTGAGATTAAAAAAAGTTTCTGAGAGATCAATGTGGTAAAAAATCAGTAAGAGACTCTTCTTCAAAAAACAACACAAGAAAAAAAAAAAAAACACAAGAAAAAAAATCCTCCATTGGGCAGGCAATAAAAGAGTCAGTACTGGTTAAGGTAATGCTACTGTTGTAAGAGACAGACCTCGAAGTCTTAGTGGTCTCACCCACTACACGTTTTCTTCCCTTGCTCATGTCAAGTCCAGTGGGAAAGGGACCGGAAGAGCACAGTTCTGCTTCCTAGGGACCCAGAGGCTCACCACTGTCTTCCACACACGGTTACCTGGGCAGTGGTACCTAGTAGAGGGGGAAGGAGAGGATGACACAGGGAAACCTTTACGGGCTGGGTTTAGAAGTGACACATCATTCCTGCTAACATTCTGCCAGACAGAATCAGTCCTCTGCTCACACCTAGTTGCCAGGGAGACAGGCAAGTGGAGTCCGGCATGAGTCTATGAAGAAAAGGATACAGTAGGTAAACAGCAAGCCAAAGTCAGGGCCACCAACAGCAATGGGCCTTCCAAAAAGAGTAGAGGACTCCACAAAGAACAATGGTCCTAGTAAAAGCTTCAAGAACTTTCCGCGTCTTACATGGTGACTTTACGAATGACAGGCGACAATCAATGCTCCCAAGCCCACCAATACACTTAAGACACTGCTGCAAGAATCTGCTGCATTTATTCCTTCACCAGCGCTTACTGAGCACCCAGACGAGGTGCCAGAGCCCCTGCTCTGCCCTGAGGCTGGGACAATACACAGAACACGTCTTTACCCACTACAGAGCTTACAGTCTTGTGGGTGGAAGGGGGCAGGAGGTACCTGCAGGAGGAGCTGACTGAGCTCCCTGGGGAGAAGGAACAGGCTAGGACCTGGCTCAGGGCTTGACACATAATGGCAGCTGAGCAAAAGAGAGCTGAAATGAAACTCAGCAGGCAGTGGCCTGCAGGCTGGGATGTGAGGAAAAAGCCTTTGTGGAAAAAAGGTACCCTGGGTAAGGATGGAGAAGAGTAACTCCCATGTATGAGTGAAAGTGGAAGGAAGAAATGAAGCTTCCATAAACGTTACTTTGCAAAAAAAAAATTAGATTTATAAGTTTCTTTTTTTAAAAAAAAAAAAAAGGTCTATAGTTAATACACCAATGTTTTGGGGGCCTCTGTGAATTTTACATGCTGGCATAATACCCTTGTGTACATGCTAAGTCGCTGCAGTCATGTCCGATTCGTTGCGACCCCATGGACTATAGCCCACCAGGTTTCTCTGTTCATGGGATTCTCCAGGCAAGAATACTGGAAGTGGGATGGCATGCCCTTCTCCAGGGTATCTTCGTGACCCAGGGATCAGACTTGAGTCTCTTACATTTCTTGCATTAGCAAGCAGGTTCTTTATCACTAGCGCCACCTGGGAAGTTATTATACCCTTCAGTTCAGATCAGTCACTTAGTCGTGTCTGACTCTTTGAGACTCCAGAACTGCCAGCACGCCAGGCCTTCCTGTCCATCACCAACTCCCGGAGTTTACCCAAACTCATGTCCATTGAGTCAGTGATGCCATCAAACCATCTAATCCTCTGTCGTCCCCTTCTCTTCCTGCCTTCAATCATTCCCAGCATCAGGGTCTTTTCAAACGAGTCAGCTCTTCACATCAGATGGCCTAAGTATTGGAGTTTCAGCTTCAATATCAGTCCTTCTAGTGAACACCCAGGACTGATCTCCTTTAGGATGGACTGGTTAGATCTCCCTGCAGTCCAAGGGACTCTTAAGAGCCTTCTCCAACACCACAGTTAAAAAGCATCAATTCTTCAGCACTCAGCTTTCTTTATAGTCCAACTCTCACATCCATACATGACTACTGGAAAAGCCATAGCCTTGACTAGATGGATCTGTGTTGGCAAAGTAAGGTATATGCTTTTTAATATGCTGTCTAGGTTGGCCATACTTTCCTTCCAAGGAGTAAGCGTCTTTTAATTTCATGGCTGCAATCACCATCTGCAGTGATTGTGGAGCCCCCCAAAATAAAGTCTGACACTGTTTCCACTGTTTCCCCATCTATTTCCCATGAAGTGATGGGATTGGATGCCATGATCTTAGTTTTCTGAAGGTTGAATTTTAAGCCAACATTTTCACTCTCCTCTTTCACTTTCATCAAGAGGCTCTTTAATACTACTTCACTTTCTGCCATAAAGGTGGTGTCATCTGCATATCTGAGGTTATTGATATTTCTCCCGGCAATCCTGATTCCAGCTTGTGCTTCTTCCAGCCCAGCGTTTCTCATGATGTACTCTGCATATAAGTTAAATAAGCAGGGTGACAATATTCAGCCTTAAAGTACTCCTTTTCCTATTTGGAACCAGTCTGTTGTTCCATGTCCAGTTCTAACTGTTGCTTCCTGACCTGCATACAGGTTTCTCAAGAGGCAGGTCAGATGGCCTGGTATTCCCATGTCTTTCAGAATTTTCCACAGTTTATTGTGATCCACACAGTCAAAGGCTTTGGCATAGTCAATAAAGTAGAAATAGATGTTTTTCAGGAACTCTCTTGCTTTTTTGATGATCCAGCAGATGTTGGCAATTTGATCTCTGGTTCCTCTGCCTTTTGTAAAACCAGCTTGAATATCTGGAAGTTCATGGTTCACGTATTGTTGAAGCATGGCTTGGAGAATTTTGAGCATTACTTTACTAGTGTGTGAGATGAGTGCAATTGTGTGGTAGTTTGAACATTCTTTGGCATTGCCTTTCTTTGGGATAGGAATGAAAACTGACCTTTTCCAGTCTGTGGCCATTGCTGAGTTTTCCAAATTTGCTGACATATTGAGTGCAACACTTTTACAGCATTATCTTTTAAGATTTGAAGTAGCTCAGCTGGAATTCCATTACCTCCACTAGCTTTGTTTGTAGTGATGCTTCCTAAGGCCCATTTGACTTCACATTCCAGGAAGTCTGGCTCTAGGTGAGTGATCACACCATCATGATTAACTAGGTTGTGAAGATCTTTTTTGTACAGTTCCTCTGTGTATTTTTGCCACCTCTTCTTAACATCTTCTGCTTCTGTCAGGTCCATACCATTTCTGTCCTTTATTGTGTCCATCTTTGCATGAAATATTCCCTTGGTATCTCTAATTTTCTTGAAGAGACCTCTAGTCTTTTCCATTCTATTGTTTTTCTCTATTTCTTTGCACTGATCACTGAGGAAGGCTTTCTTATCTCTCCTTGCTATTGTTTGTAACTCTGCATTCAAATGGCTTTCCTTTTCTCCTTTGCTTTTTGCTTCTCTTCTTTTCACCCTTGGCATATCTTAAAATGAGTTTGAGAAGACTGCCACCACAAACTGCCTGTGTTTATGGTCAAAACTGAGCAAGACTATGTACTATTTGCTCAGTGTCTCCTCATAGCAAGCCACACAGGAGGGCTTCTTTTATAGCAGAGCTGGTAAAAATTTCACTTCCCCAAAGATAACTTTAAAAAAATGTTCACTGACTAGTCACTTATGGCAAGGCTTTAATACATAGTTGCAATTTAACTTTTTAGAGTAGGACTTTCTAAATTCTATTTCCCCTAGTCCTAATTTTTATGATAATTCTTTATTTTACTTTATTGCATATTATTTAACATTTATGGAAAGCTAGCAGGTAATATGTGTCAGGTAATATGCTAAATACTTTGCATAAATTAATTTATTTAACACCCATTTCAGCCTAACCTGTAGCATGAAAGTCTAAGAGGCTTAGAGTGAGTGATTAAAAGCAGTTTGTGTAAAGGACACAGACCTACAGGTAGGGGAGCTGGCAAGATGATCTAATCCAAGGCTAAGCACTGTATGGTTTCCAGATTATTGCAGATTTTGGTAAGCTGTCTCAAATGATACACAAGGTGACGCTGGAGCACAAATAACTAAATAATTAAGATGCACTGATGTTTTTATAAATGTGCAATGGATGGCAGGATGGCATCTTCAGGGAAAAGCTAGCATATTAAAGATTCAACTTTTAAATTTAGTTTTCAGCTTTTCTTCCCTTATTTCTAAGTCTCTGAGATAGAACCTCCAGTATTATTCAAAAGCTTTAATAATTAGAAAACATCAAGTATAGTTCATTTCTCAGGGGACTGTGAAACCAGAAAAACACTCATTTATAGTATGTCTTCCTATGATCACATCTCTTTGGAGACTTCAAAAAGCATAAGATGTGGTCTTTGCACTTAGGAGTTAAAACCAAGTCTGGAAATAATATTTGTTCAATAAAATAACTGGGTAACAAGTAAGTGCTAAACTGTAACGTAGTCCGTAAGTTTGAGAACAATTCAGAAAAGGAAGAGCTAAATGTCAGAGGCAATTTGGCAGCAAAGCATTCTTGGGGCAGGAAATATTTAAAATAAATTCTAAAGGGACAAAATAATGTCTATTTTGAAGATGTTATGTATTAATAAGAACTTTTAGTAACTGTAAAGCATGGGAGAGATAAAAAATAAAACTGCT
Source organism: Antilocapra americana (assembly GCA_007570785.1). NCBI lineage: Eukaryota > Metazoa > Chordata > Mammalia > Artiodactyla > Antilocapridae > Antilocapra > Antilocapra americana. The sequence goes on from ML661353.1 coordinate 5,259,962, forward strand.
CTGTTACAGTTTATAAGATTCTTCTGATTAAAAATTCACAGTAACATCAATGACCTCCGTATGTCAGTCTACCTACTGAAATACCAAGAGCATTCTGTTATTATATATTCATGTGACAAGCTACTTGTGTTTCAAGAGTTAAGTCAGACAGAAAATTTCCAATATGGATGATAGCAGCCTAGAATCACAGCTAGAATTTCCACTGTCAGATAAGGGCCGCAGAGCTGATGCTTTCAGAATTCTTCCGCCCTCTACCACAAGAGGAGAGGAGGGGAAACGTGATTCTCACTTGGCTGAGCAGGCGTACTAAGCAAGAAAGGAAAGCTTCATAAATGTCAGTCCAAGCCTTCCTACTGCTGACATTAAAAACTATCTTCCATCAAAATCTTAACCCACTGTGTATATGTACCACAGCTTTCTTATCCATTCATCAGTTGATGGGCATCTAGGTTGTTTCCATGTCTTAGCTATTGTAAACTGGAGCCCATTATCCAGAGTGAAGTAAGCCAGAAGCAAAAACAACAATACAGTATACTAACGCATATATATGGAATTTAGAAAGACAGTAACGAGAACCCAACATGGGAGACAACAAAAGGAACGCAGATGTATAGAACAGACTCGTGGACTTTGTGGATGAGGGTAAGGGTGGGATGATATGGGAGAAGGGCATTGAAGCATGTTAATTGTCATGTGTCTAATCAATCGCCAGCCCAGGATTGATGCTCGGGACTGGTGCAGCGAGATTTCCCGGGGGGTAGGGAGGAGAGAGGGGGGTTCCGGAGGGGAAGCATATGTAAACCCATGGTGATATCATGACAATGTATGGCAAAAACAATAAAAAAAAAAATCTTAACCCACATCTTACTGATCAAGCGTCCTGCAGACGAGGAACCGGAAGCTCATCTTTACCCTTCAGCGCTTGAGCCATTAATGTGAGCACCACAAAAGGACCTGTTTCGTTACAGCTGCCCTGGTCTGGCCTCACTCTCCTTAAACACACTTCAACAGCAAGAATCATTTGGATCACATTCATCTCTAAGTCTTGCAAGGGTTTATACCTAACACCCACATAAAAATGAGCATAACAAATCTGACCATGATTTTTATCAAAAGTGTATACTCCTGCTCACAGTCAAGAACATATTTAAATGTTTCTCATACAGAAGAAGTGGAGAAAATAAGATCATAAGTATAAAATAAGTATAAACTATCCCACCCCCTCCACTGCAACCAGCAATGCTTTGAGGCACTTAGACTCACCATCTCTTTTTAAAATAAATTACAGGATCCTTACTACCGACTACCAGTGGGTAAAGAATCGGCCTGCAATGCAGGAGACCTGGGCTCCATTCCTGGGTCAGGAAGAGTCCCCTTGAGAAGGAAATGGCAACCCACTCCAGTATTACTGCCTGGAGAATTCCATGGACAGAGGAGCCTGGAGGGCTACAGCCCACGGGGTCAGAGAGTCTAACAGGACTTAGCTACTATACCACCAGAGGCTCCTTGTGAGTAGGAAATGCATCTTTCTGCTTCGTTACATAGTAACACCAGTTGCCTACTGAACATGTTTGCTCCAAGAGACACTGGCTACCGAACTAAGAAAGATCACGGAAAAGAAGCATGCTCGTATCCCCAACAGCCTCCATCAGTCTTACCTCAATCCCCAAATAGTTACCCACATGGCCTCCTTCCTGGGGGCCCAGAGGAGAAGAAATATGCTTTATCACCATCCCATCTGGCAATTATTACCTGCATGGCCTGAGAAGCCAAAGGCTAAGATGATGATAAAGAGCTTCAAGAAATGTGGGATAACAAGGCATCCTCCTCCTCCATCAGTTACAGGCAGCCCCCAAAAGGAGGAGAGGAGCAGCCAGAGAGAGGGGGTTCAGGCACACCCCTTGTCTCCGCCCCTTTGGTTGCTCAGATGGTACTGCTTCTCACGGTGTTTGGGGAATGAGGCAAGGGGCGAGACGGACGATGAGGAGCCAGACCTCATCTCTTTTTTTAAAGAAGACCCTGTCCTGTGGCATGGGAGAGGAATGAAAGCATGGAAGTGCTGTCGTGACCAATAGGGAGGAGAGCCAACCTCCCACCCTGCCCCCCCATGGCTGGGTCTTTGGAAATTGTCAGGTAGCCGCTCCTGTCACGGGGCTAGGGGGCATCTATCATGACAGCGGGCTTGGCCTGTAATTAAATCGTTCCCTGCCTTGTCATCATTTTTTGTCTGACTGCATTGCAAGTAGAGCTGCCTAAAGCACCAGGACTTGACAGTCATTTGGGCAAGCCTTGCAAATATGGAAGAATCCAGACTGGAAAACAGCCCTGTTCGGTCAGAAGTGTGTTTCAAAAACGCAGGGTTTATTCCACATAGATAATCCACTGTTTTCCGTGGCAGGCACGGGTCAAACAAAGGCAAGGGATTCTTTGGTGTACAGCCAAAACACTCAGGCCTCGCTTCCGCCAGGGGATGGACCCGTCGCCTCCAGGCTTAGACACAGAGAGCCCTGTGGAGCCAGTCCCGGAGCCCTGCTGGACGAGGAGGCTCTTTGTATTTACAGATTCCCCCTTTTTACTTACTTCATATCAGTAACCAGGTCTCTGCTGGCACAAGGTGAAATAAAATCAAACACAGAGGTATAAATTGCAGCCTGCCACAGGAAGCAAGCGTGACTGCCCAGAGATGCACATAAGTCCACTTTCTAAAACCACGTCCTGGGTCAGCAGCTCAGGACGACAAATCCGCCGAGCCCTCGCCAGGGTCTCCCACTTGGGCTCCCAGGGATGCTCGTCCACTCTCTACAGACGGCTCTGGCATGGGGCCCTGCTCTAAGCCAACATGTCCACTGCTCTTTGGGTCCCCGGCTGGAGTCCTAGTCCCCTTTCAACATCCTGCTCATCTGTGATCTCCTTGGGGAATCTTTTAATAATATGTCCATCCTCCCACTCTCTGCTTCACAAAGCTGATCACTCCTTCTCTGCAGCATCTTCTCTGGTACTTGGCACACTGCTCCTGATTCCATCTAACACACAGGGTAGCAGGTATGTGTTTACACATCTGCCTTCCAGAACAGTCAGCGAGACCTTGAGGACTAAGTTAATATATTGTTTTTTAATTACATTCCCAGCACCCGGCATCCTGCTTGACTTGCGGTGGCTGTTAAACATTTCTTTGATAAATTCACAGGAAAAATAAAGTGTCTCGATTCACAACAGTATTTCTTTTCTCTTATAAAATTCTTGTTATAAATACCTTCTTTAATCATTTTTTTAAAAAAACTTCTCTCATTAGCTCTATTTTCTTAAGTCATTAATGCAAACCATCTTTTTTCATCTAATTCATATTAAATTAAAAGGAGAGAAATAAGTATATGCATGTATTACTATGACAGATATACCATTTTTGTGTATTTGTTTTGTTTCTTAGTTAAGTGTCTGCACCTGATATCATACCAATAAATAAAGTAGTTAAATCAGGTGCGCATCCTCCTCATAGAACAGAGCAGCAATTAGAGGTGGAATTCCTAAGAACTGTGTTGCATATATCTTGTTATCATTGCACATTTCTTTCCTGCATTTCATATTTTGTGCTTTTTCTTATATGACAAAACACTAAGATGTATGCTCCACCTTAAGACTCTTCAAGAGTTCTCATGATTACAAACAACAATTTCTTACCATAAGACCAAATTTCCATTTTCTATAAATAGAATCTGTTTTCATCGTTTATACCACTGCATCAGACCTGAGAAAAACATCTTTAAAGTGTGCACATACTTGAATTTTATAATTATCATATGACTATAAATCATGTCTCCTTTCAATTAGGATAATTTTTTTTTCTTGAAACGGTGGCATCTGATGAATGACCTAGCATTTTGTACATTTCATTTAAATATATAATTGTGAATCTTTCATCTTATATATTATGATAGAGAATTATGTTGATGGTACTGTATTTGCATCTTCAGGGTTAAGGAAAATGATAACAGCAATCAATAAAGCTAATGAAATTGTATACAGTCACAGGTTATTTGGTACAACTAATGATTTAGGAGCCTGGGTGGTCCCAGAAGACCTCAGTTCCAATGATGTTGTCATGAACCTTTATTTTAATCATAATACCAAACACCAAATGAAATAGCCAAGCTGCTAATAGAGCTTCTCAGGATACAGTCTGGATTATATAGAGCTAATGAATAGAAATCTATGTTTTCACTGTTCTTAAACCACATGGCAAGAAATTTTCTTCAAAGTTACATGTTGCAGGGAAATAGTCCAGTGAAGCCAAGAGAAGAACTCAGGTCAGGATATCTGAGCAAAGATTTTAAAGGTTCACGGGAAAACAACAGTCTGACTGTAAAGCTTTAGTTACAAATCACTAGCTGTGATCAAAGTAACTGAAGAAATAAAATAATTACGGCAAACATTTTTATCAGTTGACAAAAACACCAAAATCTTTAAAATATAAATCTTCTTATATTTACAACCACCTTTGGATGTGCACACCTAACCACTGTATGTAAGAGTTTATTGCAGAGATCCTCTTTCTTTGTTGAATCACAAGGGTGTGGGAAAGAATCCAGCTTTGTTGGGCTTGACAAACAGAACACTCAGAGGAACTGAAGCCAGCCCTGCTGATGTCACCTCTTCCTTCACAACCACTTCAAACCCATATAAAACAGTGCGTCTGTCCTTCCTCTGCAGAGTCAGATGCTGAAGGCCACTGAACTTTCATGTAGTCATAACTCAGGTAGAAAAATAATCCTAACTCCAACTATTAACTTACCTTGAAGAACTTCCATGGGCAGAACAGTCCAGGCGTTTTCTAGGTAGGAAATATAAATATAGCGAGCTGTATTGCAGGCCAGACCAATGTACAGAACCCTAAAAGAAAAAAAAGAAAGAAAGAAAAATGAGACACTAGTAGAAAATACAAAACATGCAAACATCGACTCCTTTCCCCCCTGCCCCAAATATCCCTGATCCAGCAGATGGCTTTCCAAACTCAGGGGTGGAGAAACGAAAGGACAGTTAAATGTAACCATGAACTCATAGGAATAAGATTGCTTCTAACATATCTGCTCTCAGCCTTTTCAAAATGCTTGTTAATATAAAAGCGAACATCGCCCTTCCTGAAACTTAATTAGTCCCAGAGATGATGCTTTTTTAAGATAGTCTGGGCACACTGCCATCTGTAATGACATTGTTGGCTTTCTTCCAGGTGGCTGTAGGGTAAATATGCCTAGGATTGTAGCTACCTCACTATGGTGGGGAAGGACAGGATAAAACTGAGAACATATGAACATGTGGCCTCACTTGCAATACATAAGACACCAAGTAGTTTCACAAGGAGACTCTCAAGGTCATTGAGAACTATCCTCCAATGATGAATAATAAACTAATTGGAAATCAAATACTTTTTTCCTATGAGTTCAACTGATACAAGTTTATTATTTTTTAAAAATCCATGATATCACATGCTTATGAAATTGATAAATGTATATGAGCCTCTAGCTTTCACCCTCACAATCACCACCACCAAAATTATGAGTGAAAACAAAATAAACAAAAGCCTAAAGTGGTGAATCCAAACACAAGTTTACAATCTCTCTTCTGAGCCAGATGGGCTGGTTTAGAAGCAAACGGTGGCTTTTTCTACTCTACAAAACACAGCCTGGGGGGTTTCCTTTTCTTGGTTGGTTTCCATTTCTTGGGTAATTTTCCCAAGCTTAATACTTTTCTTGTTTTCTAAACCTAAGTAAATGAAAACTGGAAGGTAAAAGAAAGAAACCGATCTGACAATCAGCAGTTATTTTCCCAGTTTTGTTCAACTGTGTTTTTATACTAAAATCATTCCTACAAACAATGTTCTCTTTTTCCAACACTGGATTAAGGAAAGGAAATGCTCGGAGCCATCCAGCTGGTATTAACTGCAAATATGTATAGAAGACAGGAGGAAGACAACAGAAGGATTGAGGTGGTGGGGCTGGGCTAGGAAATGGATATTAGGCATGACTTAGGAGATCTTCAATAATGAAATGGTCTGGGTTATCATAATCTTTGGATTCTGTGCTCTTTTTATTTGTATGTTTTGAGGGAAAAAGTATGTCTTAAACCTGTTTGATAAAAAGTCAGCTGAACAAACTTGCTATAAATCCACCAACCTGGGCCCTTCTGCTAGGAAACAACAAAACATCCACAGGAGATTAAAATGTAAAGTACACTATACAAACAAACAAGTCACACACATGTTTCCTTCCAGATTCTAAGGCAGCCCTGATGATGACATCAGCGTCACCTCACTCACGTTCAGCAAACATGTTCTATAAGGGGCCATATAGTTAACATACTTTCAGATCTTCTGCAACTCCTCAAGTCTGCCGTTGTGGTGTGAAAGCAACCATAGACAAAATGTAAATGAATGAGCATGGATGGCTGTGCTCCAGCACAAATTGAATTAGAAACACTGAAATTTAAATTTCATGTCATTTTCATGTTATTTCAAAATAGAGATTTTTTTTTTTTCCCAACCATCTGAAAGGGTAGAAACAATCCTTAGTTCCTGGACCCTACAAAATAGGCAACAGGCCAGATCTGCCCCTGGGTCACAGCTTGCCAACCTCTGACCTAGCTCATTAGTTCTTTTTCACTTTGTACATCAGAGCTACTTGGGCAGCTATTAACAACTACAGACGTCAAGTCCCACACCACTCTCAATCAGGCTGAACCCAGGCTCTGTGCTTTTGAAAGCTCCCCAGGTTATTCAGATCCTGAGCCAAAGATGGAGAACCACTGATCTAGCCCTTTCCAGGCAGCTCCCAGTAATTCTTACCCATAATCCCATCGTGAAATATTGGGCAATACATCTTCCTCCTGTTCAAACTGCCTGTACGTGGTAAATTGCTTCAGTCGTGACTGACTCTTTGTGACCCCATGGACTGTAGCCCACCAGGCTCCTCTGTCCATGGGATTCTCCAAGCACGGATCCTGGAGTGGGTTGCCATTTCCTTCTCCAGGGTATCTTTCTGACCCAGGGATCGAACCCATGTCTCTTATGTCATATTGCCTACCCTGAAGCTTTCTTTTGAGCCCACTTTTGAACCAGTTACTATGACAACCACTATTCAATCCAGGCTGCGGTCTTGGCTCCAAGTAACCCAGAACTGAATGGCCCAGTTTAACAGGCGGATTGCGCTGTGCCTTCAAACCAATGCCCACGTGGGCTTCAGTCTCTGGAGTCTGTAACTTTGGGGAGCCTTAGGTCTCAGAGTACCACAGATAAGCACAGTGGATACAAGTTCATACATCCTTCTTTTCCACACTTCTAATCTCACAATTGACAGTCCTTCAGGACCAAACACGTGCCTTAAAGGAACAACCACAAAGTAAGTATCCAGGGCAAGTAACTTCCTGTCTCAGAGCCTCAGTTTCCTCATGTATCAAGTAGATAGTAACATCAGCTCTGCAGGCTCATTGTGATCATTACAACACAGTCAGTTGCCTATAATAAGCACTCAGTAAAAGGTATTATTATTACCAGTCTTATTAAAGAAAAGTATCCAAGTATCCGTTTTTCTGATAAAACTTTGATCCCAGAATTCCAAAAGAGAGTGTGGACACTAGCTTTCCTCCCTCACCAAACATGCTGGGAAGCCAATGCTTCAAAAAAATCATCAAAGGTAAAAGGATAAACAGAAAGGAAGACAGCATTTTGGTCTATGAAAACAGAAAGTAGTAGATACATGTTTATTGAATAATCACTGAAAAGTACTGCAGCAAGCTAAGACTCTCTTTAATATCTGAATGGGATATTTAAACTGTGACATCATTCACTGACTTGTGTACTGATTGTGTCCCCTCTAAAATGCATATGTTGAAATTCTAAGTCCTACACCCTAGGATCTCAGAGTGGGGCTGGATATGGAGGAAGGGCCTTTAAAGAGGTAACTAAGGTAAGATGATGTAACATCAGTTGAGTCGCTCAGTCGTATCTGACACTTTGCGACCCCAAGGACTGCAGGACACCAGGCTTTCCTGTTCATCACCAACTCCCAGAGCTTGCTCAAACTCATGTCCATTGAGTCGGTGATGCCATCCAACCATCTCATCCTCTGTCATCCCCTCCTCCTCCTGCCTTCCATCTTTCCCAGCATCAGGGTCTTTTGAAATGAGTCAGTTCTTTGCATCAGGTGGCCAAAGCATTGGAGTTTCAGCTTCAGCATCAGTCCTTCCAACGAATACTCAGGACTGATTTCCTTCAGGATTGACTGGTTGGATCTCCTTGCAGTCCAAGGGACTCTCAAGAGTCTTCTCCAACACCGTAGTTCAAAAGCATCAATTCTTCGGCGCTCAGCTTTCTTTATAGTCCAACTCTCACATCCACACATGACTACTAGAAAAACCATAGTTTTGACTAGATGCACCTTTGTTGGCCAAGTAATGTCTCTGCTTTTCAATATGCTGTCTAGGTCGGTCATAACTTTGCTTCCAAGTACCAAGCGTTTTTAATTTCATGGCTGCAGTCACCCTCTGCAGTGATTTTCGAGCCCAGAAAAACGAAGTCTCTCACTGTTTCCACTGTTTCCCCATCTGTTCGCCAGGAAGTGATGTGACATGGGTGGGCCCTAATTGCACATGACTGGTGTCCTGATAAGATCAGGGCAGCGACAGACACAGAGAGAGGCCAGGTGAAGACAGTGGGAGACAAGCCAAGGAGAGAAGTCCTCAGGAGACACACATCCTGCCAACTCCTTGACCCTGGACGTTTAGCTTCCAGAACCGTGAGGAAGTAAAATTCCTGTTTTGTGGGATGACAGCTGTAGCAAACGAACACACGCACACTGATGGGGTTAAGGACTCACTGAGAAAAGGGGTGTATGGTGTGTTTCACTAAACCATCTTCTGGACAGTCAAGTTCATTACGCTGCATATAGAGCACACATTCGAGGTCCAAGAACTTTCCTGAGCATTAAGAGGTCTGGAAATACAAAAGAGGAGTCTGAAAAACGCCTCTCAGTGAGATGCGGAGACCTACCAAACACCTGTAGAGAAGCAGCTCAGAAAACATGTCACTGCTTTCCTGCTTCACAGCAGGAAGTCAGTGAGTATGAAAGTAGACAAGAAATACAGACCATCTTAGAACTGGCAGCATAGATAATCTGTCTATAAAGAACACAGTTGGTAAGGTGCAGATGATTCAGCAGAAAATACCACATCATGGAAAATTCAAATCACACGTCAAACTCCTTGATTCAATATTTGAGCAAAATATAATGGTGGGAGGAAAGTGCTCTTGAGATTCTAATGTCTTACAAAACCACAACCCACAGTATTAACAAGATAAGTTGGTTGGTGATTACCTTATAATAAAACTGGTACTTTTTTCCCCCCAGAAAGACAGTATTCAAGATACAGACATAATTAATTGTGAGTCATCTTGTAATTCCTAACACAGGTGTGGGTTAATTATGATGCCCTACTTTTGTAATTTAAGCCAACTATAACGTGGCTGAATGCCCCTTGAGAACATTTCTAAACCACAGAGAACATCAACTTTGCTCAATAAACATTAACTGAGGTACCACTCTGTGCTATATACTATGCTGGACTAAAGGAGAGTTTTAAAAAATGAAGTGAAATTGGGATTTCCCTAGTGGTCCATGACTAACATGCCACACTCGCAACTCAGGGAGCCCAAGTTCAATCTCTGGTCAGGGAACTAGGTCCCCCATCACTGCAATGAAAAGATCCTGCATGCTGCAATAAAGGTCGATGGTCCTTCATGCCATTACTAAGGCCCAGCGCAGATGAATAAATGAATAAAAATAAACGTTTAAAAAATGTTTCTTAAAAAATGGAGAAATCTTCCATGCCTTCAAGTAACTTAGTCTAGTGGGGAGACAGACACAGAAGCAAGTTCAGTTAAATACAACACTCCAGGAGGTCTGCGCAAAATGCTAAGACTATGACAGGAGAGGTTCCAGATCACCTGCTGTTCCTGCTGCTGCTGCATCGCTTCAGTCATGTCCAACTCTGTGCGACCCCATAGACAGCAGCCCACCAGGCTCCCCCGTCCCTGGGATTCTCCAGGCAAGAACACTGGAGTGGGTTGCCATTTCCTCCTCTACTGCATGAAAGTGAAAAGGGAAAGGGAAGTGGCTCAGTCGTGTCCAACTCTTAGCGACCCCATGTAGTCCACTCTGGAAATTATCCTCTGTTTCAGAGACAATACAGGTTATGAGCAGCAGAGGAAGACTGAAGGAGGATTGTGCTCCAATGCTCTCAAATGAATGAGACAAAAGAGCAACAGCACAGGGAGAGAATCCATTCTCAGCTGAATGAGTAACGGGCAGCAAGCATGCTGCCAAGCCTCTCATGGAGAAACAGGAAAGTTTCTCAAAAAAGAAAAACCATGGTAGGAGATTCAACAATAAAACATTACCTTCCAGAAAAAAAAGAAAGAAAAACCATGGTAGGAGATTCAACAATAAAACATTACCTTCCAGAAAAAAAAGAAAGAAAAACCATGGGATGGGACTTCCCTGTTGGTCCAGTGGTTAAGAGTCTACCTGCCAGCGCAGAGGACACAGGTTCGATCCCTGGTCCAGGAAGATCCCACATGCCGTCGAGCAAGTAAGCCCATGCACCACAGCTACTGAGCCCACACACTCTAGAGCCTGTGCTCTGCAACAAGAGAAGCTGCTACAATGAGAAGCCTGCGCACTGCAAGGAGAGACAGCCCAAGGGGAGCAATAAAGACCCAGCGCATTCCAAAAAAAAAAAGTAGTTTTTTTTTTTTTTAATTTTAAAGAACATTGGATGAAAACAAAATACCCTGGGTAAAGATGTTTTCTATCAACCAGACATGAAGTATTTGCAGATGGAGACTGAACATGTGCTCAACGTGTGGTTCAAGTCCTTGCACAAAGACACAGTGTTCCAAGGCACACAAGGGTTCCTCCAGGACTGGACAGAGACCGACCACCAACAAACTAAGATGCAGAAAGTAACATTTTGACAGGTTACAGACCACTGGGACAATGTCCTTAGCTACCCCCGGCTGGAGTTTCATTAGGAATACCAACTTCTAATGGGGAAGAAGTGCTCAGAAGTACCCGGCACTTGGAGTACTGTCTACAGTTTGCCTCATACAGGAACCAGCTAAGGTCTTCTGAATGGTGAAGAGTATCTGGGCTCACCCTAAGGCTGGGTTCCACTATTCCCAGGTCGTTCTTTCATGGTCTATATAAACTTGTCAGCAAAACAAATTCCTTCAGATACCATTACAGATGTCTTTCTAGAGCAGGCAGACACCAGCTGCTAATTAAAGTCAGCATTCAGTGTAAACAGTGAATGAAGAATGAAACTTATTGCCAGTATAACTACCAGTTCACACTGACAACCTTATAGTAAGATGATGTTCCCGACTGCCAGCTTTAAAAGGTAGGAAAATATACATACAGACTTTTTAGAAGACAACTAAAATAGAAGACTTAAGCCCTGAAGAGTTCAATTTTAGTTAGAGAATTCCTCTTTTCTCATATGCACCCTGCTCCTCCCATCCAGCCTCCATGACAGCCCATCACTGTGGTGTCCTCGCAGGGGCTCTCTGCTCCCGTCCAGTAGAAAAGGGTCTCACTGTCACTGCCTGCAGGCTCTCGTCCTGCCTTCCCTTCCTGTCCTCTCCACCCTGTGTCCCACACCCAGGGGTGGCTGGCTTGAACGCCTCCTCGCTGGCATTCCAGGGAGTTCCCACCCGAGCAACCACCAAGGGGCACTTCTCAAGCTACACTTCTCATGTTGGTGGTAGCAAAACCAACCAGACAGAGAGTGAGGATGTGGCCTAGAGTCAGGGACCCGAACAGCACGTGGAGGGGCTCCCACACCTGCCCAGCGCTTACCTGGAAGTGGCGAGCCAGCGACACACCTCTTCCTTCTTCCAAGACGTAGGGCACTAGGATCTCTGACTCTGAGAGTCCTATCCTTGAAAGGGCTAATCTCTTCTAAGAAACCGTCTCAAATGTCCAAGGCATAACTGATCCTATCTCACCTGTTCTTCTGTTAGACTCTTTGTTTCCATTTGACTGCTGGCCAGAGTCTACAAGTGCTACACACAGAAAGAAGACTGGGAGTTCCTGGGAGGCAAACACTGTGTCTTTTTCTTGTTCTCAAAAGGAGCCCCACTGCTCAAGCGCTCTGTGAATTATAGGAAGTTAATAAAATCTATGTAAATGGATAAAACATGAGGACAAAAGCAGCACTATTCTCATGAGAATCTCCACGGACCGCTTTCATTTTGGATGGCATAATTTTTTATCATACGGGACACACCCAATTCACTGGGAGATGTTTAGGATCCTGGCTCTTGGGTACAAGGTGTCAATCTCTGGAAAAACTAAAATGCTCCTCTTCCACCCCTGACACACATCCACTTCTAAACCTCCTTTGGGGAACTATTAGAAAGATCTCTTTAGACAAAGGCCTCCTGGTCCCTGTATTATAAGGTTGAGTATGCGTCTCAATATTCAAGCTATATTAGTACATAGACAAATCTAGAAGAGATAGACGCTAAAACATGACTTATGGTTATCTTAGAGATTTGTGATAATAGATCATTCACTGTCTGAGGAGCGCATTTCTGTAGATTTTGAGTTTGTACAGTGGGTTATGTACTTTTTGATAATCATAAAAATGAGGATTTAAAAGATGGGAAAAACTATAAAATTAGGCACGGGACAGCAATCCTTAAAAACCTAGCTTAAAAGAATAGAAAGGCGAGTAGAACTCCATATTCAGACTGTCTTTAAAGTCTCTTTATAGCTGTGTTCCACATGAAAGAAGCCAAAACCGATGGGAATCATAAACCCCAGTAACAGAATCATTTTCGAGGAGGAGGCTTGGCCCTACATTCAAAGATTAGCAAATGTTTTTTATATTTTTGTGTTTTAAAATGCTTAAGTTGTGAATATATCACATTTCATCAATAATCCACCAGCCACTAACCACTTGATGCCATCATCTAAAGCAAGCTAAAGTCCCTGAGCTCAGTGACTCAGTCGTGCCCGACTCTTTGTGACCGCACGGACTGCAGCACGCCAGGCCTCCCTGCCCATCACCAACTCCCGGAGCTCACTCAGACGGGCTCCGGGGACAGGGTAGAGGGGCTGGGGGGCTGTCCCAGGGGTGGGAGAGAGAGACTTCACTGGTTTTCTTTCAGTGGTCTTGTGAGTTTGTGTGCTCAGTCATTCAGTCAAGTCTGACTCTGCAATCACATGGACTGTAGCCTGCCAGGCTTCGCTGTCCATGGGATTTTCCAAGCAAGAATACTGGAGTGGGTTGCTATTTCCTTCCCTAGGAGATCTTCCTAATCCAGGGATCGAACCCAGGTCTCCTGCATTGCAGTCTTTGGGGTTGCAAAAGAGTGAGTCTGACTCTTTTGCAACACACAGGCACCCATTATATTGGTAATTATATATGCATACTTGTAATTATATACATATGTATAATATAATAAGATACTTGATCATGGTATAGGAATAAGTGATGGGTATGTGGGTTTTCCAGGTGGCGCTAGTGATAGAGAATCCACCTACCAATGCAGGAGATCCAAGAGACATGGGTTCCATCCCTGGGTCCGGAAGATCTCCTGGAAAAGGAAGGCAACCTACTCCAGTATTCCTGCCTGCAAAATCCCGTGGGCAGAGGAGCCTGGTGGGCTACAGTCTACGGGGTCACAGAGAATCAGATATGACTGCGTGACTAAGCATATGTGTACTCAGGCAAAGGCTGAAGGTCTTTCTTTTTCTTTTCATGTGAAAGAATAAACTGTCTTATAAAAGAGGCCTACAACTAGGATGAATAAAACAATGGATGTCCACATTTGGCAGTATTTTTGATTAATGTTAACAGGCTACGCTTGAAGACAAATATCCAGTCATTTATGAACAGTAGCTCAATGAATAGTTGACTGCAGTTTGTATTTTGGGGGGGCATCCTGAAGGACTATTCAATGGATCCTCAGCACATGTGCACAAGCAGATAACAAGGCTCTTGGGTACCCACAGGCCTATCTCTCCAGGGTGAGAATTAGCATATAAGCCACAAAGCTCAAAGAGTCAGTCAGTGGTGCTGCCATACCAACCACGGCTCAGCCAAAGGGATCCCCAACAGGGACTCTGGAAGACACCAAGCTTCAACCGCCAAAGACAGCTGGCCACCAGCCCATCTTTGTAGGACACAGCATAAGACTCATACCATATGTCAGAAAAGTAAACTGGGGGAAAAAAGATTACCCATTGAGCAGTGTCTGTTTTCTACAGCTACTAATATTTCCTTCTATTTATTCTGCTAGAAAAAGAAAAGGTAAAAGTGAAGTCTTAAATCTCTGTTGGTCTTAAGTCATCCTTTATTTGCTGCCTTCAAATCTTTCTTTTACAAATGACCAACAAGCTAAGCTAAGAGAATAACAGTGGTAACCATCAGCCAGGTCATGGTGTTGGTCCCTGGTCATTTGTACATTTCTCCATTGCTCTTTTAGCTTTTATCAATCTACTTTTTTCTCAGCTTGTGTATATCTCTAGGTAGAAAAATAAGGACATTTAAAATAAAATAGAAAAAGCAAAAACAAAACAGACCCCTGATTAATGGAGCCCAACCAGCTGAAAGATACGATATGCTCTTTTGTGGTTATACTTTCCATTTGGGTAAAAACTATAGGAGAAAATACACGTACATATACATCCACACACACCACGACTGGGTTTAAAATGTTTCCGTAAGAAGACCTGAGGTGTACTTAAAATACAAATTCTGTAATTTCCAGACAAGAACCACTGACATCTGTCCTGGCAATTAGTTTGAAAAAGGCCTCAGGAGTTTCAGTTGACCCCACGCTGTAAACAAGTCCATCAAAATTCAGGCTGAAGGAGTATCATGACCACACCAAAAGGACATAATAATGCTACTGATCTTGACTTTGGCCAGACCACAGCAGGAAGTGGTTACAATTAGGAGATCGCTGACCAAAAAAAAAAAAGAGTCTGAATGAGGGGGAAGATAAAAAGAGGAGAGTTTAGGATAAGATGTTCTGCGGAAAATCCCTGAGGGAACTGGAGAAGCAAAGCTGTAGAAAGGACATTCAGATATGTGAAGGGCTTTTCTGCTGAACAGGGAGTGGGCTGTGTGAACCCAAAGTCATACCTGGGAGCAGTCAGCACCAACAGGCATATTGATTCAGCTGCTAAGCAGAAACTAACGGAATGCAGCACTTTGTCCTTTCAGCTGGATTTGATCCTGGGAAGATGTGGACCTGCCTGGGACTTCCGGTATGAGCCTGGAATATACCCAATATGAGACAGAGCTAGTATGAGACACCACGCTCTGATCACACCTTTTGAGACCCAGTTAAAGCCACACCTAAGGCCATGTGCTGGACTGTCCACTTAGACAACACACTCCTTGTTTTGCTTAAGATACCCTGGCTAAGGCTTTCTGCCACGCCAAGTGAGAGTCCTAAGTGACCCTAGATCTTAGCTGCCTTGTGAGGTAGCAAGTTCCACCTTACTAGAAGGGTCCAAACAAAGGCTAAGTAACTGTCTACCAAGTATTCAGTTCAGTTCAGTCGCTCAGTCGTGTCTGACTTTGCGACCCCATGAACTGCAGCACGCCAGGCCTCCCTGTCCATCACCAACTCCCAGAGTCCACCCAAACCCATGTCCATTGAGTCGGTGATGCCATCCAACCATCTCATCCTCTGTCGTCCCCTTCTCCTCCTGCCCCCAACCCTTCCCAGCATTAGGGTCTTTTCTAATGAGTCAGCTCTTTACATCAGGTGGCCAAAGTATTGGAGTTTCAGCTTCGACATCAGTCCTTCCAATGAACACCCAGGACTGATCTCCTTTAGGATGAACTGGTTGGATCTCCTTGCAGTCTAAGGGACTCTCAAGAGCTTTCTCCGACACCACAGTTCAAAAGTTTCAATTTTTCAGCACTCAGCCTTCTTTATAGTCCAACTCTCACATCCATACATGACTACTGGAAAAACCATAACTGTGATTAGATGAACCTTTGTTGACAAAGTAATGTCTCTTTTTAATATGCTGTCTAGGTTGGTCATAACTTTCCTTCCAAGAAGTAAGCATCTTTTAATTTCATGGCTGCAATCACCATCTGCAGTGATTTTGGAGCCCAAAATAATAAAGTCAGCCACCGTTTCCACTGTATCTCCATCTATTTGCCATGAAGTGATGGGACCGGATGCCATGATCTTAGTTTTCTGAATGTTGAGTTTTAAGCCAACATTTTCACTCTCCTTTCACTTTCATCAAGAGGCTCTTTAGTTCTTCTTCACTTTCTGCCATAAGGATGGTATGATCCGCATATCTGAGGTTACTGATATTTCTCCCGGCAATCTTGATTCTAGCTTGTGCTTCTTCCAGCCCAGTGTTTCTCATGATGTACTCTGCATATAAGTTAAATAACTAGGATGACAATATACAGCCTTGATGTACTCCTTTTCCTATTTGGAAACAGTCTGTTGTTCCATGTCTACTTCTAACTGTTGCTTCCTGGCCTGCATATGGGTTTCTCAAGAGGCAGGTCAAGTGGTCTGGTATTCTCATCTCTTTCAGAATTTTCCACAGTTTATTGTGATCCACACAGTGAAAGGCTTTGGCATAGTCAATAAAGCAGAAATAGATGTTTTTCTGGAGCTCTCTTGCTTTTTCTATGATCCAGTGGATGTTGGCAATTTGATCTCTGGTTCCTCTGCCTTTTCTAAAACCAGGTTGAACATTTGGAAGTTCAGGGTTCACGTATTGCTGAAGCCTGGCTTGGAGAAATTTGAACATTACTTTTCTAGCATGTGAGATGAGTGCAATTATGTGGTAGTTCGAGCACTCTCTGGCACTGCCTTTCTTTGGAATTGTAGTGAAAACTGACCTTTCCCAGTCCGTTGGCCACTGCAGAGTTTTCCAAATTTGCTGGCATATTGAGTGCAGCACTTTCACAACACCATTTTTTAGGATTTGAAATAGCTCAACTGGAATTCCATCACCTCCCCTAGCTTTGTTTGTAGTGATGCTTCCTAACGCCCACTTGACTTCACATTCCAGGAAGTCTGGCTCTAGGTGAGTGATCACACCATCGTGATTATCTGGGTCATGAAGATCTTTTTCATACAGTTCTGTGTATTCTTGCCACCTCTTCTTAATATCTTCTGCTTCTGTTAGGTCCATACCATTTCTGTCCTTTATTGAGCCCATCTTTGCATGAACTGTTCCCTTGGTATTTCTAATTTTCTTGAAGAGATCTCTAGTCTTTCCCTAATAGCCTGACTTTAATTTACCTCTCTAAAGACCACATCTCCTAATGCAGTCACATTCCGGAGTGCTGGGGATTAGGACTTTAACAGGTGAATTTTCAAGGGACACAATTCAGCTCACAGAAATGACCTCTAAGCCTACTTACAACTCCAACATGAAACAAAGTTGAGTAAAAAGTGCTAATTTGTTTTAGTCAAAAACCATCTAGGTGTTCCCTGGTGGTCCCGTGGTTGAGAATCTGCCTGCCAGTGCAGGGGACCCGGGTTTGATCCCTGCTCCAGAAGACCCCACATGTCCTGGGGCAACTAAGCCCATGCCCCGTAACTACAGCAGCCCGAGGACCCTGGAGCTTGTGCAGCACAACGAGAAGTCACCGCAATGAGAAGCCCACACATCGCAACTAAAGAGCAGCCCCCACTCCTTGCAACTAGAGAAAGCCTGGACACAACAACAAAGACCCAGCACAGCTAAAGAGAAACAATGTATACACTTGGCAAGTGTGACTGTAAAAAAAAAAAAAAGGGGGCCATCTGCTCTGGGGACCAGAAATCAAGCCTGTGAAAGCAGTGGCAGCTTCTCTGGGCCTCTAAAGTCGAGGTGAGTCTGCATCCTTAGGGGAGGATTGTTAGCATTTTGTACAACCCAATCTGACTGTATTTACTCATTTATGTTATCTGGGGCATTGCTATTTACTCTTCCAGAGGCTGATGTAAAATGGAAGGTTTTGACAAGCAGTGCTAATTACACATGTCCACAAGGGGCAGTGCAACAGGGCATCTGCTGCATGTGGGCTGAAGTGGTGGCATCCCGGGCACAGGCAACAGGAAGGGGACTTTTCTCAGGAATGGCCATAACTGCTTGGGTCATACTACAGGCATTCTGAAAAGATTAAATAAGCACGAGAACCCAACATACGAGACAGCAAAAGGAACGCAGATGTATAGAATAGACTCGTGGACTTTGTGGATGAGGGTAAGGGTGGGATGATATGGGAGAAGGGCATTGAAGCATGTTAATTGTCATGTGTCTAATCAATCGCCAGCCCAGGATTGATGCTCGGGGCTGGTGCAGCGAGATTTCCCGGGGGGGGGGAAGGAAGAGGGAGGGGGTTCCGGATGGGAAGCATATGTAAACCCATGGTGATATCATGACAATGTATGGCAAAAACAATTAAAAAAAAAAAAATAAGCATGTTAAGAAAAACACAAAACATTGCGCAAATGTGTAAACTACCATTAGATACAATGCGTGTATTTCAGCAAGAGCAGCCAAGTCTTTTACAGATTCCATCGGAGCCAGCACACGGAGAAATGTTTAAGGTTCAGGATTCTACCATCCGTTCAAGTCAGCTGGTGCTGGAGGAAGAAAATTCCCTATACAGACCCCAGTGACTGCTATCATAAATCACCTGCCCATCACTGGCTCCAGACAGTCTGTTGCCACGGCATGGCCTGGATGAGCCGGCAGGAATGGCTCTGTGTACACTTCTGACTTGAAAGCCTAAGTCCCTGGTGGGGTGGCAAGGGAGGAGTGAGGTCTGACGCATGGTTTTTTCACATATAGAAACCAAGCAAAGTAAAAAATTAGATCATTAGCATCAACAAAGACACAACATCAAATCCAACCCCCTTGTTTCACAGAGACAAGAAAACAGAAGTCCAGAGAGGCAGAATAGGGCCCCCATTGGTAGGCCAGTGGAAGGTCAAGGGCCCTTTGCTCTGTGGCTCTTTAGGGGTAACAAAGCACTCTGTTCCTACTGCAAGGCCCCTGCATGAAGTCAAACCTATATGGGCTTGAAGAAACACCTCTGAACTGGCTTCAGGAAGTTGGGTGTATGTTTAGGTTGACTTGAGAAGATGGTTAAGATTTTAAACTTTGATGAATCACTAGGAATGAGGGAAGAGGAAAGTAGAAAAACAAATGCCACTCAACAGCTGCCCAATATCTTGGGTCACAAAAGAAAAATTCACCCATGAACAAAATTTGGGGTTCCTAGATGGAACGGATCAAAAGACCCTCTCTACCGATGCAGAACCAGAGACCTCAAGTATCAGTGCTGTGGCAGGACACAGGGCGAACCAGAATTTCTGCCTCCACCCAAGGGCTCGAGAAAGGCTGCCTCAAGCAAGCAGACTTCAAAATCAAATAATCAGAAGTTGACTGTATGGTCTGGGCTGGGTAAGGAGCAGATGGGATTGCCCTGGCGGCTCAGTAGGAAAAAATCCACCTGCAACGTGGGAGTCACAGGTTCCATCCCTGGGTTGGGCAGATCCCCTGGAGGAAGAAATGGTGACCTACTCCAGTATTCTTGCCTGGAGAATCCCAAGGACAGAGGAGCTTGGCAGGCTATGGCCCATGGGATCACAGAGTCAAACACCACTGAGCAACTAAGCATGCACACACATACAAATTATAAAGCCTACAACAATATCACTTAGATTTATTTCTATTGGTGATCTAGAAACTGGAAATGGAAACAATGATTTTCTGATTTAGCCTAATTAGGAAACTGAGCATAAAACTGTTCCCCTATAAAAACTACAAGAATCTTCTTTGTGGAATAAAGTATATTACAGCTATTAGTAGCATTCCTAAGGTAAGGTAATAAAAATCAATCCTACACTCGGGCATTTGTGTTAAAAAATAATAATAATTGATTTGCTTGCTGGTCTAGTCTCGGTTTGTTTTCTTTCCTAGTTTAATCGCACCTAACAGATAAACACCAGGCACAGAAGATAGCTCTTAAGCCATTAGGCCGTTTGGGGCATCATATTGCCTCTGGTGGCGTGTTTCTCCAGGCCTACAGAAATGAGGGGCCACAGTCCTAAGGGGGACTGGAGACTCACTTTAGAATGAAGTCCTTGAGTTATGAGTTAATAACACCAAAATAGCATTAAAGATATAGCCACAACTTCATGTTCTGACTTAAGAATATAATTTTCTTCCCCTCCTTGGAGGCACTGAACTTGTCACTTCCCAAACGTCCTGTCCCATGGCACAGCTTCCAGAAGTAATGCTGATAGCAACATGTTTCTTGTTTGAGGTAGGAGATTGCCCAAAATAGGTTTACTAGCTGAAGGGAAGGCAGGAGAGTGGAGGAGGAGGATGGTTCCAGAAACCATGGGATGGAGTTCGCTGTTCTAGCTACATGCCAAGGTTTTCCACAAACGTCTCTAGCTTCATTCTCTCGCCCAAGAGCTAGACTCATAAGTACAACTTCCCAACGGGCATCTTTCTCATCTAACAGGACCTCCACAAGTCCCATACTTCAGAACTGATGCCCCTTCCCTGGGTTTCCTTGCTTGGTGAGTGGCACCACCACTGATCTGGTATCTAGTTCACAAGATAACTCTTCTTTCTCATTCCACCTACACTAGGCCCTGCTCCCCCAAAACTCTTGATTTTACTTGCTTTACTCTTTTCCAACTCCCAATGTCTCAGGTCCCTAAGTTAACACTGCTGTAACACCTCGTATTTTCCTTTTATCTTATGGTCGTCCACTCCCTACCAGAGAGTGAACTCCATGAGAGAGGAACCTTACCTGTCTTGTTCAGCACTGTATTCCTAGAATAGAACCTGGTCATTTAATAAAGACTTCTTTAAAGAAATACTGAAAGAACATAGTATTTAATTGTGAATTAACTCTGTTAATGATGTATGATACCTAGTTATATATGATAGCTAGTCATCATACCTACATTTCTGTATGATACCTAATCATCATTAAAAACAGTTTCGCCACTTATATTCAGTGTGAATTGGTTTAATCACATTATGCTCTTCCTAACACTTCTTGAGGGTAGCTAATTCAGAGGAATGACAATTTCACTGGAGGTACAAACATAATTTGAGAGAATGGGGTATTTTAGAGGAATGGAGATCTTACCAGGAAGACAAAAGACAGTGGTTGCAACAGGTGACAAAGTTGTACCAGACACTGGTCACTCAGAGCAGTCCAAGATGCAAGGCTGGGTTGCATAAAGGGACAAAACACTCGCCAATCTAAGACCATGCCTATGAACCTACAAGGTAACTGAGAACACAGGCTTTGGAGTCTGAGTGGTTGGTTTGAATTCTGTCCCTGCTAGTTACTAGCTGTATGACTGTGGGCAACTCACCTGAGCGCTGTGAACTCCCCCTCTAAGATGGACCTAGCAATACCTACCTCACAAGGCTGAATGCCTTACAAGGATAAAATGGGGGCTTGAAGGTAAAGCATTTCACACGGTGCCTTGGAGAGCACTTGGGTGTAGTAAGTGCTGAAATGACAGTGTTAACAACTATTATTATTGTCTCAATATTATACTATAATTATAATTTTTGTTAAGTTTGGAGGTTTCTTAATTTAAAATTTTTATTCTTTGCCTGTTCTCTAGAGTCTATTGCTATTCTGCAATTTTGAAGTTGCTAAAAAAAAAATAATAATTTTATCTGGGATTGGTGGAAGGCACAACATCAACAAAGGTCACGCATGAGTCACCAGCTTGTGACTCGAACAAGAAAGGACAACTCATTGTTTATCTGAAACTCAGGGAACGAAGTAAAATGGGACTTCTCTAAAGTAGGGCAGACTAAATAATGATAAATGCTCCACCCAGAGAAGTGTTGCAGGAAGGGGACCCCTTCCAGGACCTGAGAGTGGGTTCTCATCTAACACTCAGAAATGAATTGTCCAGAAACAAATGGCCCAAGGAGACACAAGCTGACAAACCATAGAACCTGGGACGGCGAGCCGCGCGGCAGAGTCCTCCTGGGCTCCTTTAGCCTGCTGCTCTCCGCCCTTCCCAGCCAAGTTTCACGCTCTGTCAGCCGTGTGTCTCCTTGGACAATTCATTTCCAAGTGTTAGACCACAGGGGTGTTAGACCACCCCTGGAAGGGGTGCCCCTTCCTGCAATAGAAGTGTTTTAAAGAAACCTCAAGGCAGACACCTGTTCATGTCACCTCTTGCTCAAACTCACCAATGACTTCCCATGTCTCTCTCAGTGGGATCTGGAGCCCTCGCATGAACCCTGCCCACCTTGCTGATTTTTATCACTCCTCACTCCTCGTTCAGGCGACGCACACTTGTGGTTCCCTCATCTTCCCTGGGTGGCTTCTGTGCAAATGCCACTCTGCTCAGATGTCTCTCCCTTAGAGAAAGCCTCTCTGTCAGCTCAAGCAGAAACAGTCGCCTCTCCTCAGTCGCCCTGGGAACCTGCGTCCTGCATGAATTTTGCCATGTCGTCATTCATCGTGATCAGAAATGAGATAATTTGTGTACTGTTCACTGTCTACCCCAGTAGAAGGCTCGTCCTACGAGGACTGGCCTTTGTCTATCTCATCACACATTCCAAATATCCCCAAGACCTACAAAGGTGCCTGTCACCTAGGGCACGTTTAAGAAATAGCTGTTGAAGGAGTGAATTAGTAACAACAGGAATGACATCACCTGTTATTTACAGTTGAGCACTTACTATATGCTATGCATTATCTTATTAATCTTAACAATGGTACGAAGTTAGATACTACAGTAAGTGTGGGATCTGAGGTCACATGCACACACGCACACATGCACACTCTACAGGTGAACTGGCAAAAGAAGAAGACAAGGAGACAGGAGAGCTACTAGACTACCCAACACTCCTACCAGGGTTTGGGAAGGCGACTAGGGTCAAACCTGGGCCAGTTTACTTTCTGCTCCTGTTCATTCTCCTAAGTGGAGCTAAATGCCTGACCAACACCCACAGTTACAACCAAGGACCATGCCAATCACCCATTGCTGACGTGTCCTCACTGCACTCAGCAGTCAACCACACCACACATCATGGTCCAAAACTACAGTCCCCAGACAGACGTAACTAGGGTCCCCAGAGAGACATAACTTGACACTGATTTTTTCTGAAAACGTCTGAGCTTCCTTCTACATGTTATCTTTTTAAAGGGAAGAAAAAGTTAACAAGTTACTGTTTGTCAGCCTCCAGACTACTATTCAAAGATGTTGTTGACAGCAGACAAAAGGCAAAGAAAAGATGATTAATACTTGAGAAAGAAGAATGGGGTGCAATTCTTCCAGTTGGAAAGGTTTTGGAGGGGTATGCTATAAAGGAAGCTTGAAGAAAAATTCTTATCTACTATGCAAAGTATCCTATTGAAATTATATAATTAAAATTTACCAAGCATCCCAAGAATAAGTAGAAATAAGTTAGCCACACTGCTTAGGCTTTTGACTTGCACAAAAAAGGCAGTAATTGATACTGTATGACTCAAGGTAATTAAACAGCTGGTGCAAACACTCATACTTGGACTCACTGTCAGCGATAAAATGTATGATCTCTGGGATATCACTTGACTTGACTTTTTAGTACCTTGATCTCTTAACATATAAAGAAATATTATAATTACTGCCCAAATCAGGGTTATTTGATACATTTTGATATTAATTCTTAATGAGATACTATCAATTTCCACCTGGTTTCATTTTAAAGAAAAAGAACTAAGACCTGAAGCCATGATAACTATGTAAAAGTAGACTTTCAATCATTTAAAGGTATGCTACTTAGGGAAAACTATATGGGAAACCCAGGTGTTCAATGGTAAAGAATCCTCCTGCCGATGGAGGAGATGAGGGTTCTCCATCAGGGTTAGGAAGATCCCTGGGTCAGGAAGATCCCTTGGAGTAGGAAATGGCAACCCACTCCAGTGTTCTTGCTTGGAGAATTCCCATGGACAGAAGAGTCTGGCAGACTATAGTCCATGGGGTCACAGAGTCGGATACGACTGAGCGACTAAGCACAGCACACAGCAACAGTTTCTCCAGGCAGGTAAGTATATTCAAATGCAATTATCAAGCCACAGGAAATGTCCAACTTGTACATTACCATGGACTGCTGAATTGGTCTCCACAGTGGTTATCAAGCAACATAATCTACCAGAAGATTGGCTAAATAATAATTTAAAAAAATCAAGAGAACTAATATATGCAAGTCACTGTTCGAAGCAATTAATGTGTTTTATCTCATTTAGTTTTCATGAAAAAAAATAGGTTAATACTAATGCTATTTGTACTTAGAGATGACAAAACAGAGAAAAACAAAAAGTTCTATAAACAAAAAGTTATAGAACTTCTCCAAGGCCACATGGCTCCAAGAGGCATGGTTTAGGCCAAGCTCTAAACCGGCAACATGCCTCCCAGGCCATGCTTGTAGCCACTGTGGACACAGCCTTTCCTGAATAAGGACAGGAAGAGACCTTCCCCTGGAGACTGCAGCTATTTCCCTTCTCTGTTTTCTTACTCTTGATCCCTGTTCCTTTTCTCCCCTGTCCCTTTATTTTTCCCTCTCCCTTACGCACGTCTCCCTTGGTCCACTTGTAAACATGTCTAGAAGACTGTGGCTCAGGTGATGGCACTGGAAGGGTGCTTGGAAAGTCATCTGCTCCTGAAGCAAGATGTGGAAACAGGTTACAGTATCGTACAATTCCCCATAAACATGAGGATACAAGGATACCTACTTTAAACCATAAAACAGAGACCAACATTTCAATAAGATCAGAAACTCACAATAGAATCTTGGAGACAAGCATAACTGATTTTCCTCAGCCCATTTCTCTTCTTCCACAACAAGATTTCCCCGCTCACTTTGCTCATGCTCCTGGTTTTAACTATCCCAAGTCTGTATTCCCAACCCTAACCTCTTTTGTGGCTTTTATAACAGTCAACTTTCTGTTAGACATTCCCACATAGATGTTTCCGTTTTAAGGTAAACGAACCCATCGCTGGATTCTGATGAACTTCCACTCTCTCCTACATTCTGTATCTTCTTCTCAAATTTCCTCCTGGATTTGGCAGAACCACTGCACCCGAACTGAACCATGAAGGTCTCTACATCACTTCTCACATCAAACCATCCCACTGAGCCTACTTCCCACACACACTCCTTCCCTCAATTTCTGTTGCTGCCGCCCTACTCCAGGCCTATATCATCTCTCACTTGGACTATTTTAAGAATCTTCTCAGTGGGCTTCTGCTTCAAAGCTCCCCACTGCATTGCAAATAAATGAACACTGGTGGCTCCCCTCTGCTCTGAACCTCGCCACAACGCCCTACTGCACCCCAGATGAAGTTCCTTTCCTAATCCCAGCTCCCATCTGGCCTTCAGTCTCCCCATCTTTTCCAACCCCCTTCCTTTTAGTGTCCATCCTTGCATCCTATTAAACTGGGTTGTCCAGGCCTAGATAAACTGTTCAATTAAACTTCACAAGTATGCATGCGGAGTTTTGATTTTTACACGATAGAGTAATAGTTACTCCTTTAGATCATGTATAATTGCTCCAGCTCAAGGTCAGCTCCCCTGACCACGCCAGCTGCAGTTTCCTCGCCTTCCAATGCTGACTGCTAGCCCTCCAGTGACAGACTGCTAACACTGTCCCACAGGACCTCAGCTGCTGGCTAGCATCTTGCTACCTGCTCTCGCTGTTTCTGCAGCGCCCACCAGGAAGTCTGTATTCCTCCTCTCGCTAGTAGCATCATGTATTTCCTTCTCTCCTCCCTAAATGACCAGCCAACTCATTTGGGTCCTTAGCAACTATTTAGTAGTAATTAATGGCTAATAGTGGTTAATATATTATCGCTTCCAGACAGTATCTGCATGACAAAACTGAATGAGTATAAGAATTTCAGGTCAAAGTCAGAATTGCTTGAGTAGATTTTTGTGTGTCCCTTAGAATGTAAATCAATTTGAATCACATCACAGGTGATGGCCTAATATTAAATAGTGATGATTTTTGTTGTTCTTAGTCACTCAGTCATGTCTGACTTTTTGTGACCCTATGGACTTCAGCATGCCAGGCTTTCCTGTCCTTCACTATCTCCTGGAGTTTGCTCAAACAAATGATAAATTGAAATGTATTTTGATCACAACTCTACTCATGGTTGCTGAAACATTCAACATGGTGAATAGAGCCTTAAAATACATTTATATTTCTAGATAAAGAAATCTAGTCATTGTCATTACATGAATTAGCCTAGAAATGCATCTGCTGTAAATACCAAAGTCTTGTGATTTTGAATCAAAAGACATTTACTTTTTTAGTGGAAATAGGAAGCATTATCCTATTTGCCTGAGACAGCCATTTTCCAGAGGGGTCAAAATCCAAGACTGAAATCAGAAATCATTTACTCTGTGTGTGTTTAGACTGATAGATATGTTAATCAATGAAAAATGGGGCCCAAACTGCAGAACTGTTACAATAGTAAGTGGTTCAAAATTGGACATGCTGTTATAAAAATTGTTTTCTGGTATGATGGTTTCTTCACTATGAACCTATATAAACTTATGAAAATCTACTTTTTAAAAATTCTTGTTCTTGTTTTCTTAATTTCTTTATTTTTAATTGAAGAAAAGTCACAATATTGTATTGGTTTCTGCCATATATCAACATTTGACTACATTAGGATAGTTACAATCTTTGTGGTTATACTGACTCCTATAAACAAACCCCCATAAGATAGTCACTGAATACTGAAAAACATGCGTGCATATATACGGGCCAGACAGATCTCTCCTTATGATCCTACAAGAAACACATAAAGGCTATGAATTCATAGAAAGATGATTTCTGTTTATCAACTAATACATGATATTCTTTCAGTTAAAAAGTAAAACTGTCATCACTACATTTTTAAGCCCTCAAATCTCAACCACCACTAACCGGGCTCCAAAAATTCCCACCAAAAGAAACATATCCATTCTACCTAAACACGTGGGCATAATCTCACCACAACTATCAGAATCTTTTAAAAGTAGTTAATTCATTTCAATGAACAAGATAAAAATCCAAAAGCAGTAAATGACCACAAACTGAGGGAATCCCAGTAGGCTTCTGGGAACAACAATGTGAGCCCAAGAGCTTTCTTATTCCATTACATCATTAAAGGAAAAAAAGATGCTTTTGTATGTAAAACTAGAAAATTAAGGTTAAGTGACTCCTTAGTTTTTAAATAATGAGATATTAGCGTTCATGTAATGAGTTTTTATGTATTGAGATCTCTCTTAAAAAAAGAAAACACAAGTGTAAGTTTACGTAATTACCAGACCTAATAGGAAACCTGCTAGGATTCTATCATAAAGCTATATACTTTAGACAAAAAGCAAAAGGAGAAGAGAAATTACTTTTCTGAGCCTGTGAGAAGACCTTAACAATTTCTTTGAAAAGAAAGCCTACACGCATACTCTGTACTGAGTCAACATTCAATTAACATTATTGAGTGATTAAATCATGATGTCTAGGATAGCCACTCATGAGTAAGACCTGACAAGGTACCTTTCTGGGAATAAATGGCTGTGGTTTTTAAACACACTATTAGGTGAGGGGAGATCCTGCTCATACAACCCAACCAAGCTGCAGAAACTCATCACTGTGAGTCTAATTCATCCCAGTCCATCCACACAGCGTGGAGAACATAAACATGACCTGGACAAGGTCAAAGGACAACCCCAGACCATAACATCACGAGGCCCTTTGCCGACTGGTCCCACTGAGTGTGCCTCAGGGACCCTGTGTCCCTGGTAGCCGTCCATACAGTGCCCGACTTTGTTTGTGACAACAAAGGGGTCAAAGATTTGAGATGGAGAAGGAACAGGACACAGCCTCCCAAAGCAAAATCAAACAAGGAAAAATCGTCACAATTGTACCAGGAAAAGAAAGATTCTAGGTTGAAACTTGACATGAGAAAATATTTTCTTCAGTTAGTCAAAGGCATATTAAAGGAAAAAAGATCAGTGTTTCTCAGATCTTACCAGGATGTATTTCTTCTTTGTAATTTCTCATAGAAACAGCAGATTTAAAGATTACCACATACACACAAACACACATGGTTGCTTTTAATTATAGCAACTTCAAATTAGGGACAGACACGCCATGCTTTTCTATGAGATTTAAGTGTATCTGGTCCCACATTTTAGAGCCAACAGCGAAGCAGAAGACATAAACAGCAAGGTACTACTCAAACAACTTCAGGAAAACATTAATGGTAAGAAATTTTACATAAAAAACACTAGGAATTTATAGATTTTTTGCTTAAAAGGATTACATGGGAAATTTTAGGTAGAAGAAAGATTTTAAAGTATCCCATGTTTTCATGGCAGATAAAAATGCAGAGACCCATGTAATAATCAGAAAAAATTATATAAGATGCTCTTCCACATAATATCATGGATTAATGATTTTGGTGGGTCACATAACAGCCTTATTAAATATAATGGACATCTTCAATACACCATATATTCAAGGTCTTTCTGCATCAGCAAGTGGCTGAGAAGAACTGAAGGCTGAAAAAACATAATCCTCTTTATTGAAACCCTTCTTCATAAATGCCTTGGGCAGCTGGACCCTTCGAGGTCCATGGAGTAACAGAGTTGACTAAATTGGTGCTTTTATACCTGAAAACGTTTAGTGTAAGAGTCTCTTAACATACAGAGGGGAAACATCATATTTGGAGATAATTCAACTAGGTTCATCATTTCCTTCCTTTTGATTCTATTTTAAAGACAAAGAGCAACAGAAATCCCCATTCCCACCTAACCCTTACCCCCAACACAAATGATAATATCCTTAAAAGTGCTCAAAGGAGCTATAAACTATGAAAAGGTGAAGTTCACTTGCTGAGGGGCAGTAGGCATGCTCTTACCTGATGTGGCCAATCAATTCAATAAGCTTGTGACTAAAAAAATAAGCTGTCAGCTCAGACACATGGCTCAGGACTGAACAGACCCCAAAGAGAGTCGTTGATCCATTCAGGTCCTCCAAATGCCAGTAGAGAAAGGTGAACACGAAGCCATATCCAAAGCCCATAAACCAAGCCACAAACAACACGGAGCCGTACTGCACGCTGCAGAGTAGCCTGATCAAGTCCCAGAAGTTGAAGGCCCGCGAGTGGCTGGTGGTGGTTGGCGTCTCCTCAGAGGACTCCGTGGAGCTGTTCCTCTCCACCTGAGGGATCTCCACCTCTTTCCCTGTGTTTTCACTGTTTTTGAAGTGGCTGTAGCGGAACCGGAACTGAGTAGCAACAATCAAGGCCATGGTCATGAGAACCCCAAAGACGAAGAAGACGATCTGGTAGTTCCGGTACTCGGGGGGCTTGCATCCCTTCCCTTCGATGAGCACGTCTATGTGGGTGTAGTCAATGCCGATGCCCACAGACAGCATGGCCAGGCCCCAGCCCAGGGACCCCCACATGCGCTGCAGTCCATAGCGGTCTCTGTGCTTCCCCAGATACTGCAGTGTTACTGTGTCCACAATTGTGACGGAGGAGGCACTGAAAAATTCTCCTATTATGACAACTACCAAGATCACCAAGAATATAGCTTCCACTTCTTGTTGATCATAAATGAGAGTGACTCGGTCAGAAGGTAAAGACTTGGTGGTAGGGACCACGGACGTGGTTGTCTCCCTGGTTGCGTTTCCTGGTGGGGCAGAGGAGGTCGCAGTGCTTGGGTTCAAGGTCACACTATGCTCAGTAATTTCATCAGTCTGAGGCTGCAGAGTGGGTGCACTGGTCTTGTTTGGAGCTGTCGAGAAGATGACAGTTTCTGTGACATTGGGCCCCGCTTCTGACATCACTGGCCCATCATCATAAGCAAGCAGTTGCCTTTTCTCACGCATCCTTGGGGAGGTGGTGATGAAAGAGACAGTGGAGGAATTTGTCGGCAGGATAGTGAATGGGTGACTTGAATTGGTGGGATGAGCTGTTGGGGGTATCTTTGGTACACATCGCAAGGTAGCGGGTTTGACAAATCCGATGCCCAGGTTGAATAAAACCCAACACAAAAGCGAAAAGAGGAGGACGATTTTGCCTTTTTTAAAGCGATCTGCAACTACACCCCAAAAGGGGGCACTGCAGAATTCAATGAAGTATCGAATACCTACCAGCAGTCCACTCTGGCTGGGGGACATTCCCAGCTGCTTATAATACACAGGCAAAAGGGGGTAGAGAGACCCATATGCAGAGTAAAAGAAAAAATAAAAGACCTTGGAAATGAGAAGGTCATTGTTTATTTTAACGCAGTGTTTCTCTATCCAGTCTATTTCCTCCTCAGGAAGAGCAGCCGTTTCAGACGGGGACGGCGTTTCATTAGAAGGTGGTTCTGGCTCCCTGGAAATGCCGTTAAAAGGATCAGCAAGAACGTATTTTCTCTTCTGCTCCTCTTCATCATCGGTTAAGATGGCAACTTTATCATCTGTCGCCATGGTTTATCACCACCGTCAGAGACCTGACGACCTTCAAAATTTGGCTGTTGATCTGTAAAGTAAAATTTAAAAGAAGGCTTAGTATGAAAATGATAACAATTAAACATAAGAGTTTCATCTTGTAGGAAACAGGAGTTTCAAACTACAACTAAAAATAATAATTGTGAGAGAGAACTATCACCATTCACTTGCAGCCATACAATAATGATAAGGAAAAATAACTACAAAAATCAAGTACTCTGTCTGTGGCCACTGACTGACTATAATTACATCTTCTAATGGTTCATTCTTCAGGTTCATTCTCAATCTTTTCACTGATTCCTAGGGAAAATGTACAAATAATAGGGATTATGTCTAAACCAAATAGAGGGTAAACAGTGCTTGCTGTTTCTCAGTTTTACTTTTCAGACAAATCCACTGCACTATGAAGTCTAGAATGCTTAGAAAATAAAGGTAGCTAAAACCATTTCAGTTTCTAGGAAAAAAACAGAAATAAGCCCTTAACCACAACTAAAAACGTGATGAGAAAAAGGGACCCAATTGCAGATTTGCATCTGCAGTTGGTCACTGCAGCCAGAACAATGATATCCTGATAAGGAAGTGGTCTTTATGCTGCTTATATTACATACATTTTCCAGATGAGCTTTTATAGACTGTAGTTGAAGAAAATGGCAGAAAAATAGCAGATAACACTTACTGAGTAGATACTCTGCACCAGACAACACTGAAAGGTCTTTAAATGTGTTAATTCATATTCATCACAATACCTCTATTGTCTCCTCCATTTTACAGATGAGAAACAATGAGGTGTAGTGAGTTTAAATAACTCACATGTGCAAAGCAAGGATTTGAACCCCAATATTATGATTTTAGGCTTCCCACATGGCTCAGTGGGAATCCACCTGCCAATGCAGGAGACGCAGATTCAATTCCTGGATCAGGAAGATGCCCTGGAGAAGGAAATGGCAATCCACTCATTATTCTTGCCTGGGAAATCCCATGGACAGAGGCTCCATGGGGTCGCAAAAGAGTGATTTAGCAACTAAAAGAAAGACGTTATGGCTTTAGGACATATACTCTAGTACCCCACACTAAACTGCCAAATACCACATTTTGGATAATAAAGTGCTATTAAATCTTTTTATGAGACAGGGTGTTTCATATGAAAGATAAGCAATATAACAAATGCATAAACTTGTCGGAATGATGTCACATTCCCCAGAATTTCCTTTTCTTCTATTATACAAATGATTAAAGAGTCAAAAGGTCTTGCTTGCATCAAGATTTGTCAAGGTGCAATGAGTATATTTGGATGTACGAGGTGTACATATTAAATACCTATTAATCCCTTTCATCTTCTTTACTAGAAAGAAATAACTCCACCCTTTGGAATACATTTTGCTCTCCCTTTTCCCAAAATGAAAAGTAAACTTCTGAAGAGCTTCCAAAATCATGCTTGTAAACATTTAAAAATCTCTACCTAACTCCAGGCAGACAGTAGAAACGTAACTTAACGAGGCCTGTGTAATAAGTCAAGTTATCTTTTACCCCCAAAAGCCAGGTGTCAACATAGTGATAAACTTTGAAAATTGTTCACATATTTCTCTTTTTTTAGGTTCAGTTTTTTTTTTAATTTGAGGTAAAATTCATGTAACAAAAAATGAGCCATTTTAAAGTGAGTAATTCAGCAGAATTTAGCACATCCACAAGGTTGGACAGCCATCACCTCTCTCTAGTTCCCAAAGCACAGTCTTCTTAATCATACAGGAAAACTTCTTTTTCTCTCCACAAAACTTGAAGGAAAAGCAAAATCCAATCTTCTGCTGCCAAGCTAAGAGATTTTCCTCAGTGTTCTCTCTTTATTTTTCTTTCATCATTAGTGCCTCCACCTACTCAAGCCAGCACCTCCATTTTATTTCATCACTTGAAAAACACAGTAATTCTCCTTTGGACTTATTTTCTAAATTAATTTCAGTGTGAGCTCAAACTTCAAAGAAATATTTGTCACGTTTAAAATGTATAAAAATCGTATGACACTTCTGGTAAAAATGGCAGATTGAGCACATCTGTTTTACTGCATTCCTAAACCTGACTGAAATGGCAACACCAACAAATACCCATGCTTTTAAAGTCATAATCCAAGCTGTGAAAATTAAAAGGTACATAACAGCAATTAAATAAAATTCTGGAAGCCAAAACTTAGACAACTGGTAAATAATGGTGAATCTGAGGAAACTGAAACCCTGCTTGACAGTGGGGAAAGCCAAGAACAATAAATTACAATTGATTCCTCAGAGTCCCTCAGAGGCTCACGGGTTGGCCATATTAGGTTTATCTGCAAGTAAGAGGGCATGTGTTTAAGGAGGGGTTGCTGCTAACAACGGAGTTAACGGAAAGTCTGGACCCAGTCAGAATGCTCAGTCCCCTTCTCCTCTCCACCTAGCTAGCCAATCACCTAGAGGATATCCCTCTGGAGAGGATAAGCAGAGTTCTTGAGTCATGGAGGACCAGTAACAGCTGAGAGTATGGGTGCCATACTGAAAAGAGCGGGGCACTCAGGGAACATACACATCCTAGAGTCAAGCCCTGGCCAGGACCCCAAGCCCTATCCCACTTTCCACACCAGGTTCTCAGAGGCTGGAAGGGTCTTCCCTGGAGAATCTGACCAGCCCAAGAGAAATGACCTCTCAATCACGATACTGAAACCTCCCAACCAAACAATCCAACCAAATCACTCCACACAGGAGTTCAGGGTCCCAACAAGCTCTGTCACTAAATGTGAGCAGTCACCAAGAATTACAAGACATTTGAGGAAAGGCTCCTACAGGAAAGATGGAGTCAAAACAGGGAAAAAATGAATATGTAGAAAACAGAAGTTCTATGAGGAGGAAAATAGTTCTTAAATATAATATTAATATTTTCATAAATAAGACACATGCTACAAACAGGCTTGAAACAAATAAAAAAATAGAAAGCTGAAGTACAAAAATAATAGAAAGTCTCAGTAATGTAAGAAACATATATATAAAGAAAAACAAAATGGAAATGTTAGAACTGGAAAATACAATAACCAAAACACAAAAACTCTATGGATGGACTCAACAGCAGAATGGAGGAGAGGGAAGAATCCGTGAGCTGCAAGTATAATAGAAATTATACAATCTGAACAACAGGAAGAAAATAGATTGAAAAAAAATTAACAGAGCTTCAAGGACCCGTGGGACTATCACAAAAGACTGGACATTAATGACATCAGAGTCCTTGAAGGAGTAGAGAAAAAGAGCAGCGCTGAAGTACTCAAAGAGACAAAGGCGGAAAACATTTCAAAACTGGCTAGAGACATAAACCTACAGATCTAAGAAGCTGAATGAACTCTGAAGCTGAATGAACAAGTGAAACCCACACCAAGACACAGCATAGCCAAATTGTAAAAACCAAACACACAAAAAATCTTGAGGTCACAGACAGAAATCACAGCTTACCAACGGGGGAAAAACTATTCAAATGATAGTATGCTTGTTTTTTTAAAACCAGAAACTAGGGAGACAAGAAGGAATACAATAGGTTTTAAAGGCTGAAAGAGAAAAACTGTCAAGTAAGAATCCAGCATCCAGAAAAAAAAAGACAGTCCAAAACCCAGGAAACTATGGACCAATATCCCTTATGAACACAGACACAAAAACCCTTGACAAAATATTAGAAAGAGAATTTAGCAAGAACTGTGCACTATGACCATGTGAGACTTATTCCAAGGATGCAAGGCAGCTGCAGTACTCAAAATTCAATCAGTGTAATCCACCGCATAAACAGGCAAAGGAAAAAAGGTATCATGGTCCTAATAATTGATGCAGAAAAAGCATTTGACAAAATTAAACACTCATTCCGGAAAAGTGTCAGAAAATTGGAATAAAAGGGATCTTCTCCAACTCAATAAAGATCTCCTATAAAACCCCACAGGTAACATTACATTTAACGGTGAAAGACTGGATGCTTTTTCTCTAACACAGGGAGAAGCGAAGATGTTCTCATCACTCCTAGGCAACTTAGTGGTGGAAATTCTAGCCAGTGCAATAAAGGGAAAAACAGGAAACAAAAAGTATATAGATCAAAAAGAAGAAACCACCTCTGTTTACAGTTGGCATGATTGTCCATGTAGGAAATCCCAAGAAATCTTAAAAGTTTTTAGAAAGAAGAAATATTTCAGTATAAATTAACAAAACATGTACAGGACTATATGCTGAAAAACTACAAAATGTTAGTAAAAGGAATAAATCTAAATAAAAGAAAGTGAAATCACTCAGTTATGTCCAACTCTTCATGACCCAGGTTCCTCAATCCATGGGATTTTCCAGGCAAGAATACTGGAGCGGGCTGCCATTTCCTTCTCCAGGAGATCTTCCCAACCCAGGGATTGAACCTGGGTCTCCCGCATTGTGGGCAGACGCTTTACCATCTGAGCTATATCATGTTCATGGACTGAAAACTCAATACAGTAAAGACTTCAACTATTCTCAAATTTATATACAGGTTTAACACAGTCCCTATCAAAATCTCAGTAAGGCTTTCTGGGAATTTGGGTGAGATTACTCTAAAATTTATCTGAACAGGAAAAGGAATTAGAACAGCTAAAGCAACGGTGAACAAGATTTATTATGTAGCCACATACTAACCAGGACTATGTGATACTGGCAGAAGAACAGAAACATAGATTAGTGGGACAGAACAGAGAGCCCAAGAATAAATCTACACAAATATGTCCCAGTGACATCTGACAAAGATGCAAAAACAACTTGGTGGGAGAAAGATGATGACCTTTTCAACAAACAGTGCTGGTGGAATTAGACATCAGGAGGCAAAACTTACACGGCTCATACATTATATGAACACTCACTCAAAATACATCATGGATTTAAATGTAAAACTATAAAACTTTTAGGGAAAAAAAAAAAACCCTAGATTCTAGTGCTAGGCAAATAGTTCTTAGACTTAATACCAACAGCATGATTCACAAAAGGAAAATTTGATAAATTAGACGTTATCAAAATTAAAAACTTTTGGCCAAAACCAACACAACATTGTAAAGCAGTTATTCTCCAATTAAAAATATATAATTTTTTTTAAAAATTAAAAACTTTTGCTCTGGGAAAAACTCTATTAAAAGAATGAAAAGAGAACTTTTCCTGGTGGCCTAGTGGTAAAGAATCTGCCTTCCAGTGCAGGAGAAGTGGATTCAATCCCTGGTCCAGGAAGACTTCATATGCTAAGGGGCAACTAAGCCCATACACCACAATGAAGACTCCCTGCAGCTAGAAAAAAAAAAAGACAAGCTGTAGACTGGGAGAAAATATTTGCAAGCCACATATTCAACAAAGGGCTACTATCTAGAATATGTAAAGAATTCTCAGAACTCAACAGAAAATATACCAAACAATCCAATTAAAAAACAGATAAGACAGGAAGAGATATTTCACCAAAGAGAATATATAGGATATACAGATGCAAATAGACTTCTGAAAAAAATGTTCATTGTCACTAACCATTAGGAAAATGTAAGTTAAAAACATGATATACCAACACATCAGAATGAGTAAAATAAAAATAGTAACATCACCAAATTCTGACACCAGTAAAGAGAAATTAGATCATTCGCACATTGCTGTTAGGGATGTTAAATGGTACAGCCACTCTGCAAAGCAGTTTGGCAGTTTCTTATAAACTTAAACAGTGACTACTGTGTGACCCAGCAATTGCACTTTTGGGCATTTATCCCAGAAAAGTGAAAACTTATTTTCACACAAAAACCTGTTCACAAATGTTTATAGTAGCTTTATTTGTAATAGCCAAAACCTGGAAACAACTCGGGTGTCCATCGTGGATGAATGGTTAAACAAACCGTGGTACTTCAATACCACTGAAAATCGTTCAGCAATAAAAGGGAATGAATGATTGACACAGTAACCTGAATCAACCTCCAGAGAATTATAAAGAGTGAAGAAAGCCAGTCTCAAAAGATTATGTACTCCATGATTCCATTCACAGATCATCCTAGGAGTGACAAAATTACTGATGTGGGGAACACAAAGAGACTGCTGAGGGTTCCCCAGGGTGAGGTGGTGGGAGGAAAGAGGAGGTGGCTACACAAGCCTGAGAGGGGAGGTCTGGCGCCCGGAAGTGTTCTGCGGCTTGACTGTCTCAGCGTCAGCTATTGAGCTAACGGGTGTGCAGGATGAGCGGGGAAGAGCGGGCACTGGATAAATGGGCTATCTCTGTATTATTTCCTATAACTGTATGTGAATCTACAATTATCTCAATAAAAGAGGTTAATTTTAAAAACTCAAGATAGCAGTTACCCTGGGGTGAGGTAGTAGCTAGAAGAAGTTCTGGGGTCCTGATAACTGTTTTCGTTTTTAATCTGGCTCTTTTATTAAATGGAAGTGTTCACTTTGTGAGAAGTCAGTGAACTATATTATTTTTCAACAGAAAATTAACTTGGGGGGTGGGGTGGGAAGGAGGCGCAAGAGGGAGGGGATATATATACATATACACACATACACACACGTATGCTCCTGGCTAACTCGCCTTGTTGTATAGCAGAACCAACACAACATTGTAAAGCAATTATCCTCCAATTAAAAATAAAATTAAAAAACTAAAGTGAAGCACAGAAAAGAAATGAACTTAAAGACTTAAAATATAAAAAGAAAAGAGATGAAAGGAGAAGAGAAAAGACAATTATAGGATCATCTGGAAAGACAGGTCTATAAAAAACTGGAACTCCAAGACAAAACAGAGAAAATGAAGAGATGGGAAATTTTTAATTCAAGAAAATTTCTCAGAACTGAAAGATATGAGTTGTCTGAAATGACCATGGAGTACTTGACACAGCAGACCCAAGCCAAAGCACATGAGCAAGCTTTCGGAACTCGAGAACAAACGGATGGCCCTACAAACTTTCAGAGAATAAAATGTGTCACATACAAAGGACCAGGAACCAGAATGGCTTCAGGAATCTCAGTGATAACCCAGGAAGCTATTCCCACCCAAATTATCACTCAAGTTTATAGGGGGAAAAAGACACTTAACATAAATGATTTCTCAAAAAACAAATGCACCTCCCATATATCCTTTCTTAGGTTGAGTACTGCCAAAACAAGGGAATAAAACAAGAGAGAGTAAGACATGGGATTTAGACAGTAAGAGAACTGGCACAGGAGAGGCAAAGGAAAGATGGTGTGATGGTGACTAGAGGCCCTAGGGTGACACAAAAGCAGCCGCGCCACGAGGGCAGGTCTGCAGGCGCCACAGACGCCTTGTCAGCAGATGTCCTGAGGTTAGATCTGAATACCAATACATCTGAATGTCCTAAGGTCAGACCACTGATGAGAGTTTAGGGATTAATTACCGGTAAGTGTAGAGAAAGGTAAATAAAACCCTATTAGAAAACAAAAAGTTGCATAGGAAAAGGCAAATAATCATACTTCACTATTCATACATGTCTCAGCTACATGGTCATAGTAATGTAAGCATGACTACTAAACTAATCAAAACTGCCACGTAACTATATGAAGAAAACAGGAAAATGAGAAGGCTGAGTGGGCATGGAGAGCCGAAGCAGGATGGACAGTTAGCTCTGTATCTTCCACTGTGGGAAAACAATAGATGGTGCCTTCATTTAAAAACCACGAACTCAGAATACAAGCTTTTTATTTCAAACACACCGGTGAATATCAAAATAATCACCTTAAAAGCAGAGAATGTATTAATATTTGCCTTTGAGAGAGGAAATGAGGCGAGATGGTGTAAAAAGTAATTAAAAAAAAAAAGCCCTGCAAACTTGCTTAGTATTTTTTTTAAAAAGCTTTGTATATACATGCTGCTGCTGCTGCTAAATCGCTCCAGTCGTGTCCGACTCTGTGCGACCCCCGTAGACGGCAGCCCACCAGGCTCCCCCGTCCCTGGGATTCTCCAGGCAAGAACACTGGAGTGGGTTGCCATTTCCTTCTCCAATGCATGAAAGGGAAAAGTGAAAGTGAAGTCTTCGTGACCCCATGGACTGCAGCCCACCAGGCTCCTCCGTCCATGGGATTGTCCAGGCAAGAGTACTGGAGTGGATTGCCATTGCCTTCTCCATATCTCAATTTAAAAATAAAAATCAAAGCTAAAAAATAATTATGCAGTCGTAAGAGCTTTGTCTCGTTGAAAGGTAATAATCAAAAGCAGTTACTAGTATCCTTCTATCACAGACTAAAAAGAGTTTTCAGATTTGTACAAATCAAATTCTAACTGCATAAATTCTAGCCAGGTGGCCTTTATTTTAAATTATTCTCCATAAATCAACTGCTGATTCTATAATAAGGAGGTCAGAGGACACAAAGTTGCCTTTAAAAAGCATAATTTCTAAATTGTTCAAGGGATAATGAAGAACTAATACCCAAATGCTAATTCAAAGTTGCAAAATATCTTACATTAGGAGGTTGATTTAAACCTTGATGAGTGACTTTCCCCTAAACCATTCTTTACTCTCTGTCAGATTCAAATGATTTTTGATTATCATAAGGTTATGAAAGGTTTCTCTTGTTACATGAGTCCAGGTGTTAAGTGGTTCTCATAGTATCAACGAATGCCAAGTAGTGAAGAAAATGTTCCTGTAATATGACATTCAGTACCTGTTATATAAATGTCACATTCAGTAACTTTTTTATATGAATTTCAAATCTAAAAATACAAACAAAAACTTCTCATTTCAACTCAGCATATTTGTGTTTAGACTCTAAAATTTTCAGGTCATCCTTAGATATTGAAGAAAAGGAACTGAGATGAGAAACAGTGGGCTAGATGAAGCACAAGCTGGAATCAAGATTGCTAGGAGAAATATCAATAACCTCAGCTATGCAGACGACACCACCCTTATGGCAGAAAGAGAAGAAGAACTAAAGAGCCTCTTGATGAAAGTGAAAGAGGAGAGTGAAAAAGTTGGCTTAAAGCTCAACATTCAGAAAACCAAGATCATGGCATTTGGTCCCATCACTTCATGGCAAACAGATAGGGAAACAGTGGAAACAGTGGCTGACTTTATTTTTCTGGACTCCAAAATTACTGCAGATGGTGATTGCAGCCATGAAATTAAAAGACACTTGCTCCTTGGAAGAAAAGTTATGACCAACCTAGACAACATATTAAAAAGCAGAGACATTACTTTGCCAACAAAGGTCCATCTAGTCAAGGCTTTGGTTTTTCCAGTAGTCATGTATGGATGTGAGGGTTGGACTATAAAGAAAGCTGAGCACTGAAGAATTGATGCTTTTGAACTGTGGTGTTGGAGAAGACTCTTGAGTATCCCTTGGACTGCAAGGAGATCCAACCAGTCCATCCTAAAGGAGATCAGTCCTGAATATTCATGGAAGGAATGATGCTGAAGCTGAAACTCCAATACTTTGGCCATCTGATGTGAAGAACTGACTAAATGGAAAAGACCGAAGGTGGAAGGAGAAGGGGAAGACAGAGGATGAGATGGTTGGATGGCATCACCGACTCAATGGACTTGAGTTTGAGTAAGCTCTGGGAGTTGGTGATGAACAGGGAGGCCCGGTGGGCAGCAGTCCATGGGGTCACAAAGAGTTGGACATGACTGAGCAACTGAACTGAACTGAACTGATAGCCATCTGTGTAATTAAAAGATCAGGAACAAAAAAGAAAAAAATAAGCTCCCCCTAAACCTCTGTGATTTAATAAAATTAAAATGTGTCCCAAAGCAGGACATGCTTTGGCTGACTTAGATTATATTTAATTTGCCATAAGGATTGACAGAATAAGTATAGGGAACAGTAAGAATATTTATATGTTGGATGAAATACTTACTCTGTTTGCAAACAGTCCATCAACTTGAACCCATTAAGCTAATATTTTGTTTTAAACTTCTGAATCATAAAGGGTTTTTTTTTTTAAACAAACTTTTAAAAAGAGAGAAGACATTTTAAATTATAAGCAGAAATAAATCTATGAACTTCCCTGGAAAATCTTTTTATAGGTTTGCAGTTAATCCTACTTGGATAAAGAGGGCAAGAGGGGCTTTTGTTTTTCAGAAAATCAGAAAAATTTTCTCACCTGGCACTCTCTAATGATAGTAATCAACATCATTAATGTGAAAACCTGGAAAGGCATTCAACTAGTATCTACACCAAGTCATTAAAAAATAGTAGGTATTTCTGAATTATTGATGAGAGGTAATGAAATCATTCTTGTTAAAATTGATAGCTTTCTTCATTAAATATTTAAATTCAAAGTGCAAAAACATATATTGAGTTATCCACAAGTAGATGAATATGGAACTGGATTCAACTTTTGAAGAAAAAAATCTTAAACCTGAATACATTACTTGGAACAACAAACGCCAAAGGTCAGATCTACCAACACACTATGATGATGTGCGCTTTCCTGTAGCAGTGACATAACCATCAGTGATGGAGAGGAAGCAACCCCTGGCTTACCTAGAAGGCAGACATTCCCTCCTGGCAACGTTGCTCTCTTAACGCGATGCCGCCCAGAGACCAGAACTGAAGCCACAGATAGGGAAGCCCACTTCCTGAACCTTCGAAGCTAGCTCTACCCTGTCAGCTCTTATGGACCACTCACTAGGCTTCTGAGCAACTCAGATCGTAGAGCAGAACTTTAACTATGGCTGCAATTTATTCCCAACACAGACATGGAGAAACTGCGGTCAGCAAGATTTAGCATCCTGGTATTCACACACTACAACTGTGAACCGTTCAGTTCAACCCCCAGTGTTCTCCAGAATAGAGTTTTCCTTGAAGGCACAGCACTCAAGGTCAATTCCAACAGGCCTTTTTTCAATAAGGACTGCTTTAGCATCTGCTACACACGGAGCCAACATCACGAAAAAGAAATATAAGGTTGGTTTTATAACAGTTCCACAGGCTGCAAGGGCACTAAGGTTTTCCAAGGGTAATGACTGTTGTGGAATCTGCCTCTTCCTCTGGGAGCATTTTGACATGACTCCGTTATGGCTGCATGAAACTGTGAAAGAACCGAAGCAGTTCTAGTCTTGTCAACCCAGTCTGATTCTCCAAGGTCCAACTCGAGCTACCCACAGACTCCCCACAACCGTTCCCAGAACCCAGAACCTGCCGTTTCTTGGTGGTTTCTTCATGGTGGACCTTTCCCAGCTCGTTGCAAAACGTGTCTGCTAGGTGACAAACTGATCCATAGGGTGGTTAATTCACAGCCTGCGGCTGCCCATTTTAGACAACATTTTTGTACTTTAATAGGCGCTTAGTGGGCTGTATTATTCTCACTATTATTCCTAAATAAAACATTTAAACAACACTTGCTGTGGGCTTAAAATGGACTAACTCATTATTCCTCACAACAGTTCTCTGGGGCAATATGATTACTTCCCCCACGTTTCAGATGAGGAAATTGAGAAACAAAGACGGTAAATAATTACCCCACGGGAATAAGTGGCAGAGCTGGGATTCAAATCGAGAAGTCTCTTCTCTTAGCAGTTACTGCCTCTTTACTGGCAGCTGCTAGCCAGGGAGCCAAAGACCTGGTCTTGGGTCTCAAAGACTTCATAGTTAGCAAGGTGAGCCCAAAATACAAGGAAGGTTTAAATGACAAGTCAGAAGAATAACAGAAATCACAGAACACTGCATAATCATCAACAAATGTTACTGACAACAGGGGTGCTTCCAGAGTTCAGAGAAGAGAGCCCAGATTCCAGATGGGAGCTGTCAAGAGGACAAGGGACTTAACGGGACCCTTGAAAGATGTGCAGGGTTATGCTTTAGGCAAAGAGGATGAGAAAAGTACCCCGAGATAGAGGAAAGAAAAGACAGTAAGACATCCTTCCAAGGTTAACCCTGGAGCTGACGGGCAAACGAGGCTAGCAGACAGTAATAGCTTACAGGAGGCCTCAAGTAGTAAGCTATGAGACGAATGGATAGAATACAGAATACTACATTAGGGACTGATAATGAAGATAAAAGGCTTCCCTGGTGACTCAGTGGTGAAGAATCCGCCTGCCAATGCACAAGATGTGGGTTCGCTCCCTGGGTTGGCAAGACCCCTGGAGAAGGAAATGGCAACCCACGCCAGTATGAATGGGAAATCCTAAGGACAGACAGGAACCTGGTAGGCTACACTCCACGGGCTCTCAAAGGAATTGGACACAACTTAGTGACTAAACAACAACGAAGACATTCTTTTTTTTAATCCCACAAATATAAATCTAGCATCAACTATTAGATGGAATGCATGCTTGATGAGCAATAATTCAAACAGTGAAGAACCTGCTGTCCCTGCTATGGAATCCAGTGGTGAGCCAAAGGTAGGTGTAAGCACGGGTGACACAGGAGTCTCTGGGGTGGGGCCTTAACAGAGCTGGAGTCTTACAGGATGAGTAAGAGACACCCACAAAGGAGGAGCAAGGGAGGTGCTGAGCATGATGCCAAGGCATTCCTGAGTGGGACAAGAGACAGGCAGAGACTGAGATCCTTACTCTGCCACCGTCAAGCTCTGTAGCCTTGGGAAGGCTTCCAACTTCTCAAAGTCTTTTTCTTCCTCATCTACAACATGAGGAATATATTGATATTTTTCCATTAGGGTAGCCCTGAGGATGAAAAAAAGATGATGCCTGTTGAACTCTTAGCATAGTACCTGATCTGTATGAACATGTGCATGTTATTTATTTTGAGCATAATGGAGAACCACCAAAGAGAACAGGAGGGCAGAAAGAAGACCAGATTTGTATTTTGCAATGATCGTCAGAGCTTCAGTATGAAAACAGATCCGCAGCATTCTGCTACTGCAAGCTCTACTAAGGATTTCCTAACATTTGATCTTTTATTGTACTGTGGCTCAGTGGTAAAGAACCTGCCTGCCAATGCAGGAGACGTGGGTTTGACCTCTGAGTCATGAAGATCCCCTGGAAAATTAAACGGCAACCCACTGCAGAATTCTTGCCTGGGAAATCCCATGGACAGAGGAGCCTGGCGGGCTACAGTTTATGGGGTCAAAGAGTCAGACATGACTAAGCAACTAAACACCAACTGCACTTAACACTAATGGCAAA
Source organism: Antilocapra americana (assembly GCA_007570785.1). Classification (NCBI taxonomy): domain Eukaryota; kingdom Metazoa; phylum Chordata; class Mammalia; order Artiodactyla; family Antilocapridae; genus Antilocapra; species Antilocapra americana. Next base: position 5,303,601 of record ML661353.1, read on the forward strand.
TACTAATATCCTGTGATGGAACCACTGCAGGTAGCACTTTATGAATCGAATGCAATCTTTCACAATGTCTGGAAATCAAATAAACTGGCAGTATTTTCCTGACTCCTTCCTCAACTTCTGGAGGTAGGTCTCATGCCTGAGCTGTTGCATGATTTAGGGGTGATTTTACTGCTCTTTTAATAGATATTTCCTGTGTGACCCAACTAGATTATAAACACCTTGAGGGAAGAATTCAGGACTTAGTATATTGCCCTTTACTCTTAAGCTCTCAATAAATACTGGTATCTTTTACAAACACCTGATGGCAAGACATTAAAGGTTTTACTAAGCCTTAACGTGGCCGACATTTATTTTAGAAAGTGCAGAGAGAAGTCCCAGTTGCTCTCCTGGCTTTGAAATAGCAGTACCTCTTCCAGCCTCCCTTTCCTCGGTGTAAAATGGAGACTGAAAACGCAAACCCAAGCCCCAAATCCCCAGAGCGATTCTGGGGCTTAAATGAAATAATGTATGGAAAAGCAATTTTTCTAACTCAAAAGCAGCATAGGAAAATTCAGTGGTGGTGGCTGTGATCTTATTCCAGGGTATGATATTTCATTACAACTCTGGGTCTTATTTTGCCATTGCTCCAAAAGCATTCTTCCCGAGTGTTCTCGTGGTAATCTCTGGCACCACCCTTGAGCCCCAGAACCCAGCTAGTATTCTATCCATCACTGCTCATGAATTTACATCCATAACCAATGCCATGACCACAGCCTAGCTGGGGAGTGGGAAAGAGGTGCATATGCTCATTGCTGGATTATGAACTAGAATAATTAAGTAAACCAGGCAAGAAATAATTATTTATTTAAAATACAGCCCCCTTAGGAACATTTTAATTATATTTGTAACATAGTAAATGTGAAAGAAAGGAGATGAAACTATCTCTAACATATTTCCCCACACCTGCTAAGATGGTAAAAAGAACAAATTATTTTCATCTCAGGAGGAGGAGAGGTAGAATAGACTTTAACCCTAAATGAGGTTTTGGCGATTAAAGCCAAGTGGATTTTCACTTTCACTTTGTGGAAGATACACTTAAATATCAATTTTAAAAATTGTAATTTAGATATTCAGACTTTATCAGCCATCATGGAAGCAGATTTCTATTCATTCCTTTTAGGCTTTTGGTTAGATATTGTGTCAAGAGATTACAGCATAAATTTGAAGCAAGGCCCAGAACCTTGTTTCCTTCTATCTCTCAAATAAACCTCCTATCTTAAAATAAGCCCAGTGTGAGGTACAAGCAACAGTTCATAGTATAGCATGGAAAAAAAATGTTTAAAAAAATTTTTTATATCTTGTGAATTTCTCCAACCAAAAAAATCCAATAGGTGTTCAAACTAGGAAGTGAAATTTACTGGACATGCTGTTTGTGACACTCTGCATTTATTTGTCAAGAAGAAAAACAATATAAGGATTTAAGGGGGTTACAGAGGTTTGTAAAATTAGAACCAACGCACAGTCATCTCTCTCTAAACCAAGAGCAATAGCCAGATGCATCAATGAAACTATTTAGAATAGCCAAGCTCCTGACTAAGCTGGGTTTCCAATATTCACTGAACTTCCCTAGCTGAAGCTTACAAACCTTTTCCCCACTGAAATAATATTACAAATAGTGGTGGTACTCAGATGACTGAACCAAGAGTGCTAAAAGTTACAACGTGCCTAACTTTTAAATTAAGGGAAATTCTTTCTCAAGACTTTTCAACGTGTAATGTAAGCAACAGGTCTTGAAAGACAAGCCCACTCAGAGGTTCCCCCCCAACTCTCCTCCATCCAGGAGCCACAGAAGCGGGCATGGAACCACCAGCCACTTGCTTCCTCCAGGGCAACAGTTCCAACCAGTGAAACTGTGGAGTTCCTGCCAGCAGTCCTTGAAACCACCGAATAAATGTGGCGTACATACACGTCCCACTCATTCTCAAATGTATATTGGTGCTACTCTCATATTACCTTCTTCTCTAATAAATATTTATGCAATTCTGATTAGCTTTCTAACATTATGCAGTTTCTCAGACAGGGGCCCCTACAAGGGCAATTAGCTTCAAGTTGGAGCCTGGGAACTATGGTGTCTTCAAACACCTTGTAGGTAATCAGAACAGGTACTGCGTTAGAAGAGGAAAGAAAAAGGAAAGCGTGAAACCTGGTCAACATGAGCACAAACTCAGTTACAGTAGGAGCCGTAGCAGTGAACCCTTATCATTTGAAAACTGTCTCAATTATCAAATTGTTTACTATTTTAATGATTATAAACACAATCTTTGTTTCTTTGCCAAGAAGTTAACACAGAAAAATCTTAGCTTTTCTTTCTCTTTTATCTTTTCAAAGCATAAAACAAAGAATTTTTAAAAGGTTGATAATGAAAGTTGAGTTATTTAAAGTTTTAGATTCTCCTCTGTAAAGTACCACTTTATACTTCAGAAGCAATTTATACAGAATATATATGATTATAAAAAGGAATTATAATTCTGTTAAAATGCATTTTGATTTTTAAAAGGTTTTTTATTTTTAAACCTATGTGAATGCTTGTTTTATATACACAGACACACATTCATTTTTTTTTCCAAATTTGTTCAGAAAAGGACTGACTTGAGCAAGTACAATTATTATAGAACTATGAGTCTAAACTCTAGAAACACAGGAAAATTAGACTGTGGAAAAATAAGAATTATACTGAGAAATAAAAAGACAACTCCAAATATTAGTTCTATAACACAGGGCTGGAACATCAGTACATGTGTTAGTTGTGTAAAATATTGCTATATTTATTAAGGGTGCTTGACAAATGCTTATTCAATAAAAGACTGACTTATTCAATAAAAGACTTACTTGGCTATTCTGGCATTATTAGTCACTGAGAAAGTTAAGAGGCTTAAAGAGTGTACAATCTATCTATAAGACATGGCATTCTAAAAAAAATGTATAGTTGCTTCTCTCTCAGACATATCTTTTATGAGTTTACAATCTAGATCAAAATATAGATCTCACAGTTTAAAATACATTCTTCCATAGACATGTAGCTATCACCAATGACTTTTCCTTATATCCCCTAACTACATGGTAGTTTAAAACAAAATGTTATATACTAAGCACATTCCAGCATATGTAAGCTCATCTAATCTGTCTTGCTTTTTATGCTGTTAGGACTCTGTTGAATTCAGAGCTACAGTTTCTTTCAGAAAAGGATTTATTACCTAGCCCATTAAAGAAATGAGACACTTCAATAAACATACCATACTAATACTTTTGAAAATGAAAATATTCAGTGCTGGTAAAGATAAATATTAACAGGCATTCTCACTAACTGAGAGTAGAAGAAGAATCTTTCTAGAAGGCAAGGATTTAAGTGTATGGATGTTTATCATAATGATGAAAACTGAAACAAAGTAACTGATCAGTAATAGAAGCAGTTGAATTATGTGTCTGAACATGAGAGAAGAAAAGAACCTTATACCCACAGGATGGAAAACTGAACTTAACAGAACTTAAAATTAATAGACTATGGAGAAATGTTCATGAAAAAAAAGCATTAAGTGAGAAAAAAAAAAGCAAGACACAAACCTGTATGTAAGAGTTTACATTTGTAAATTTGTCCTTTATACAAAATACACTTTAGAAAAAGATTTGAAAATAATATCAAAATGTTACTAAGGGTAATCTCTGAGAAGTAAAATTAAGAGTTACTTTAAACCAAAAGAGTTCCTTTTGGTTTACTGGACTTTTTTTCCCCAACAAATAGCACTTTGAAAAATATATATTTAAAAGGAATTATCTGAAGTACAAAGTATCTGAGTAATAACTGGGACACCTTTGATCCTGCATTCCCAGAGAGGTTACTGAGACTTGCTCAATTGAAGTCTGCCCTATCACTGTGAGGATCCTGCAGGGACAACTGGAAGGGCCAGTTACAAGAGCTTTGAGACACTCTTAAAAGATAAAACATCTTCAAAACAGAGGAACCTCATTAATAGGAAATAAAAGGTAAATGGGTATCATATTTACACTTTTGAAACTCTTTTATTCAAACTCTCTCATAAAGGTGAGTTTGGGTTCTACCCGTTCATTAAACACAATTTCCCAGAAATCCTTTTCAAACAGAAGAAGGCACTCCACAATAGCTACAGAAGCTGGGCTATGCTGGATTGGATCGGTGCATTTCTGTAAAAGTCATAGAGGGTGAGTGTGTCACTTTGTATGGCTCTGCTTTAAGTGTTTAGTGTGGGGCTTTGGGCTTGGCTCTGCTGAGAGAGGCCTTGGTTTCCTTGGGCCAGGTGTATCCTACCTTAACCTCATCCCTAACAATGCCCAGAGCAGTTATAAGAATTGAGCGCGTGGCTCATAGGGACCCACCCCCTCCTCCTCTGGGGGTGCTGGCTCCGCTGGCCAAGTCTCCAGTCCTCACCCCACGGCGGCCACGTGGGACATGGGGCGGGAGCACCTACCCCCTCTACAGAACCACTCGGGGAGTGAACTGCCAGCGAAGCTTCTTGCTCACTTTCACTGGACACGATTCATCCACAAATCAGACTTGTCGAGACAACACCAGTTCCTCTTTCCAGTTCTCCTTTTATCCCCCACAAAGCCACACCAGAGCTCTCGGCCACCGCTGACTCACGGCGGCCCATCTCTTTCTCTCCCTCAAGTTCCATTCTTGGTCTCAGATCAAAACATTTCCTCATTCAGAGTTGAGAAAGGCATCATTCAGACTTGGACTTCCCTGTTTTCTGGACATTCTCTGAATCTGTCTCCCCTAGTCAAACACAGGCCAGGACAAATGTCAGAAAAGATGTCTCAGCTCTCCTTTCCTCAATCTTCTTTTATAGCTTGGGAATATGGTTTTTCTGACAGCCTAGAATTCTTTCCATCTTTGCCCCTATTCTTTCCTATTCCTAATATTCAGCAGGACCACCAGGTTCCATGGTAACACAGGCCAATCATTCACATTTCCAAACCTTAACATCTCTTCAACGTAACTGACAAAGGGATAAAGGCAGATGAAAGCTATTTTCACTTTTTTCTTTTTTCTGGCCAGGCCTCAAGGCATGTGGCATCCTAGTTCTCAGACCAGGAACACAATCTGCAACCCCTACAGTAGAAGCACAGAGTCGTAATCACTGGACCTCCAGCGAAGTCATGAAAGCTACTTTGAATACACAACATTTGGGATATTTTTTGTTGGTGCTTAGATAGGAGTGTGTATGTGTGTCTGTTTGCATATGCTATTTAAAGCCATAGACTAGCAACCAGAGTTGCAATAACTATCGTATAATATAGACACATATTAATATACAAGTTCATAGCTCAGGTGTCCCACATTTTTTATTTGTTTTGGTTTGGCTTAGTTTTCTATTTGGGCTGAGTGCCCATAAACCATTACCTTAGCAAATGACTCTCATAGTTTCCAAAAGTCACCCAGCCAACTAACTTAAACGATGCCATTTTCAGCTCAGTTCAGTCGCTCAGTCATGTCTGACTCTTTGCAAGCCCATGAACCGCAGCACGCCAGGCGTCCCTGTCCATCACCAACTCCCGGAGTCCACCCAAACCCATGTCCATCGAGTCGGTGATGCCATCCAACCACCTCATCCTCTGTCGTCCCCGTCTCCTCCCTCCCTCAATCTTCCCAGCATCAGGGTCTTTTCCAATGAGTCAACTCTTCCTATAGGTGGCCAAAGTACTGGAGTTTCAGCTTCAACATCAGCTATGTTACAAAGTAGCGAATGAGTATCTTATAAATACAAAAAAGGAAAAACAGCTACTAAGCAAATGTTACTGAAACCCAACAATAGGGCTAAGTATTGGATAACATGTGATTCAGAATTTAGGACAATCAATCAAGCTGACCCTGGCTTTCTCGCCCTCCAAAATGCCAGTAAAGTGTAACACTGGCCACAGACAGCTAATGTCGGGTAGTTAACTGTGGAAAAATCATACCCAAGTGGAACGTTCTTGATGGAGACATTAGGGGGTCTTCTTTGCTCCGTGCAGAATTCACAGTAGATGTATAATCTGCATTTCCCAAGAATCCCAAATGCTGTGTCCTGGGAAATAACAAATTTCTTTTGCTCTGAGGAAAAGGTTTTACCCAAACCGGCTTTGCACTAGGGTAGGATTTTGCACTTATTTCTGGGTTTAAAGAGGACCTACTGAGCAACAAAGTTTCCTAAATCAAAGGACTGAGACTTCCCTCAGCCCACAACAGAATTAGAACCCTATACCAAATGTAGGATGTAAGCTAAAATTGTCAGAATATCTCTTCTGCAAAATAATTTTACAGTTACCCTCTGCTCGGGATTGCCTATTACATTTACAATGAACCAATCTTATTCACTTTTCCTTCATGTACAAAACACAAGGAAGAATGTGTTTTCTTGATTCTGAAAAATGTGAATGTATTTGATTCTGGATTTCTAAGTCTGAGCAGGGAAATGTATTAATTTTTAAGAATTCTAAGCAGTGCTTTTTATTAGCATTATATAAAACTAAGCCAAATTGTGGGATTTTATATATACACATCAGACAAGATTATGTACATATACACATATTTATGTTTCTAAACTATATGTGTATGGATATATATATATATATATATATATATATATATATATATGCATCAGACTAGATTAAATGCTAATAGCTTCCTGCTCCTGAAATTATGTTACTAAAAATAATTACACCCGAAGTCATTTCATTGAAATGACACAGCAGGTAAATTTATATCTCCTACTCCTAACTTCTGGGCTTCCCAGGTGGCTCAGTGGTAAAGAATTTGCTTGCCAAGGCAGAAGACACAACTTTGATCCCTGGGTTGGGAAGATCCCCTGGAGGAGGAAATGGCAACCCATTCCAGTATGCTTGCCGGGGAAATCCCATGGACAGAGGAGCCTGGCAGGCTACAGTCCACTGGGTTGCAGAGTCAGACACGACTGAGCACACGATGCACGCACTCCTACTTTCTACATAAAGACCAATTATGCTTCCAAAGACAGCCAACACTAGCAAGAGCAGGAAGAAATTCTTACCGCCCTCTCCAGCAGATAAACTGGGGTGTGTGTGTGGACTTCCCTGGTGGCTCAGTGGTAAAGAATCTACCTGCCAATGCAGGAGACATGGGTCTGATCTCTGATCCCACAAGCCACAAAGCAACTAAGCCAAACCCAGGCGCCACAACTATTGAGCCTGTGCTCTAGAATCTGGGAGCTGCTACTGAAGCCTGCGTACTCCAGAACCCCTGCTCCCCAGGAAGAGAAGCTGCTGCAGTTAGAAGCCTGCGTACTGCAACTAGAGAAAACTGCAAGCAGCAAAGACCCAGCACAGCCAAAAAATAAATAAAACAGTTTTTAAAAATTGGGGTGTGTGTACCAAAGCATTCCTGTTATAGAGGAAAAGTGGGCATACTATAGGATACTCTATAGGTATTATTAGAAGAGATAAAACTTAGTCAGCCAAGATTCATCACCCTTTGCTCCCTTACCTGCAAATTCCAGAATACCAACTTCCTCTTTGACATCCTGAGTCCCATGTTTCACTTCTCTAATATTACAGAGTTTAGGCACATTCACTTTTTTTCTTATTTTCTGTTATTAAGTGAATCAATTCTACTCTTTTTGTTTCTCTATTTAGTTTATATAATAAAAGAACAAGTGCCTGTTGCAAAAAAAAATGTTTTGTAAGCCCAAAATAACTTTATAAGGTAAAAAGGAAAAGTACCCTCCTCTCTTTATCATCTGAACCCACTTCCTTTAGAAAGCCACCTGAAGGGACAACGAGGTGTATGTGTGCTTGTATGCAGGTCTGTATATAAATATCTTCTGCAATTTCCTTTTTTCATTTGCCATATCATGATATTTGTCCTAAGATAATGTGCCAAAGCAGCTAACAGACACATTTACATGTATTGCACTTCCTTTCCCTACAATGAGATTGTTAGATCAAGATTTACTGAATAGCGAAAGAAGTAAAACAAAAAACCTCTTGGTCTAATACTAATACATCCGGTTATGATCATTTTTACACTTGCCTTCAACATACAAATGGTGAGAACAAACGGGTGAATGTACATACATAAATATATATGCACTATAAGTATGTAGATTATCTTACACAGGTAACTGTTAACATGGTAATGTATGTATACTGAAATGAAATTAATTTTCAAAGGCAAGAAGCAAAGGAAGGCACCTGCGTAGGTGGTGAGGCTTCGTGGGTCTTGAATAGGGAGGGACACAGTGCGGAAATTTCCTGGGCTTTGGAGGCAGAGACACAGGGTCAAATCTAACCCCACCTCCTACTGATTTTGTGGTTTGTGTAAGTCCCTTAGCCATTTGAGATTCCTTTTCATCATCCGTAAAATGGGAAAAGATTTATCTTACAGAGTTTTAGAACTTAAGTGTTTAAGATGGTGCCTTGAACATTCTAAGTGCTCAAAAAGTGCTTTATTACCATTAACAATCCAACTACATATGGTAGACTGGGTGATCCGATACCTCATATCAGCAAATACCTGCAAACCTTGCTATTTTGTTTATCTTTGTGTTTTGGTTTGGCTTCATGTTTTTATATTAACTTTATTCGTACAGATACAGAAAGTGTCTTAGAAATAGATTACTGTAAACATGCCTAGTAGCTGTTATCGAAATATGATCCTTTCTCCTCCTAGTCCCCCAGGGTATTTTGCTCTGGACTCAGTAGCAATTTCCAAGCCTCCTCCTTAAAGCAATCCTAAATTTTTCTTACAACTTGTGACAAACACAAGTCCTCTGAGTACACAAAATCACTGAAAATACCTCTCACGTCTGCTGATGACCAGCAGCTTAAAGAGTCAAAAGCTGACCTTTCCAGGGAAGCTGCCTCCTGTCCTCTCCTTTCGCTTGCCAAGGCGGTCCATGACACACACATAAAGCTGGAGCAGGCTAGTGGTCACGTCTTAGGAAAAGAAGTGCCCTGCGGACTCCAGGGGCCTGCTTTTATCACCTCCTCGGTCAGCTGGACATCCACCACACCTTTTGCATTCATTTATTTTGAAGAGGTTAGATTTCCACAAAATCCGAAACTTCTAGAACAATTAGGGGGAAGCTTGTCCACTACTATACTGTTCAACCATCTCCTTTGACAGGTGAGAAAACGTAGGCTCAAGATGTGACCCATCTGACAGCATACAAATATCTAGACACCAGTTGGGATTAAAACCCCAACTCTCTAAGGTTCTTGCCTATTACTGACAGGTATGGTTTTACCTGTTCCGGTAGCTCTGTAAAATGTTTACTGAATATTCTCGGATGAAAGAAAAATCTTCTCGGTTGCGACTGTGTGTGGGAGAGGAGAAATGCACCGTGTCCTGGCCTTAAGGGTAATTAATCCACCTGCCTGTTCACATGGGGGTGGCTACATGCAGGAGAAAGTTGCATTTGGGATTTTTCACCATCCTACTTAAATTTGTAGGGGCCTGCGTAGATGATAAAGAGGTCCCCAAAGGACTAGAAAGCCCTAGTGTTACCTCAAAATGGCTCTAGGGACACGTTAGGCCGAGTTGAAGTAAAGAAGCACAGAGATGGTGTATTTCTTCTAGGATGGTAGCAGGAAAGGGAAAGAGGGTGTTCTTCCCCCCCCCCCCATTTGTTCACCTGGGGGAGACAGACGCTGTCGATTTCCTCCCCTAGCCACACAAGTGGCTCTGTATCTGTTCGCTGGCTGTCGCCTCCCTTTCTCCCGACGATGTTTATGGCAGGGGCGCGAGCAGGGCTGGGCCAGAAGGGCCTGGACACTGGGGCCCATCCTCACCCCGCACCCCAGCTGCCGCCGGCGCCGGGCGAGGGCTCCCCGGGGCAGCGCCTTTGTTTTCCTGACTCCAGTTACGTTTGCGGAAGTGCTGCCCGCGCCGGGGTGCCGGCTGTAGCCGGCCCCAGCACCCCAAAAGATGGCCAGCGACCGGGGAAGCCGAGGGGCGGCGACAGCCAGCGGGGGCCGGGGGCGGGGACACCCCTGGCCCCGACGCCCGGGCTCCGGCCGCGCCCGCCCGCCCCCGGCGCCCGGCAGGTGCGCGCGCCGGCGGGGGGCCCCCCGGCCTCGGCTCGGCCCCGCGCCCCGGGCCCCGACTCACCTGG